>CM023863.1:22271529-22749537 GCA_013389735.1 Phaseolus lunatus | reverse complement strand
CAACTTCATTTCATATATATATTATTTTGTTCATAGAATCTATTTGTACCTTATTTTCATTATATACATTTGTATAGTATTATTGGCGGGATGTTACATTAATGGTATCAGAGCAGTTCGCCTTAGGATGAACCTGAGGGCTGTGGATCCATTGTGTTTCTTCTCGCTACATAAAATTTATTTGAGTTTTAAATAACCACTATAGTGGGAGGTTTTCAAACGTTTTGTATTGAACTCTTGCGAGTGTGCTTGGTGAATGTATGCCTAACTGAAAATCTTAGTATTAAGAATAAGAAGGTCTGATAAAGTGGTGAGGGTGCACACACTCATAACTGGATCAAGATGGATCTTAATCTTAATTCCAAAGGTTGATGTTAGCCTACATTGAATTCTGGTGTGATTTTGAGTGTTCTTGAATTTGACTGAGGGTGGTAGTTTGGACTGATGTTTGCCACACCAGTAACTGTTCTGGTGTTTTGTGTGAAGTTATAAGTGTTATGATTCTGTTGATGAACTCAAATTCTAGATGACTTTGAGATGCTGACCTTTGTAAGGTCTAGCTGTTACCCCTTGAATGAATTGATTCTTATCGATTTCATTCTATTATATTGTAGGGAATATAGAAGTCAATAGATTCAGAAGATGGCACGTTTAGACCTGCTACCCCACCCCAACCTTCCTCAGAGATGAGTCAGATCGCCAAGGCCATCGAGATGATGGCGACTGCCATTCAGCAGCAGAATGCGGCGATTGGCTCAGAACCATCAAGCCAACAATGCAGCACTGGGAAACTGCCCGATCTGCTGAGACAAACTCCCACGTCGGTCAGCCCCAAGAACAGATGGGACTGGCCGAGTTCATGAGGCACAACCCACCTAAGTTCAGTGGGAATGCTACCCCTGACCAGGCAGATCAGTGGGTCAGGGAGGTGGAGAAAATCTTTAGGGAGACCTCCTGCCCTGAAGAGAAGAAGCTGTTGTTTGCCACGTATCTGCTATCAGGAGAAGCTGAGTTCTGGTGGATGGGAGCTCAGCAGATGATGGAGGCCCGAGAGGATGTCTGGATTGGGAGAGCTTCAGAGTGAAGTTCTTGGAAAAATACTTCCCAGACAGCGCCAAGTTTGCAAGGGAAGCTGAGTTCTTAAAGTTGGAGCAGGGCGAGGGGGACGTGTCAGTAAACGCCTATGCTGCCCGTTTGAGTACCTCGCCCGGTTCTATACCCAGGCGACCTCGAGGCCTGGAGGTGTAGGAAGTTCGAGGAAGGGCTGAAGCATGGGCTGAAGAAGACCATAGCCCCGATGTGCATCAGGGAGTTCCACGCCTTAGTGGAGAAGGCGAAGATGGTGGAGACCCTGGAAAAGGGTGAGTCTCGGGTGATCAGGTCACACCCAGGAGTCCTTCCAGTGGGAGAGCTAAGGCACAGCACCCACAAAGCAAGCCCTATGCGAGACCTCCATCACATCGGGCAGGAGCAGCACCTCCCCAGTTCCAACAGCAACAACCTTGGAAGCCTAAGTGTCTTCACTGTGGTGGACCCACACGCCTCCCAATGCTCTGTTTCAAGAAGACTTCAGAGAGGGGAATGTTTCTCTGCCAAAGGACAGGGCACGTTGCTAGAGAGTGCCCTAGCAGGAATGGGGAGACCCAACCCAGTGGCTCCCAACAGTTGAGAAACGAGGGCGGCAGACCTCAGGCAAAGGAGGGGGTGTTCGCCAGTCTGGAGCAGAGGCCAGCTCAGTCAGGTAACCTCATCCAAGGTTGTTTGTTATTGCTGGTAGAGGTGTAAGGGCCTTGTTTGATTCTGGAGCGACACACTCCTTGTGTCAAGCCTGTGTGGTAGCCGAGTTGGGCCTCCTAGTGAAGAGTTACCTTCGAGCTGTTGGTCTCTACACCTGCGTCAGGACAGGTGTCGACCTCTACAGTGTGCCCTGAATGTCCAGTGATTGTAGAAGGACGCAGATTCAAGGTGAACTTGATCTGCTACTTTCTACCTGAGTCTTGGGGTGCATGTGGAATGGATTCCTGGTTAGCTGCCAATCACGTTCTCATAGACTGTGGTAGGCAGAAAGTAGCGTTTTCAGACCCCCAAGAATCGGATGTGTTATCAGTTCAACGAGGGCGATCAGAGCTGGAAGGAGAGGCGAGGTGCTTCGTCGTGCTCGCCCCGGTTGGAAGGAGTGAAGAAAGGGGACGTAAACAGGATACAAGTGGTGAAAGATTCACAGATGTATTCCCAGAAGAGGTGCCTGGGTTACCCCCTAAGAGAGAAGTGGAATTCTCTATTGACTTGGTACCTGGAGCTGGACCAGTGTCAATGGCACCTTATAGGATGGCACCAGCCGAGTTAGTGGAGTTAAAGAAGCAAGGGAAGAGTTGCTGGAGAAGCAGTTCATCAGACCCAGCGTATCTCCATGGGGAGCTCCAGTGCTCCTAGTCAAGAAGAAGGATGGAGGGTCTCGGCTGTGTATAGACTACAGGCAATTGAACAAATTGACCATCAAGAACAAGTACCCCTACCTCGGATTGATGATGATGGACCAGATTCATGGGGCCTCGGTGTTCTCCAAGATTGACCTGAGATCGGGGTATCACCAAATCTTGGTAAAAGCTGAATGAAGAGTTCAGAAGACAGCTTTTAGGTCTCGAATGGGCACTACGAGTATGTAGTGATGCCATTTGGAGTCACCAATGCTCCAGCTCTATTCATGGACTACATGAATAGGATCTTTCGCCCTTTCTTGGATAAGTTTGTGGTGGTCTTCATAGATGACATCCTCATTTATTCAAGGACCGAGGAAGAGCATGAGGAACACCTGAGGACAGTATTGGAAATACTGAGGGAAAGAAGCAGCTCTATGCCAAGTTCTCTAAGTGTGAGTTCTGGCTAAGGGAAGTCAACTTCTTAGGACACGTGATATCTGCCCAGGGGATCTCGGTAGATCCAGCCAAGGTAGAGGCAGTGCTGCAATGGGAACGTCCTAAGACAGTGACTGATGAGATAAGGAGCTTTGTGGGGTTGGGCGGGCTACTATCGGAGGTTTATTGAGGATTTTTCCAAAGTAGTGGCTCCTTTAACACAACTGACCCGCAAGGACCAACCCTTTGCTTGGACCGACCGATGTGAGCAGAGCTTCAGGGAACTAAAGGAGAGGTTGACCAGTGCTCCAGTGCTGGTGATTCCAGAAGTAGGAAGACCTTTTGATGTCTTCTGTGATGCCTCACATCAAGGCTGGGATGCGTCTTGATGCAAGAGAAGAGAGTGGTTGCATATGCTTCAAGGCAACTCAAGGTGCATGAGAGAAACTACCCTACTCATGATTTGGAGTTGGCAGCGGTAGTGTTTGCCTTGAAGATCTGGAGGCATTATCTTTATGGAGCTCGGTTCCAGGTATTCAGCGATCACAAGAGCTTGAAGTACCTGTTCGATCAGAAGGAACTAAACATGAGACAAAGAAGGTGGATGGAATTCCTAAAGGACTACGACTTTCAACTCATGTATCACCCAGGGAAGGCCAATGTAGTGGCAGATGCCTTGAGTAGGAAGTCTATACAAGTCGCCACCATGATGATGGAAGAGCAGAAACTGATCGAGCAGTTCAGAGACTTAAACTTTGGAGTGGAATTTCACGTGAATCACATTAGTTGTAGTAAGCTGACTATAACTAATGACTTCCTTGGGATGTTGAAGGATAAACAATTGGAGGACCCTAGCCTAAAGCGCACTGTGGAGTCACTAGGGACAGATCAGGCGAGAGGCTTTGAGATGGGCGATGATGGGATCTTGAGGTTTGATGGCAGAATTTGCATACCTGCAAATGATGAGTTGAAGAAGATGATCCTAGAGGAAGGTCATAAGAGTCGCCTTAACCTTCATCCAGGCATGAACAAGATGTACCATGACTTGAAGGAGTCATTTTGGTGGTCGGGCATGAAGAGGGACATCGCCCAGTACGTGACAACCTGCTTAACGTGTCAAAAGGCGAAGGTAGAGCATCAAAGACCTGGCGGGCTGTTGCAGCAACTGGATATCCCCGAGTGGAAGTGGGACAGCATTGCCATGGATTTTGTCACCCATTTACCCAGATCGGTAAAGAGTCATGATGCAATCTGGGTCATCATTGATAGGCTGACGAAGAGTGCCCACTTCCTCCCAGTAAATATGAAGATGCCTATGGTCAAGCTGGCACAGCTATACATCCAAGAAATAGTGAGGCTGCATGGAGTGCCTTCCAGCATCGTTTCAGATAGAGATCCCAGGTTTACTTCACGGTTTTGGCAGACCCTGCAAGAGTGTTTGGGAACTAAGTTGAGGATGAGCTCTGCATATCATCCCCAAACAGATGGTCAGTCAGAGAGGACGATCCAATCTTTGGAAGATCTGCTGAGGGCATGCGTTTTGGATCAATTGGGAGGTTGGGAGGAGGTGTTGCCACTAGTGGAGTTTACCTATAACAATAGCTACCACGCCAGCATTGGGATGGCACCATATGAAGCCCTGTATGGGAGGAAATGCAGAACTCCCTTATGTTGGTACCAGGAGGGCGAGGCAGTCTTGGTTGGGCCAGAGTTGATTCAGCAGACGACTGAGAAGGTGAAGCAGATACAAAGCAGAATGAAAGCCTCTCAGAGTAGGCAGAAGTCCTATGCAGATCAGAGGAGAAAGCCTTTGGAGTTTGCTGCTGGAGATCACGTATTCATGAAAGTGACACCAACCAAGGGTGTAGGGCGGGCGATCAGGTCAAAGAAGTTGTCCCCTAAGTTCGTGGGACCATATCAGATCTTAAGAAGGATTGGCCCAGTGGCGTATGAGATCGCCCTACCTCCCCATCTGGCGAATCTGCACAATGTGTTTCACGTGTCACAGCTGAGGAAGTACATGGCAGACCCTAGTCATGTGCTGGATGTAGACGACGTGCAGATTAGGGATGACTTGTCCTTTGAAGCAAAACCAGTCAGGATTGACGATCGGCAATGTAAACAGCTCAGAGGCAAGACCATCGACATGGTGAAAGTGGTGTGGGATGAGAAATCGGGGGATTCTACTTGGGAGTTAGAAGAACCCATGAGGGAGGCTTATCCATACCTCTTTTCCTTGTAATCCAATTTTCGAGGACGAAAATTTTTCTTGTTGGGGAGAATGTAAGGACCTGAAAAATTTATTGGAATAAAAGAGTTATATTTTAAATAAATTCTAAGTATGTTTTTCTTTAGAATAGAAAGGGAGGAAAAAGTTAAGTTTAGAAGGCTACGAGGTCGCCGGTCGCCTGCTACACATGAGCGCCAGGTGGACATCGCGCGGGCGCGAGAGGCATGCAGGCATCGCGCGGACGCGAGAGGCATGCAGGCATCGCGGGGGCGCGAGAGGCATGCAGGCATCGCGCGGGCGTGAGAGGCATGCAGGCATCGCGCGGGCGCGAGGGGCATGCGGCATCGCGCGGACGCGAGGCACGCGGGGCATTGCCAGGGCGCGATGCATGTGGACGTGGCCAAGGCACGAGAGTTATGAGGGCGTCGCCAGGGAAGACATCGGTTGTCTCCCAGAGGAAGACATCGGTCGTTCGCCAGGAAGAGGTCATCGGTGGTAGTCTTCGCGCGAGGTCATCGGTGGATCGTCTTCGCGCGAGAGGTCATCAGTGGTTTCTCTTCGAGCTGGTAGTCATCGGCGAAAGGTCATCGCGCGACGTTGAGTTACACCCAGAGAACGTGGGCCCCAGACTCCCAGCAAGAGACGTTCTGCACGCGCGCCACGTAGACGAAAAAGTGGTTCAGAATAGTGACCTCATAGCGTAGCCTGCGCAGAGGCACGCTTAGGTGTACTGTTCAGCGAAGCGTACACGCAAACTCCCTGCAGAGTGGGTGGTGGCAGCGGTTTTTGTGGAGAAGTCAGCTTAAGATGCAAAAACCCATTTCTGAGGGAGAAGGAAAGAAACGTTGCTGTGGTTCCAGAGCTAAAGGGTGCGTTTATCTCCCTTCTCCTCCATTCTCTCCTTTGCGCTGCGGTTCTAGCACCTTCACACGAGAGTACGACGAGCGACGGCCACCATTAGAGCACCTGGGAGGTTCTCTGCAAGTCCTTCAACCAGACGCGAAAAACAGAGCCAAGGTATTCTGCAAGCTTCGTTGGATTTCGAAGCTCCTGGTGGTTGCGCAAGTCCAGGTAAGGGAAGCTAGCCTTCATCTTTACTACGAGCCATAGTTGAACCATTTCTGAAGTGTGGGCGACGTGGTCGCCGTTTTCGCTTTCGTCTTCGTGAAATGCTCTGTGTTGTGTGCTTGGGCGACGTGGTCGCCTGTTTTAATATACAGCCTTCGAAATACCATATTTTGAACTAGATCGCCGGTTTTGGCGCTGTTTTGCGAACTCCTTGTGTTTGATGTTGTTTTGAGAACTGCTTGAGATTTACATGACATATTCGAAAATATGAATCCTTTGAAATGGCTATTGCTGTGATTGCATCGTTTACTTGAGTGGTATGATGTCTTTGAATGCTGTGAATGTGGGATCGAGGCATAGTATTTTCAGGAAAGAAAATACCGTGTAAGATCTTGTGGTAGGTGCATTGATCGGTGATTCCTAAGGGGATATCCTGACTCTGCTGAGGTAATGGAATCACGTAGAGGAAGTTACTCAGTTGTTGAGAGTCGAAGGAGGTCTATATGATGGGCGTCTCGTGTGAAAAAGAACGAGCTCCGTCTGTCATATGGATTAACCCTGTCATACCAGGAGAACTATGGTAACATTGAGATGATATATGCGCATGCTGTGTGGATTCACAGCGACCCTGTGTGGATTTCACAGTGGTGTGGTATGACAGGTGCAGATCTCTGAGTCTAATCAACGCACGAGTCAATCCGGAAGTAGTGTCAAGTGTCTTGTGTGGTGAGTCAGTGGAAAGTCTGACATGTGAAATGAGAAACTTGAATATTGATAGACACTTGATGCTGTATTGTGAAATGGAATGACTATGGGTGAATGTTGTGAAATGTGATTTTGGGCGATCAGCTGAATGCTATGAGCAGCTCTATGTTTTACATGGATATTTTGGAACTTGGTTTACTTGGATTTTCATGTTCTTGATTTAAACTTCTTTTAAATTATCTAGCTTACCCTTTTATCTGTTATTGTGGTTGTTTTTCTCAAAACTGTGATGATCGTGTAATTGATACACGGGAGCAGATGATCTTCCAGGAAGAAGAGCCCTCTAGTGAGTGATCGCCGAGGAGGAGATCGCCGGTTTTCTGTCTCTATCGGGTGATCGCCTGTGTCTGCCTCCATCGGGTGATCGCCTGTTTTTTTCTGTCTTGATAGGTGATCGGTCTCGTCCGATAGGAGATCGGTTTCTTCCGATAGGAGATCGCCTGCTTTGTTTTTTTTACTGTATTTTGTTTATGTTTCTGGAAAATTTGACCGAATTTGTATTAAACTCCCTAAGAGGAGCAACTTCATTTCATATATATATTATTTTGTTCATAGAATCTATTTGTTACCTTTATTTTCATTATATACATTTGTATAGTATTTTGGCGGGATGTTACACAAATGATGAAGGTTCAACTTCAGACTCAGTAAGTAATTACTCAACTGATTCTGAAAATTATGATCAGCTTTTAATTGCGTTTAAGGAAACTCATGATGAAGCCAATAGACTTGCTGTCATGTGTAATAAGTTGACCAGAATTGATAAAGTTCTTGAACCTAAGGTAAAGGCTCTTGAGGAAGAACTAAACAAAGCTAAAACTGAGTTAATTAGTCTTGAATTAACCTGCCTGCATGCATCCATTAAAACATGTGAAAATTGTAAGAAATTGGAAAAACAGGTTGAATATCTTCTAAAGACTTTATCAAATTTCACAAAAGGAAGAGAAAATCTTGAAACATTGCTGGGTTCACAAAATGCTGTCTTTAATAAAAATGGTTTAGGATATAATCCTGGAATAAAGCAAAATGTTAAAAAGCTGTCCAGTTTTTTTGTTCCTGCCAAAACAGGTTTTTCTTCTTTTAACAGATTAAGTACAGTATATACTGCATCCTGTTTCTACTGCATGAAATCTGGTCATACATCAAGAACATGTAGGGCTAGAAAATATCTTGTTCCTAAAGGCTTAGCCAAATGGCTTCCTAAGGAAAGGTATTAATCATGCTGGACCCTATACTAAGAGGGGTACCATATATGTAATCTGTTTTGCAGAAAAACAGCAGGAAAAATAAGTGGTACCTTGATAGCGGCTGCTCAAAACATATGACAGGTGATTTGGCCCAGTTCATAAGTTTGAAACTCAAAGCTGAAGGTTATGTCACATATGGGGACAACAATAGAGGAAAAATTCTTGGAAGAGGAGATGTTGGCACTAAAGACTCAACTATAATTGAGAATGTCCTATATGTTGAAGGCTTAAAGCATAATCTTCTCAGTATTAGTCAGCTTTGTGATAAGGGATACTTGGTTAATTTTGAAGCCAACACATGTACAATTTCAAATCAGAGCTCTGGTAAGGTGTTGTTCACAGGGAAAAGGGTAAACAACATCTATCTCCTAGACATTGTTAATAAACAATTCTAAAAATGAATGCTTGTTGTCAAAAAGTGATGAGTCTTGGCTATGGCACAGGAGGTTGGCTCATATCCATACAGATCACTTGAATAAATTGTTGTCTAAGGACCTTGTTTCTGGTCTACCAAAAATATGTTTTAAAAATAACAGGTTGTGTGATGCATGTGTAAAAGGAAAACAGATTAGAACCTCTTTTAAATCTAAAGATATAGTTTCTACAAATAAAATTCTGGATGTATTGCATATGGATTTATTTGGACCATCTAGGACTGCTAGCCTTGCTGGAAATTATTATGCTTTGGTGATTGTTGATGACTTTTCTAGATATACTTGGACTCTATTCATTGCTTCTAAAAATGATACATACAAAGCTTTCAAGAAATTGGCAAAGGTTTTGAACAATGAAAATGAGAACTGCATAAAACAGATTCGTAGTGATCATGGGGGAGAATTTCAAAATGCAAAATTTGATAAGTTTTGTGAAAAGCATGGCATAACACATAGCTATTCTGCTCCTAGGACACCTCAACAAAACGGTGTGGTTGAAAGAAAGAATAGATCTTTGGAAGAATTAGCAAGAACTATGTTAAATGAATCAAATTTACCAAAGTATTTCTGGGCTGATGCTGTTTATACTGCTTGCTATGTGCTTAACAGAACATTGATAAGACCTATTCTTAAGAAAACCCCTTATGAACTGTACAAAGGAAGAAAACCTAGCATTAGCCATCTTAGAGTATTTGGGTGCAAATGTTTTATTCTAAATAATGGTAAAGATAATCTTGGGAAATTTGACCCTAAATCTGATGAAGGTATACACCTTGGTTATGCTATAAATGGACATGCTTATAGAGTCTATAACAAAAGATTGCTTGCTGTAGAAGAGTCTATGCATGTGGTGTTTGATGAAACAGATTGTTCTATACCGAAATTTGTTCTGGATGAATCTGGTGTGGATGATTTAAGAATAATTCTGCAGAAAAATCAATCCACTGAATTTAATACAACTAATCCAAATGCTGTCAAAGAGTCTGTTGTGAATGCAGGGTTGCCTAAGGAATGGAAGACTCCCAAGGATCTTACTCTTGACAATGTAATTGGAAAACTAGAGAAAGGAGTCTCAACTAGAAATTCTCTCAACAATTTCTGCAGAACAGTAGCTTTTGTGTCACAGATTGAGCCTAAAAGCCTGGAAGAAGCACTGCAAGACAGCAATTGGATAACAGCAATGCAGGAAGAACTGAACCAGTTTGAATACAATGAAGTGTGGACCTTAGTTCCAAGAAAGCATGAGATGAATATCATAGGAACCAAGTGGGTGTACAGGAACAAGCTGGATGAACATGGAGCTATCACTAGAAACAAAGCAAGGCTGGTTGCTAAAGGATACAACCAAGAAGAAGGTATTGATTTTGGTGAAACCTATGCACCAGTAGCACGCCTTGAAGCTGTCAGATTACTTCTAGCATTTTCCAGCATCAAAGGCTTCAAATTGTTTCAAATGGATGTTAAAAGTGCATTCCTAAATGGGTACATAAATGAGGAGGTGTTTGTTTCCCAGCCCCCAGGCTTTGAAGATTACAAAAATCCAGAACATGTGTACAAGCTTAAGAAGGCCTTGTATGGACTAAAACAAGCACCAAGGCAATGGTATGAAAGGTTAAGTGAATTTTTGCTTTCTCAAGGCTATAACCGTGGTAATTCTGACAAGACTCTATTCATTAAGAAGAAAAGGGAAGATATTATCCTGGTACAAGTGTATGTAGATGATATAATCTTTGGGTCAACCAATGAGGAAATGTGTGAAGCTTTTGTCAATACAATGATGAGAGAGTTTGAGATGTCAATGTTGGGAGAAATGAACTTCTTCCTTGGCCTGCAAGTGAAACAGCTCAAGGATGGAATCTTCATTAGTCAAGAAAAATACTGCAAAGAGCTGCTGAAAAAATTTGATATGGATCAATGTAAGGCAATTAGCACTCCTATTTCAACAAGCTGTCAACTAGACCAAGACTGTGCAGGAAAACCTATTGACCAATCCAAGTTCAGAAGCTTAATTGGATCCCTGCTGTACTTAACTGCCAGCAGACCTGATATTATGTTTGCTGTATGCCTATGTGCCAGATATCAATCTGATCCAAGGGAATCTCACTACAATGCAGTCAAGAGAATTCTGAAATACTTGCAAGGGACAAAATCTGTTGGACTATGGTATCCTAACCATGTTTCCTTATACTTAAACTGTTTTTCAGATTCTGATTTTGCAGGGTGCAAGGTTGACAGAAAGAGCACTAGTGGAACATGTCACATGCTAGGATCAAGCCTGATTTCTTGGCATTGCAAGAAACAAGCTTGTGTTGCCCTCTCTACAGCAGAAGCAGAATACATTGCTGCTGGAAGCTGCTGTGCTCAAACATTATGGCTAAGGCAACAGCTAAGTGACTATGGAATACTGTTAAACAAGATACCTATTAATTGTGATAATACCAGTGCCATAAACCTGTCTAAAAATCCTGTGTTACATTCAAGAACAAAGCACATAGAGATTAGACATCATTTCTTAAGAGAAAATATAGCTAATGGTATTTGTGATATTAAATTCATTAGTACTGAGTTTCAATTGGCTGATCTGTTTACAAAACCTCTGGCTAAAGATAGGTTTTATTTCTTGTTAAACGAATTGGGTATTATCAGCTTAAACTGTTCACTGTAGTGATATTTTAAATCTATAACATGTTATTTCTCTGGTTAATCTGTTTATTTCTGTGCCTAAAATATACATAACTAGGAAGAGAAATTATACATGTACCTTAACTGCTTTATTGCTTTGACCAGCAGGTTTATGGTTGTTCTGTCTGGATATTCAAACTGGTTTGACTAACTGTATGGAAAGCTATTTCTCACTAAAAGCTAAAACACTTTTTCAAAATGATTTTGCCTCTTTCCAAAAACTGAAACTGCTGCAGGAATAAAATTTGTACTGACTCTGTGTTTTTTATTTGTTTCTTCTTCACACTCCAACTCTGCTAAGCATTAATACAATCTGTTTGATTCTATAAATAATGGTATTCAAAACCTGTAGTTCACACATTCAACTTCTGCTTGCAATCTCTCAGTTTTCTTTTGATAAAGAGGAACAGGTTTCAGAAATGGCATCATTGGTATACAAAAGGAAGAAATCCCGTGAGCAGAAGAATAACACTCAAGGTATTTTAGAGAAATGGTTCGATGGTGATGCTGAAGCCATGACCACTTACTTACATGAGATAAGTAGAAAACAGGTAAATGTGCCAAAAATCCTCGAGTTTTCATGGATGAAGAGTGAAAAACTGACTGAACCCAAAGCACTTCTCAAGCATCAGAGATTGAAGCCATTTCTTGAAATGACTGGCAACATCTATCCAGATCTAGTGAAGGTATTCTATACCAATCTGACCCTTGATGGGAAAAATTTAATTTCCCACGTAAAAGGTGTCCAAATAAAAATAACAAGTGAAGTTTGGAGCAACATCGCTGGAATCAAGTATTCAGGCCTCAAGGTGGGAAAGGGGAACACAACCATGATTCAAGAATTCAATAAAATTCAGTTCTACACAAGCTGCATGAGAGATAAGAATCAACACATAAACAGGTTTCATGCAGGTAATCTGAACCTAACTCCTAGGTTTCTAGCCTATGTTATTGCATGGCAACTGACACCTAGGGGAAGTAATCATGCTACATTACATGAGGAAGACCTCATTTTACTCTACTGTCTCATGCATCGCATAAAAATAAATTGGGTTTGTGTAATGACAGAGCATATGCTCAAATCCAAGAGGCTATCTGATTACAGATTTCCCTATGCAATTTTCATTTCAAAATTAATCGATTGTTTTGAGATTGACACTACTAATGAGAGAAACGAGCCAATCAAAGCAATTAGTGAAATCGACAACTCTACGCTCATGAAGATGGGATTCCTCAAGGAAGGTGAAGAGTGGGTTTTTAAAAGGACAACAGGTCCTAGAATGGAACATGGTACGTCCAACCACAACAACAATGATGATGAAGAACCTGCTGTTCCTATGGAAGATGACAATGTTCATGCTGATCATCAACCGAATCATGATGACTTGGATGCTACAGAAAACAATGCACTGGTTGCATATCATTCTCCCGAATTCAGAGGTGAACCTTTGTCTAGTTTTGAAAGGCAAGTACTGCATCGACTTGACAATCTTTCAGAAGACCAGAAAGCCTACTTTGAGATGACTCAAGCCAGGTTCCAGCATCTAGATTATCAACTCGAGGGAGTACAGGAACAACTGGCTGAGCTTTACTACAGGGAATAGTTTTCTTTCTTCCCAATATTGTCTTCTTATATCTGTTGAACATTATCCTTTTATTTCTGTTTCATCTCTATTCTGGAATGTATTCCCCTCTTAAAGACTTTATGACCTATCATGTATGGCTATTATATGCTTCTGTTTTTAGTTGATCCCATGCTGTTTGATGAATCCAAAGGGGGAGAAAAATAGCTGATCTTATAAGCTGCAGTGGTATAGGGAGGTATATATATTCTCTACTCTTCTCTTATTCAATATTCACTTTAAATCTGTGTATTGTGGAATCAAGCTTTGTACAGGTATTGATCTTTCTTCAAAGCAATTGAGCTATGGGGATTTGTCTCCATCAAACAGGGGGAGATTGTTGAAGCTGAAGGAAGCTTCTTCCCAACCTTGGCTTAAAGTGTGTTTGATGAAGAAAATTGCTTCGGTACTTTATAGTTTTGTAAAAGGATTTAAGTGAATTTTGGTTTAGGCTTAGGAGGTGAGGAAGTGATGAGGCACCGATCTGTCATCCGTCATTGGGGGAAGTAATGAGGAACCAATCGGTCGTCGGTCATTGGGGAAGTATGAGGAACCAATCGGTCGTCGGTCATTGAAGGAAGCAATGAGGAACCAATCGGTCGTCGGTCATTGGGGAAGTATGAGGAACCAATCGGTCGTCGGTCATTGGAGGAAGTAATGATGTACGATCGGTCATCGGTCTTTGGGAAAGTAATGTGATCAGTCATCGGTCTTTGAGAAAGTAATGTGGTACGATCGGTCATCGCTCATTTGGAAAGTAATGTGGCACCGGTCGGTCATCGGTCATTCTGTTCTAGTTGCCTAAAGCAAGCTTAAACCAAACACAAGGAGTGTTTAAAGTTTTCAAAAATGCTGTTTAAAGTTTTCTCAAAAAGTCTGAATACTGGACAAAAATAAATCTGTTTCCTGGATAATAAATAGATTTATTTTGGTTCTGTTATTCTTAACTGTTTTTCAAACTGTTTTTTGAAAAGTGGTTAGAAACTGGTTTCTTTAAATATAAAAGACTTCTCTCACACAAAATACACTGTGCAATCACGTTTCAATCAGTTTCTGAGTGAGAAGAAGAATTCAAAGGCTTTTGTGAAAGGTTTTCAAAAGGAATTTCAAGTGTGCTTGTTCTAGGAAAACCTTGTGCTTTGTGAAGGTGCTGGTGTATTTTTTTCTTTTCTCATTTGTTGTAAAGGTGGAAGTGTTAGTCACTTCTTGATAGGGTTTCTTGGAGTGCAAGGTGTGCTGAAATAGGTGTTTTTCAGCCTTGTATGTGAGTGTTCTTGTAGGTTTCAAGAACTGCTGTATATGCTGTAATTGTTGTATGTGTTTAGTGAATTCCACCTTGGTGTAAGGTGAACTGGATGTAGCTCTTGATGAGTGAACCAGTATAAAAACTTGTGTGCAATCTTCTCTCCTTTCTTGCATTTATTTCTGGAATTTGAATTGATAACTGTCCAAAATAAATCTGTTCATTTGAAATTGAATCTGTTAATTCTGGGTTTAATAAGAACTGTTCTTCTCTTGGTTGAAACCTTCTTGCAAATATCTGAACAAGTGTGTTCTGCTGTTCCTTTTAATTGTGTAAAATCTTGTTTGATTAAGTTCTGATTGTACGAAGGTGATTTGGAAAAATAAATCTGTTTTATTTGAAATCAATTTGTTCTTTTAATCTCTGTTATACAGAAGTCAGTTCCTGTTGCAAAAAATTTAAAAGATCAATTCACCCCTCCCCTCTTGATCTTCAGACCCTGCTTAACTCTAACAGGTAGTGGCAGCGGCAATTGTGGACAAGTTGGTTTAGATTCAAAAACTCACTTCTGAGAGGCAAAGAACGTTGCTGTGGTTCAAGAGTGACAGAGTGAGTTTACCTTCATCCTTCTCTTTTCTCTCCTTCGCGCTGTGATTCAGGCATCCTCAAGCACCAGTACGACGAGCGATGACTGCCCTTGGACTCCTGGGAAGTTCTCTGCGAGTTTTCCGATCAGGACGCTAAAACAGAGTTCGGGTATCCTTAAGTTCGGTGGGTTAGAGCTCGTAGTGAGATTTTACGCAAGTCCAGGTAAGGGAAGCTAGCCTTATTTCCAACGAAAACCTTAAGTTAGATGATTTTGATGATGGGGCGACGTGGTCACCAGTTTTCAACTGTTATTGCATAATCCCCTGTTTTTGGATGTGATCGCCGGTTTTAATGTTGTTTTCGAACTCCCCTGTTTTAGTGTCGCTTTGAACTTGTTGAGATTGAAATGAAAAATGTATATGCTATTCGAAAACCTGAACGGTGGTATGCTTGTTTTTGGTGAGTGGGGTTGTTTAAGAAAAGATTCAAAGTATTCTATGATGGAATTGTTCTTTATGTGTGGTATGATGTATGGAATGTGGTGAATGTGGGATCAAGGCATAGTATTTTCAGGAAAGAAGATACCGTGTAAGATCGTGTAGAGTGTGCATTGACCGGTGATTCGTTTATTATGAGATATCCTGACTCTCCTGATATAATGGAATCATATAGATGAAGTTATTCAGGCGTTGAGAGTCGAAGGAGGTTCATATGTATGGGTGAGTTGTTTGAAAGAGAACGAGCTTGACCCATTGTATGGATTAACCCTGTCATGCTAGGATAGTGATGATATTGAGATTCATTTACACGCTTGTGAATGTGTGTGATTTCACAGCGACCCTGTGAATGTGTGTGATTTCACAGTGGTACAGTATGACAGGTGTAGATCTCTGAGTCTAGTCAATGCACGTGTCTTCCGGAAGTAGTGTCAAGTGTCTATGGGTGATGAGTCAGTGGAAGTCTGACGTGAGAAATGAGAAACATTGAAATTGATAGACACTTGATGGATTATGTGAATTAAATGACTCTTGAGGAAATTGTGAAATATGTGATTACTTGATGGTCATGTGAAGGGAATGAGAAAGTTGATGGTTTTTACGTGGGTGTCTTAAATTTGTTTTATCTTGATTTTAAAGTTTCATATCTAAATTCTCTTTAAAATATCTAGCTTACCCTGCGTTTTTGTTTTGTGGATGTTTTCTTAAACCTGTGATGATCGTGTATAATTTACACGGGAGCAGATGATGTTGCAGGAAGTAGAGCTCCTCAGTGAGTGGTCGCCGGAAGGAGATCGCCTGTTTTCTATTTTGCTGTATTTTGTTTAAGTTTTGGAAACTGGCTGGATATGTATTAAACTCCCTGTGAGGAGAAATTTCATTATATATATATATATATGTTCACTTCGATATTATTGTTTTACCTTTATTTCATTATATAAATATGAAAAGGATTTGGTGGGATGTTACAATTACTGATCTTCACACACGGCGATAGGCGATTACTGATCTTCACACACGGCGATAGGTGATTACTGATCTGTGATTCTTGCGTAACGCTCTCACTGGGAGCCTGGGTCCCAGCTTAACTGTGTGTTAACAGGAAACCCCCGATGACTGATCAGTGCTTCTTTACTTCTCGCGCTCTGCTTCCAGGCGCTCATCGCGCTCTACCTCCAGGCGCTCACCTGACACTGATCTGCGGGTGGTGGTCCCTTAGCAACCGACCACCGATCACCATTCTGAGTGATCTCCTCCCTGATTCACCTGCTATCCTCTACCACGTGTCACCCTGTGAACGGTCTACGTGGTCAACTGCTGTTGACATCATCGACTACCAATGATCGACCGGATCACAAGCCCCCCAGTCTCGAGCTGTGACTGGTCCAGCGAAAAGACTAAGAAATCGTCTTCTGGCGGTCTACAGGAGCGCACACTCTGGCACTAACACCGTTTGTTGATCTGATATTTCACCAACCCCTTTTAATCGCATGACACGCGGACACACCAACGACCCTCTTTAACTATCGTTTCCGCTTCTTATAATGTTCGAAACCCTTAAAACACTCGTGAGGGAATGCGAAATCCTCTGTGCACATCTGGGATTACTTGCTTCAGTGGATGTTTTCCTATTCTTGTTCGAAGCCAAAAATCCTGGAGATCGCCTCTGGGTAAGCCTGAACAGGATTGCTGGAAGGTCTTTCTTCTCGATATTCCAGCAATCTTACAAGGATTGGAAAGGAAAGTTTGTAAAGGTTTGCGAAAACGACCAGGACCCTTCCTTGCTCGATGGCTTTCCCTTGTACTGGGTGGACAAGGGAAATAGCGGCTCCAAGGATGGCTTCAGGAGGGCTAGGAGCCCTAACAACATGGGAGAACTGGACAGAGACCTTTTCCTTTTCTGGAAAAGCGTAGCCGCCTCCAACATCGTTCCTCCCACAGCGTCTATCATCAGCTTTGAGTTTCTTGAAGGCCAGCTAGACAAGCATATAGGTTATCTTTCGCTCTCTTCACTTAGCCTTGTTTCTTAATAACTGTATTGTTCTTCTGCTGGATTTTTCAACTTCTGTACCCTAAGCTTGCATAACTGCTCATATATACCCCGTGCACGACCGTCTTTACTCATATTTACTTGAATTGTGAACTGCTGCTGTTGTCTGATTGCTCATCTCTTTTGTTCTTGCTTTTGCCTTATGCAGACATGATGCTGGGGAAAAAAAATAGCTCGACTTCGCGCTCTGGCTAAAAAGCACAAACTCGCGGCGGGCTCCCAAACTATTCCTAACTCGGTTGCTGAGGACGCCGCTTTTCATGGGAGAACCCACCAAGGAGGCTCTTCTCCTGCCCCCCCAGAAGGCTCTTCTCCTGCCACAACTCTACCTCCTCAAGATAGGAAGAAACTGGCTCCCAAAAAGCTTAAAAGAAAAACTCCTCAAGTAGCATCTGAAGACGAGGAGGAAAATGACACCGAAGATGGCCTCATTACTAAACGCCAAAGGCCAACTGCCTCCAAGCCACCAAACCCCCCGACAACAGCACCATCAGGTCTTCCTCCACCAACACTCCCAGAATACAACATACCAACCACAGACCTTCCCTCACTAACCTCACCAGCCGATACGACGCCACTACCAGCCCTTCCCGCTCCCTCAGAAATAGTCCAAGCTCCGCCACTAGCCGCCGCTCCACCTTCAACTGAAGGTGGAAGTCCCAACTTTGTAGAACACCCTCCAAGTGCTTCCACTCCTTTCCATTCTGCCGAGGAGGGGGCTCAATCTCAGGCCTCTACTGCTAGTCCCATCCTGATTGAGATTGAGGATACTGAGGCCTCTCCCCTTCCTACCGCTGGAAAATCTACCTCACCGCCACCCCTAGAAGCCCCCCTTGCCATCCAAGCAACAGAGGGTGGTGGTGAGAGTCAGCCTCAGGTGCTTCCAGAAGGCCTAACTCCTGTCTTGCCCATTCCCAGTTTCCTCACCGAGTCGTTGGGGTCTTTATCCTCACAAGTGGGCAAGCTAATAGAAGGGCAAGCCAGTTTGATCTTCAAAGGCATGCAAGAGTTCATCCACAAGCTCCAAAGAGAAAATCTTCGCTTACAGGAGGAACATCACTCCTTGAAAGCTGAAGCAAGCAAGCTTTCTTGTGATATGATGGTGCGAGAACTCGTGCACACAAGACTAGAAGACGCCTTGAATCCTGAAATTCGAGTAGCTCGCCACGAGACAGCTGACTTTCGCCAAAGACTCCAAGCCAAAACTATTGAAAACATCGAGCTTGAGAGCAAACTCGCTCCCATGCGAGCCCAAGTGGCGGACCTGCAAGCTAAACAGAAGGAAGATGCCATGAGGGTAGAAAAGCTGGAGAAGAAGTCAACTGAATGAGAAGTCCTCTTGGGGGTGGTCGAGAGCAATAGGGATAAGGCCCTCGCCGAACTTGCCAAGGCTCATGAAGAGAATAACAGGATGACCTTAGAACTTGGCAAAGCTCAGGAGGAAAACAAGAGAATAACCACAGGGTTGGACAAGGCCCAAAAAGAAGCTCAAAGGCTTACTGCAGAACTTGCCCAGACTCGGGAGGATCAACAGAAAACTACTAACGATCTCGCTCAGGTTCTCAAGGAGAGAAAGGAACTGACCCAACAGATCGATGAGCTTGACCAGAGTTCTGCACAAATCCTCAACTCAGGGTTCGATGCAGCTTTGGAGCAAATGGCGTGCCAATACCCCGAGCTGGACCTCTCCATGATCTCTATATGCAACGAGGTGGTAGACGAGAAGATTGTACCTTCTGTTGATTAGAAACCCCCTTTACCGCCTTATCTCCATGCCCATATCTATCTTTTAATTTGCATAACTATAATTTGAACATTTTTATCAATTTCAATGTTCACCTTTATTACCTTGTCACCGGCCTCGTATTTGTTTCTTTGTGCGTTTGACTAATGCAACAGGTGAAACACACTTAACCGAATGTAACTCAATGTAACTGAAACTTTGACCTTTCATGCTCTGCTTGAAACTAAACAAACTACTAATTTAAAATTATCAATTTGTTCAGATACTAATTCTGGGCGATGACATCCAATAGAACTCGTGAACTTAAGGTGAAAAACCTCAACACACAAACCAACTTTTCACTAGGCAACAAACTTTAATCTTATCCGGTATTAAAAATACAACTTACCTGACCTGCCAAGTGTTCTGCATCATTGTAAGGACCTGTAAAATTAAATTTGGAATAAAAGGAATATATTTTAAATGAATTCTAAGTATGTTTTTATTTAAAATAAAAAGGAAGGAAAGTGTAGCTTAGAAGACTATGAGATCGCCTGGTTAGTACATAATCGCCTGTCGCCTAGACTACACATGAACGCCAATCGCCTGTAGCGTACATGATCGCCAATCGCCTATGGTGCACATGTGGTCAAGATACTGGATCAACCATAGTGGGTTCCAAAAACCACGCGTATCAAGGTGTGGGTTAAGCCTTAGATATGTTGTGCATGCGAAGCTCTATGCTTGAGCATAAGAAATCGTTCTTAGTGTTGCATGCATGGGCGCACGAGGAGTAGTGCTGATCTACTCTTGGAAATGTGAAGCTACCGACGTCACCAAGTCATGTGGAGATGATACCTTGGACGTAACATAGTGGGATGAAGAACCTTCAGCAAGGCGTGGCGATGTGTCGTCGGGCATTGCCAGGGTGCGAGCATGCGGGCATCGCCAGGGCGCGAGGCATGCGGACATCGCCAGGGCGCGAGACATGCAGACATCGCCAGGGCGCGAGGCATGTGGGCATCGCCAGGGCGAGACATCGGTCGTCTCCCAGGGAGAGACATCGGTCATCCGCCAGGATGAGACATCGGTGGATAGTCATCGCGCGAGCGGTCATCGGTGGAAGGTTATCGCGCGATGTCGAGTTTCACACAGATAAGGTGGGACCCAGGCTCCCAGCATGAGACGTCCTGCACGCGCGACACGTAGACAAAAAGGGTGGTTCAGAATAGTGACATCAGAGAGTTGGCATGCGCAGAGACACACGTGGCCGTACTGTTCAGGGAAGTGTGCACTCAAGCTTTCCTGTAGAGTGGGTGGTGGCAGCGGCAATTGTGGACAAGTTGGTTTAGATTCAAAAACTCACTTCTGAGAGGAGAGAACGTTGCTGTGGTTCAAGAGTGACAGAGTGAGTTTACCTTCATCCTTCTCTTTTCTCTCCTTCGCGCTGCGATTCAGGTATTCTCAAGCACCAGTACGACGAGCGACGACTGCCCTCGGACACCTGGGGAGTTCTCTGCGAGTTTTCCGTCAGGACGCTAGAACAGAGTTAAGGCATCTTTAAGCTTCGGTGGGTTTTGGAGCTCTTGGTGTTTTGCGCAAGTTCAGGTAAGGGAAGCTAGCATTTTCGTTTATAAAAACGTTAGGCGAGTAGGTTCTGAAGTGAGGGCGACGTGGTCGCCGGTTTTCATATTCCTTTTCACAATGCTCTGTTTTTATGTGTGGGGCGACGTGATCGCCGGTTTTAATGTTGATTTCGAACTCCCCTGTTTTAGTGTCGTTTGAAACTGTTTGAGATTGAAATGTGATATTCGAAAATATGAACCTTGGAATGATTGTTGCTGTGATTGGAATCGTTCATTTAAGTGTTATATGATGTGTTGAATGTTGTGAATGTGGGATCAAGGCATAGTATTTTCAGGAAAGAAAATACTGTGTAAGATCGTGTAGGATGTGCATTGATCGGTGATTTCTATAATGAGATATCCTGACTCTCCTGATATTATGGAATCATATAGATGAAGTTATTCAGGCGTTGAGAGTCGATGGAGGTTCATACCTATGGGTAAGTTGTTTGAAAGATAACTACTTGACCTGTTGTGTGGATTCACCCTGTCATACTAGGAGAGTGATGAGATTGAGATTGAGATTATGTTGATGCGCATAGCTGTGGAAACTTTACAGCAGTGTAGTATGACAGGTGCAGATCTCTGAGTCTAGTCAATGCACGTGTCTTCCGGAAGTAGTGTCAAGTGTCTGTGTGTGATGAGTCAGTGGAAGTCTGACGTGAGAAATGAGAAACATTGAAATTGATAGACACTTGATGGATTATGTGAATTGAACGACTCTTGAGGAAATTGTGAAATATGTGATTACTTGATGGTCATGTGAAGGGAATGAGAAAGTTGATGGTTTTTACGTGGGTGTCTTAAATTTGTTTTATCTTGATTTTAAAGTTTCATATCTAAATTCTCTTTCAAATATCTAGCTTACCCTGCGTTTTTGTTTTGTGGATGTTTTCTTAAACCTGTGATGATCGTGTATAATTTACACGGGAGCAGATGATGTTGCAGGAAGTAGAGCTCCTCAGTGAGTGGTCGCCGGAAGGAGATCGCCTGTTTCTGTTTCTGATAGGAGATCACCTGTTTTCTGTTTCTGATAGGAGATCACCTGTTTTCTGTTTCTGATAGGAGATCACCTGTTTTCTGTTAGGAGATCGCCTGTTTTATCTATTTTGCTGTATTTTGTTTAAGTTTGGAAAACTGACTGGTTATGTATTAAACTCCCTGTGAGGAGAAATTTCATTATACATATATATGTACATATGTTCACTTCGATATTATTGTTTTAACTTTATTTCATTTTATAAATATGAAAAGGATTTGGCGGGATGTTACATTAATGGTATCAGAGCAGTTCGTCCTTAGGATGACCTGAGGAGAGTGGGTTCATTGTGTTTCTTCTGCTAGTGGAGTCTTAATCAAAGCTATAGTGAAAGGTTTTCAAATGTTTTCTGATTGAAATCTTGTTTGTGCTTTAGTAGATATAGGCTCTGAATTAAAAGTTTTGGTATTAAGAGTGAAAGGATCTTGATAAAGTAGTGAGGGTGCACACTCATAACTGAATCGAGATGTTCTAAATCTTAATTCCAAAAGTTTGATGTTGAGCATATATCCACTTCTGGTGTGTTTTATCCCAATTATTAAGTGTGGTGATATTTGATTGGTAGTTTGTACCCATGACTGTTCAGTGTTATGCTTTCTATTTTGAGCATTATGATTCTGTTGATGAACTCAAATTCTTAATGACTTTGAGATGCTGACCTTTGTAAGGTCTAGATGTTACCTCCTGAATGAATTGATTTCTTATCGATCTCATTCTTGTAGTTGTAGGGAATATAGAACCCTATAGTTTCAAAATCTGAAACGAAGAAAGATGGCACGTAGACCTCCTACCCCTCCCTAACCTTCTTCGGAAATGGGCCAGATTGCCAAGGCTATTGAGATGATGGTAACTGCCATCCAACAACAGAATGCAGCAATGGCTCAGAATCATCAAGCTGCAATGCACCATTGGGAAACTGCTCGGTCGGCTGAAACAAATTCCCACGTCGGTCAGCCTCAAGAACAGATGGGACTGACCGAGTTCATGAGGCACAACTCACCCAAGTTCAGTGGGAATGCTACCCCTGATCAAGCAGATCAGTGGGTCAGGGAGTTGGAGAAAATCTTTAGGGCGACCTCCTGCCCTGAAGAGAAGAAATTGGTGTTCGCCACCTATTTGCTATCTGGAGAAGCCGAGTTCTGGTGGATGGGAGCTCAGCAGATGATGGAAGCCAGAGCTGAAGTGTTAGACTGGGAGAGCTTCAGGGTGAGGTTTCTGGAAAAATACTTCCCAGATAGTGCAAAGTTTGCGAAGGAAGCAGAATTCCTCAGATTGGAGCAGGGGGAGATGTCAGTGAATGCTTATGCTGCTCGGTTTGAGTACCTCGCCTGATTCTATACCCAGGCGACCTCTGAGGCTTGGAGGTGTAGGAAGTTTGAAGAGGGACTGAAGCATGGGCTGAAGAGGACCATAGCCCCTATGTGCATCAGGGAATTTCACGCCTTGGTAGAGAAGGCGAAGATGGTGGAGACTCTGGAAAAGGGTGATTCCCAAGTGATCAGGTTACACCCAGGGGGTTCTTCTAGTGGGAAGGCCAAGGTGCAGCACCCACAAAGCAAGCCCTATGCGAGACCTCCACCACATCGGGCAGGAGCAGCGTCATCCCAGTTTCAGCAGCAACAACCTTGGAAACCCAAATGTTTCCATTGTGGTGGACCACACACGCCCAATGTGTGCCCCAAGAAGGCTTCCGAGAGAAGGTGTTTTGCATGTCAAAAGACGGGACACATTGCTAGAGATTGTCCTACCCAGAATAGGATGACTCAACCCGTTGGTCCTCAGCAGTTGAGGAATGGAGGCAGTAGACCTCAAGCAGCAGGGAGGGTGTTTGCCATGACAGGAGCAGAGGCGTCTCAGTCGGGTAACCTAGTGCAAGGTGTTTGTTTTATAGCTGGTAGAGGTGTAAAAGCCTTGTTTGATTCTGGAGCGACACACTCCTTTGTGTCAAGCCTGTGTGTAGACGAGTTGGGCCTTCTAGTGAAGGAGTTACCGTTTGAACTGTTGGTCTCTACACCTGCGTCAGGACAGGTGTTGACCTCTACAGTTTACCTTGAATGTCCAGTGATAGTAGAGGGACGCAGATTCAAAGTAAACTTGATCTGCCTACCTCTTCAGGACCTGGATGTTATCCTGGGAATGGATTGGCTATCTGCCAATCACGTTCTCATAGACTGCGGTAGTCAGAAAATAGCGTTTCCAGACCTCCAAGAGTCAGATGTGATATCTGCTCAGCATGGGTGGTCGGAGTTGGAAAAAGGGGCGAGGTGCTTTGTGATCCTAGCTCGGTTGGAAGTGAAGAATGAAGGGGACGTAAGCAGGATACATGTGGTGAAAGATTTCATGGATGTATTTCCAGAAGAAGTACCTGGATTACCTCCTAAGAGAGAAGTGGAATTCTCTATTGATTTGGTACCTGGAGCTGGACCAGTGTCAATGGCACCTTACAGGATGGCTCCAGCAGAGTTGGTAGAATTAAAGAAGCAAGTGGAAGAGTTGTTGGAGAAACAATTCATCAGACCCAGTGTATCTCCATGGGGGGCTCCAGTGCTCCTAGTTAAGAAAAAGGATGGAGGGTCTCAGCTGTGTATAGATTACAGGCAGTTGAACAAGTTGACCATCAAGAACAAGTACCCCCTACCTAGAATTGATGATTTGATGGATCAATTACATGGGGCCTCGGTGTTCTCAAAGATTGATCTGAGATCGGGGTACCACCAAATTTTGGTAAAAGCTGAAGATGTTCAAAAGACAGCATTTAGGTCTCGTTATGGGCACTATGAGTATGTGGTGATGTCGTTTGGAGTAACATATGCCCCAGCTCTGTTCATGGACTACATGAATAGGATTTTTCGCCCTTTCTTGGATAAGTTTGTGGTAGTCTTCATAGACGACATACTCATTTATTCAAGGACCGAGGAAGAACATGAAGAACATCTGAAGACAGTATTGGAGATCCTGAGGGAGAAGCAATTATATGCCAAGTTCTCTAAGTGTGAGTTCTGGTTGAAAGAAGTCAACTTCTTAGGACATGTAATATCTGCCCAGGGGATCTCGGTGGATCCAGCCAAAGTGGAGGCAGTGCTTCAGTGGGAACGTCCTAAGACAGTTACTGAGATAAGGAGTTTTGTGGGCTTAGCAGGCTACTATCGGAGGTTCATTGAGGACTTTTCCAAGGTAGTGGCTCCTTTAACACAGTTGACCTGCAAGGATCAACCTTTTGCTTGGACCGACCGATGTGAGCAGAGCTTCATGGAACTAAAGGAAAGGTTTACCAGTGCTCCAGTGCTGGTGATCCCAGATGTAGGAAGACCTTTTGATGTCTACTGTGATGCTTCACATCAGGGTTTGGGATGTGTTTTGATGCAAGAGAAAAGAGTGGTTGCATATGCTTCAAGGCAACTCAAGGTTCATGAGAGAAACTATCCTACTCATGATTTGGAGTTGGCGGCTGTGGTGTTTGCCTTGAAGATTTGGAGGCACTATTTATATGGAGCTCGGTTTCAGGTGTTTAGTGACCACAAAAGCCTGAAATATCTATTTGATAAGAAGGAGTTAAATATGAGACAAAGGAGATGGATGGAGTTCCTAAAAGACTATGACTTCCAACTGATATATCATCCGGGGAAGGCCAATGTAGTGGCAGATGCTTTGAGTAGAAAATCAATACAAGTAGCCACCATGATGATGGAAGAGCAGAAACTGATCGAGAAATTCAGAGACTTAAACCTTGGGGTAGAATTTCATGTAAATCACATTAGTTGTAGTAAGCTGGCTATAACTAATGACTTCCTTGGAGTGATAAAGGATAAGCAGTTGGAGGACCCTAGTCTGAAGCGTACTGTGGAGTCATTAGGGACCGACCAGGCTAAAGACTTTGTGATGGGCGATGATGGGATCTTGAGATTTAATGGCAGAATTTGCATACCTGCAAATGAAGAGTTGAAGAAGATGATCCTAGAAGAAGGTCACAAGAGTCACCTTAGCCTACATCCAGGCATGAACAAGATGTACCATGACTTGAAGGAGTCATTTTGGTGGTCGGGCATGAAGAAAGACATCGCCCAGTATGTTACAACCTGCTTAACATGTCAGAAGGCGAAGATAGAGCATCAAAGACCTGGCGGGTTGTTACAGCAACTGGATATCCCTGAGTGGAAATGGGACAGCATTGCAATGGATTTTGTTACCCATTTACCTAGATCGGTAAGGGGCCATGACGCAATCTGGGTCATAGTAGATCGGCTGACGAAGAGTGCCCACTTTCTTCCAGTGAATATAAGGATGCCTATGGCCAAGTTGGCACAGTTGTACATCAAAGAAATAGTGAGGTTGCATGGAGTGCCTTCCAGCATTGTTTCAGATAGAGATCCCAGGTTCACTTCACGGTTTTGGCAGACCTTACAAGATTGCTTGGGAACTAAGTTGAGAATGAGCTCGGCATATCATCCTCAAACAGATGGACAGTCAGAGAGAACGATCCAGTCCTTGGAAGATCTACTGAGGACGTGTGTCTTGGATCAATTGGGAAGTTGGGATGAGGTGTTGCCGCTGGTGGAGTTTACCTATAATAACAGTTATCATGCCAGCATAGGGATAGCGCCATACGAAGCCTTGTATGGAAGGAAATGCAGAACTCCATTGTGCTGGTACTAGGAGGGCGAAACAGTATTGGTTGGACCAGAGTTGATTCAGCAGCCGACCGAGAAGGTGCAACAGATACAAGACAGAATGAAAGCTTCTCAAAGCCGGCAAAAATCCTATGCAGATCAGAGGAGAAAACCTTGGGAGTTTGCTGCTAGAGATCATGTGTTTATGAGAGTGACGCCAACCAAGGGTGTAGGACGGGCGATCAGATCAAAGAAGTTGTCCTCTAAGTTCGTGGGACCATATCAGATATTAAGGAGGATTGGCCCAGTGGCTTATGAGATCGCCCTACCTCCCCATTTAGCGAATCTGCATAATGTCTTTCACGTATCACAGCTGAGGAAGTACATGGCAGACCCTAGTCATGTGCTGGAAGTGGACGATGTGCAGATCAAGGATGACTTGTCCTTTGAAGCGAAACCAGTCAGGATTGACGATCGGCAAAGTAAACAGCTCAGAGGCAAGACCATCAACATGGTGAAAGTGGTGTGGGATGAGAGATCGGGTGATTCAACTTGGGAGTTAGAAGAACCCATGAGAGAAGCCTATCCATACCTCTTTTCCTTGTAATTCAATTTTCGAGGACGAAAATTTTTCTTGTTGGGGAGAATGTAAGGACCTGTAAAATTAAATTTGGAATAAAAGGAATATATTTTAAATGAATTCTAAGTATGTTTTTATTTAAAATAAAAAGGAAGGAAAGTGTAGCTTAGAAGACTATGAGATCGCCTGGTTAGTACATAATCGCCTGTCGCCTAGACTACACATGAACGCCAATCGCCTGTAGCATACATCATCGCCAATCGCCTATGGTGCACATGTGGTCAAGATACTGGATCAACCATAGTGGGTTCCAAAACCCACGCGTATCAAGGTGTGGGTTAAGCCTTAGATACGCTGTGCATGCGAAGCTCTATGCTTGAGCATAAGAAATCGTTCTTAGTGTTGCATGCATGGGCGCACGAGGAGTAGTGCTGATCTACTCTTGGAAATGTGAAGCTACCGACGTCACCAAGTCATGTGGAGATGATACCTTGGACGTAACATAGTGGGATGAAGAACCTTCAGCAAGGCGTGGCGATGTGTCGTCGGGCATCGCCAGGGCGCGAGCATGCGGGCATCGCCAGGGCGCGAGGCATGCGGACATCGCCAGGGCGCAAGACATGCAGACATCGCCAGGGTGCGAGGCATGCGGGCATCGCCAGGGCGAGACATCGGTCGTCTCCCAGGGAGAGACATCGGTCATCCGCCAGGATGAGACATCGGTGGATAGTCATCGCGCGAGCGGTCATCGGTGGAAGGTTATCGCGCGATGTCAAGTTTCACACAGATAAGGTGGGACCCAGGCTCCCAGCATGAGACGTCCTGCACGCGCGACACGTAGACAAAAAGGGTGGTTCAGAATAGTGACATCAGAGAGTTGGCATGCGCAGAGACACACGTGGCCGTACTGTTCAGGGAAGCGTGCACTCAAGCTTTCCTGTAGAGTGGGTGGTGGCAGCGGCAATTGTGGACAAGTTGGTTTAGATTCAAAAACTCACTTCTGAGAGGAGAGAACGTTGCTGTGGTTCAAGAGTGACAGAGTGAGTTTACCTTCATCCTTCTCTTTTCTCTCCTTCGCGCTGCGATTCAGGTATTCTCAAGCACCAGTACGACGAGCGACGACTGCCCTCGGACACCTGGGGAGTTCTCTGCGAGTTTTCCGTCAGGACGCTAGAACAGAGTTAAGGCATCTTTAAGCTTCGGTGGGTTTTGGAGCTCTTGGTGTTTTGCGCAAGTTCAGGTAAGGGAAGCTAGCATTTTCGTTTATAAACACGTTAGGCGAGTAGGTTCTGAAGTGAGGGCGACGTGGTCGCCGGTTTTCATATTCCTTTTCACAATGCTCTGTTTTTATGTGTGGGGCGACGTGATCGCCGGTTTTAATGTTGATTTCGAACTCCCCTGTTTTAGTGTCGTTTGAAACTGTTTGAGATTGAAATGTGATATTCGAAAATATGAACCTTGGAATGATTGTTGCTGTGATTGGAATCGTTCATTTAAGTGTTATATGATGTGTTGAATGTTGTGAATGTGGGATCAAGGCATAGTATTTTCAGGAAAGAAAATACCGTGTAAGATCGTGTAGGATGTGCATTGATCGGTGATTTCTATAATGAGATATCCTGACTCTCCTGATATAATGGAATCATATAGATGAAGTTATTCAGGCGTTGAGAGTCGATGGAGGTTCATACCTATGGGTAAGTTGTTTGAAAGATAACTACTTGACCTGTTGTGTGGATTCACCCTGTCATACTAGGAGAGTGATGAGATTGAGATTGAGATTATGTTGATGCGCATAGCTGTGGAAACTTTACAGCAGTGTAGTATGACAGGTGCAGATCTCTGAGTCTAGTCAATGCACGTGTCTTTCGGAAGTAGTGTCAAGTGTCTGTGTGTGATGAGTCAGTGGAAGTCTGACGTGAGAAATGAGAAACATTGAAATTGATAGACACTTGATGGATTATGTGAATTGAACGACTCTTGAGGAAATTGTGAAATATGTGATTACTTGATGGTCATGTGAAGGGAATGAGAAAGTTGATGGTTTTTACGTGGGTGTCTTAAATTTGTTTTATCTTGATTTTAAAGTTTCATATCTAAATTCTCTTTCAAATATCTAGCTTACCCTGCGTTTTTGTTTTGTGGATGTTTTCTTAAACCTGTGATGATCGTGTATAATTTACACGGGAGCAGATGATGTTGCAGGAAGTAGAGCTCCTCAGTGAGTGGTTGCCGGAAGGAGATCGCCTGTTTCTGTTTCTGATAGGAGATCACCTGTTTTCTGTTTCTGATAGGAGATCACCTGTTTTCTGTTTCTGATAGGAGATCACCTGTTTTCTGTTAGGAGATCGCCTGTTTTTTCTATTTTGCTGTATTTTGTTTAAGTTTGGAAAACTGACTGGTTATGTATTAAACTCCCTGTGAGGAGAAATTTCATTATACATATATATATACATATGTTCACTTCGATATTATTGTTTTACCTTTATTTCATTTTATAAATATGAAAAGGATTTGGCGGGATGTTACAATCATCGCCAGAAATTCTTCTAATCTGGTACTCGCCAAATTGAATTTGGGCAATCACCTTTTGCAAACTTCTATTCACTTTTCCACCTGTCGTTCCTTTATATGGACTCTTCTTGCCTGCACCTGCTCGAAGGCAAGGAGGCTTCCTCTGTCGCCTACACTTGCTCACAGACAAGGAGGACTTCTTCTGTTGCCTACACTTGCTCAAAGGCAAGGAGGACTTCTTTTGTTGCCTACACTTGCTCAAAGGCAAGGAGGACTTCCTCTGTTGCCTACACTTGCTCAAAGGCAAGGAGGACTTCCTCTGTTGCCTACACTTGCTCAAAGGCAAGGAGGACTTCCTCTATTGCCTACACTTGCTCAAAGGCAAGGAGGACTTCCTCTGTTGCCTACACTTGCTCAAAGGCAAGGAGGACTTCCTCTGTTGCCTCAAGATGCGCGAGAACATCGAGGACTTTGAACTTCGCTGGATGCCTCCGATCGCCCCCAGGCGATGAGGACTTTAAAAACTTTTACTTAAAATGCGCACACTCATTTTACTTCTACCTCGAATCACTTTAGGTGATAAGGTTTTTCAAAAAACTTCTTTAAAACGATATGCACACAAACTTTAGTATACTTCAAAATTTCAATTTTGAATATCTTATTTCTTGGGTAGCCTCGTTAAAAACCCTCCTTAGGGAAAAAAGAGTGCCCTCTTGTAACTGTTTTTACAAAACTGTTTATGATTCCCCTGAGTTTGCACTACTTACAAAGCTTTAACTGAAATAAAATTTGAGGTGTGTGGCGTTCCAAGTACAAGGAATCGCCCCTCCTTCTAGTGTCTCCAAGCGGTAGGCGCCGTCCCCGAGTGCTTCGGTTATCCTAAACAGTCCTGTCCACTTGGGTGACAACTTATTCTCCATCTCGTACTGGTGGGCCTTCCTCATCACCAGATCGCCGCTTCTGAACTGCCTCTGTAAGGACCTGTAAAATTGAATTGGAATAAAAAGGGATTTATTTTAAATAAATTCTAAGTATGTCTCTATTTAAAATAAAAAGGAAGGAAAGTGTAGTTTAGAAGACTATGAGATCGCCTAGTTAGCACATGATCGTCGGTCGCCTACTACACATGATCGCCAGGGCGCGAGGCATGTGGACGTCACCAGGGCGCGCGAGGCATGCGGGCAACGCCGGGGCGCGAGGCATGCAGGCATCGCCGGGTCGCGAGAGGCATGCGGGCGTCGCCAGGGAGATACATCGGTCGTCTCCCATGGAGAGACATCGGTCATCTCCCATGGAGAGACATCGGTCGTCTTCCAGGGAGAGACATCGGTCGTTTGCCAGTTTGAGACCTCAGTTGATAGTCATCGCGCGAGCGGTCATCAGTGGAAGGTTATCACGCGATGTCGAGTTTCAAACAGATCAAGTGGGACCCAGACTCCCAGCATGACGCGTCCTGCACGCGCGCCACGTGGACAAAAAGGGTGGTTCAGAATAGTGACATCAGAATGTTGGCATGCACAAGAGACAACAGTGGTCGTGCTGTTCAGGACAGTGGTTGGCATGCACAAGAGACAACAGTGGTCGTACTATTCAGGGCAATGGTTGGCAGGCACAAGAGACAACCGTGGCCGTACTGTTCAGTGAGAACGTACACTCAGGCTTTCCTGCAGAAGGGGTGGCAGCAGCAGCATGCGTGGACAGGTAGGCTTGGATTCAAAAGCCCACTGCGGGAAGGCAAAGGAGGTTACAGTGGCTCAAGAGTGAAAGAGTGAGTGCACCATTACGACGAGCGACGACTACCATTAGAGCACCTGGAAGATTCTCTGCAAGTTCTACAAACCAGACACTAAAACAGAGCCAAGGCATTCTTTAAGCTTCGTTGGGTTTCGGAGCTCTTGGTGTTTTGCGCAAGTCCAGGTAAGGGAAGCTAGCTTTATCTTCAATAAAAGCCGTAGATTAGCTATTTCTGAAGTGAGGGCGACCTGGTCGCTGGTTTCGTTTTCATCTTCGTGAATGCTCTGTTTTTACGTGTAGGGCGACGTAATCGCCAGTTTTAAATGTTGTCTTCTAAAATCCCCTGTTTTAGTGTCGCTTTGCACTTGTTCGAGGTTGATATGTGAAATACATGTGTTATTGGAAAGATCTGAACCTGGATACATTTGTTGCTGTGGTAGAGATCGTTCATTTAAGTGTTGCATGGTGTATTGGGTGAATTGATGATCTTTTACTGTCCTGTGTGGACTTTCCTTGCTGTCCTGTGTGGACTTTCCTTGTTGTCCTGTGTGGACTTTGCTTGCTGTCCTGTGTGGACTTTCCTTGCTGTCCTGTGTGGACTTTGCTTGCTGTCCTGTGTGGACTTTCCTTGCTGTCCTGTGTGGACTTTCCTTGCTGTCCTGTGTGGACTTTGCTTGCTGTCCTGTGTGGACTTTCCTTGCTGTCCTGTGTGGACTTTACTTGCTGTCCTGTGTGGACTTTACAGTGGTGTGGTGTGTGTCTATGTGTGTTAAATCAGTGGAAGTCTGACGTAAGAAATGAGGAACTTTAAATTGATAGACACTTGATGCATTATGTGAAATAGAACGACTCTTGAAAATATTGTGAAATGTGTGATTTCTTGGCGATCAGGTGAAGGGAATGAGAAACTCTATAGTTTTACGTGGGTATCTTGAATTTGTTTTATTCTGATTTTTATGTTCATATTTAAACTCTCTTTAAAATATATAGCTTACCCTGCGTGTTCTGCTCTATGGCTGTTTTTCTCTTAAAACTGTGATGATCGTGTAATTTTTACACAGGAGCAGATGATCTTCCAGGAAGTAGAGCTCCTTAGTGAGTGGTCGCCGGGGAAGAGATCGCCTGTTTCTATCTCTTGGTGGTGATCGCTGGATTTATGTCCTGATAGCAGATCGCCTGTTTTGGGGTCTTCTATTAGGAGATCGCCGGTTTATGTATGGAGACCGCCATTTTCGTTGTATTTGATTGATTTCGTTAAGTTTTGAAAAACATTTGACTGGTTATGTATTAAACTCCCTGTGAGGAGCAACTTCATTACTTATATATATAATTATGTTCTCTTCAACATTATTTGTTTACCTTTATTTTCATTATATAAATATAAATAGTTTTTGGCGGGATGTTACATTAATGGTATCAGAGCAGTTCGTCCTTAGGATGACCTGAGGGCTGTGGATCCATTGTGTTTCTTTTGCTCATAAAATCTATTTGAGTTTTAAATAACAACTATAGTGAAAGGTTTTCAAAACGTTTTTGGTATCGAAATTTTGTGTGTGCCTTAGTGAATGTATGCCCTAACTGAAAATCTTAGTATTAAGAATGAGAGGATCTTGATAAAGTAGTGAGGGTGCACACTCATAACTGGATCGAGATGATTCTCAATCTTAATTCCAAAGGTTTGATGTTTAGCATACATTGAATTCTAGTGTGATTTATTTCGTTTTATTGAGTGTTTTGTAATTGATTGAAAGTGGTTGTTTGGATTGATGGTTGTATACCAGTAGCTGTTCTGGTGTTTTACTAGAGATTATAAGTATCACGATTCTGTTGATGAGCTCAAGTTCTTAATGACTTTGAGATGCCGACCTTTGTAAGGTCTAGATGTTACCTCCTGAATGAATTGATTTCTCATCGATCTCATTCTTGTAGTTGTAGGTGTAACATCCCGCCAAAATACTATACAAATGTATATAATGAAAATAAAGGTAACAAATAGATTGAAGTGAACAAAATATTATATATATAAAAGGTAGTTTCTCCTCACAGGGAGTTTAATACAAATTCGGTCAAATTTTCCAGAAACATAAACAAATTACAGTAAAAAAAACAAAGCAGGCGATCTCCTATCGGAAGAGACCGATCTCCTATCGGACGAGGCCGATCTCCTATCAGAGGACCCAAAACAGCCAATCGGCTACCAGAACAGAAATCAGGCGATCTCCTTCCGGCGACCACTCACTAAGGAGCTCTACTTCCTGGAAGATCATCTGCTCCCGTGTAAATTATACACGATCATCACAGTTTTAAGAAAAACAACCACAGAAACAAAATACGCAGGGTAAGCTAGATATTTTAAAGAGAGTTTATATATAAACATTAAAATCAAGGTAAAACAATTTCAAGGTAACCACGTAAAACTATACATTTTCTCATTTCCTTCACCTGATCGCCAAGAAGTCATACATTTCACAATATTTTCAAGAGTCGTTCTATTTCACATAATGTACCAAGTGTCTATCAATTCAATGTTTCTCATTTCCCACATCAGACTTCCACTGACTCAGCACACAAGACACTTGACACTACTTCCGGAAAACTCATGCATTGATTAGACTCAAAGATCTGCACCTGTCATACTACACCACTGTGAATCCACACAGGGTCGCTGTGAATCCACACAGCTATGCGCATAATAAATCTCAATATCATCGTTCTCACAGTATGACAGGGTGAATCCACACAACAGGTCAAGTAGTTATGTTTCAAACACTTACCCATACGTATGAATCTCCATCGACTCTCAACGCCTGAATAACTTCATCTATATGAATCCATTATCTCAGGAGAGTCAGGATATCTCATTAGGAATCACCGATCAATGCATATCCTACACGATCTTACACGGTATTTTCTTTCCTGAAAATACTATGCCTCGATCCCACATTCACAGCATTCAAGACATCATACCACTCAAATAAATGATTCAATCACAGCAACAATCATTTCAAGGTTCAGATTTTCGAATATCTCATTTAAATCTCAAACAGTTTCAAAGCAACACCAAAAACAGAGAGTTTCGCAAACAACGCCAAAACCGGCGATCTAGTTCAAAAAACAGGGTATTTCGAAGTCTGTATATAAAACCGGCGACCACGTCGCCCAAACACATAGAAACAGAGCATTCACGAAGATGAAAACGAAAACCGGCGACCACGTCGCCCTTACTTCAGAAACAGCTAAACTATGGCTTGTATTGAAAATGAAGTCTAGCTTCCCTTACCTGGACTTGCGTAAAATACCGCGAGCTCAAAACCCACCGAGCCTGAAGGATGCCTTAGCTCTATTTTCAGCGCCTGGTCTGTAGAACTTGCAGAGAACCTCTTAAGTGCTCTAAGGGCAACGTCGCTTGTCGCTCTGATGCTGGAGGTTGCCTGAGTCTCAACGCAAGGAAGGGAAGAAGAGAGGGAGGAAGTTTGCACTCACTCTAACACTCTTGAGTCTGTAACGCTCTTTGCCATTCCCGCAGTGGCTTTTGAATCCTAGCTTACCTGTCCACGTATGCTGCTGCTGTCACCCCTTCTGCAGGAAAGCCTGAGAACCACTGCCCTGAACAGTACGACCACTGTTGTCGCTTGTGCATGCCAACCACTGCTCTGAACAGTACGACCACTGTTGTCGCTTGTACATGCCAACCACTGCTCTGAACAGTACAACCGCGAGTGACTCTTGCGCATGCCAACATTCTGATGTCACTATTCTGAGCCACCCTTTTTGTCTACGTGGCGCGCGTGCAGGACGTTTCATGTTGGGAGTCTGGGTCCCATTTTACTCTGTGTGAAACTGGACGTCGTGCGATAACTTTCCACTGCTGACTCATCCTGGCGAACGACCGATGTCTCCTTCGCCCTGGAAGACGACCGATGTCTCCTTCGCCCTGGAAGACGACCGATGTCCCCTTCGCCCTGGAAGACGACCGATGTCTCCTTCGCCCTAGAAGACGACCGATGTCTTCCTCTGGGAGACGACCGATGTCTTCCCTGGCGACGCCCTCATAACTCTCGCGCCCTGGCTACGTCCACATGCCTCGCGCCCTGGCGATGCCCGCATGCCTCTCGCGCCTTGGCCACGTCCACATGCCTCGCGCCCTGGCAATGCCCGCATGCCTCGCGCCCTGGCAATGCCAGCATGCCTCTCGCGCCTTGGCCACGTCCACATGCTTCGCGCCCTGGCAATGCCCGCATGCCTCGCGCCCTGGCAATGCCCGCATGCCTCGCGCCCTGGCAATGCCCGCATGCCTCGCGCCCGCGTGATGCCTGCATGCCTCTCGTGCCCGCACGATGCCTGCATGCCTCTCGCACCCGCACGATGCCTGCATGCCTCGCGCCCTGGCGACGTCCACCTGGCGCTCATGGGTAGCAGGTGACCGGCGATCTCCTAGCCTTCTAAACTTAACTTTTCCTCCCTTTTTATTTTAAATAAAACATACATAGAATTCTTTTAAAATATAACCCTTTTTATTCCAATTCAATTTTACAGGTCCTTACAGTAGGGAATATAGAAAACCTATAGTTTCAAAATCTAAAACGAAGAGAGATGGCACGTAGACCTCCTACCCCTCCCCAACCTTCTTCGGAAATGAGCCAAATTGCCAAGGCTATTGAGATGATGGCAACTGCCATCCAACAACAGAATGCAGCAATGGCTCAGAATCATCAGGCTGCAATGCACCATTGGGAAACTGCTCAGTCGGCTGAAACCGCTTCCCACGTCGGTCAGCCCCAGAATCAGATGGGACTGACCGAGTTCATGAGGCACAACCCACCCAAGTTCAGTGGGAATGCTACCCCTGATCAAGCAGATCAGTGGGTCAGAGAGTTGGAGAAAATCTTTAGGGCGACCTCCTGCCCTGAAGGGAGGAAATTGGTATTCGCTACCTATCTGCTATCTGGAGAAGCCGAGTTCTGGTGGATGGGAGCTCGGCAGATGATGGAAGCTAGAGCTGAAGTGTTAGACTGGGAGAGTTTCAGGGTGAGATTTCTGGAAAAATACTTCCCAGATAGTGCAAGATTTGCGAGGGAAGCAGAATTCCTCAGATTGGAGCAGGGGGAGATGTCAGTGAATGCTTATGCTGCTCAGTTTGAGTATCTCGCCCGATTCTATACCCAGGCGACCTCTGAGGCTTGGAGGTGTAGGAAATTTGAAGAAGGACTGAAGCATGAGCTGAAAAGGGCCATAGCACCTATGTGCATAAGAGAATTTCACGCCTTAGTGGAGAAGGCGATGATGGTGGAGACACTGGAGAAGAGCGACTCTCGGGTGATCAGGTCACACCCAGGGGGTTCTTCCAGTGAGAAGGCCAAGGTGCAACAACAGCAGAATAAGCCTTATGCGAGACCTCCACAGCATGGGGCAGAAGCAGCACCGCCCCAGTTTCAGCAGCAACAGCCATGGAAACTCAAATGTTCCCATTGTGGTGGGCCACACACATCCAATGTGTGCCCCAAGAGAAATTCAGAGAGAAGATGCTACATCTGCCGAAAGACGGGACACCTTGCTAGAGAATGTCCTAACGGGAATAGGGCGACTCAACCCAGTGGTTCCCAGCAGTTGAGGAACGAAGGCAGCAGACCTCAGGCAGCAGGGAGAGTGTTTGCCAGGTCTGGAGCGGAGGCGTCTCAGTCAGGTAACCTAGTACAAGGGGTTTGTTTATAGCTGGTAGATACTTTGGAGTTTTGTTTGTTTCTGGAGCGACACACTCTTTTGTGTCAAATCCGTGTGCAACCGAACTGGGCCTTCTAGTGGAGGAGCTGCCGTTTGAACTGTTGGTCTCTACACCTGCATCAGGACAGGTTTTGACCTCCCCAGTTCGCTCTGAATGTCCAGTGATAGTAGAGGGACGCAGGTTCAAGGTGAATTTGATCTGCCTACCTCTTCAGGATCTGGATGTTATCCTAGGAATGGATTGGCTATCTGCCAATCACGTTCTCACTGATTGCAGTAGGCAGAACGTGGTGTTTCCAGGCCCCCGAGAGTCAGATATGATATCTGCTCAGTGTGTATGGTCGGGGTGGATAGAAAGGGGCGTCGTACCTTGTGATCCTAACTCAAGAGGGAAGTGAAGAGTGATGAAGATATGGGCTGTATGCATGTGGTGAAGGGTTCCATGGATGTAGTTCCAGAAGAAATGCCTGGACTACCTCCTAAGAGAGAGATGGAATCCTCTATTGTTTTGGTACCTGGAGCTGGACCAGTGTCCATGGCTCCCTACATAATGGCTCCAGCTGAGTAGATGGAATTGAAGGAGCAAGTGTAAGTTAGTTTTGGTTGTACCAAGGTTTAGTTTCAGCTACGTATAAGTCATGGAGAGTAAATAAGCAGGATGCTGGGGGGTTTAAAGCTTAAGCATGTGTATCCATGGGAAGTACCAAAGTTAAGTTCCAAGAATGAAAGAATGATTTTTTTTTTTTTTTGAAGCTTAGAAGATGTTCATGTCGATGAAACAGCATGAGATGGTTCTAGCTTAAGCTTCACGCAGAATGGATGCTGTTTTGTTGATCGTGATTTGAAAGATGATTATGGAAATGGTGGGTTGAGATAAAAGGCTTCCGAAGCCGTAAGCCTCCTGAACTTGGCAATTGAGGATGCAGTTCTGCCTGTGAACGTAGAAGGGAAGGAGGTAATGGCTATGGATAGAATAAGGGTAAGCCGTGTTATGATGATGTTGAGTTCTTCTAGCAATGTTAGTAAATTGCAGAAAGTTGGAGGTGGGAGCAGAACTTTTCGTGCCTTGTGTTTCTAATGGGATGGGATTTGCAGCTAATCCTTTAGATGGGCAGTTGTGGTGGTCAGCGTTTCGTTTCTGATTTTAGAAACAATGCTGCATTGTCAGCTGTATCTGTTCTTCCAAGTCGGTGCTAGTATAGGGGTACTCTGGTGTGATGGTGGCGTTGCAGAATGCTGATTTAGATGAAAAACCTGGAGTGTGTCTCTGTAAGGACCTGTAAAATTGAATTGGAATAAAAAGGGTTATATTTTAAAAGAATTCTATGTATGTTTTATTTAAAATAAAAAGGGAGGAAAAGTTAAGTTTAGAAGGCTATGAGATCGCCGGTCGCCTGCTACACATGAGCGCCAGGTGGACGTCGCCAGGGCGCGAGGCATGCAGGCATCGTGCGGGCGCGAGAGGCATGCAGGCATCGCGCGGGCGTGAGGCATGCGGGCATTGCCAGGGCGCGAGGCATGCGGGCATTGCCAGGGCGCGAGGCATGTGGACGTGGCCAAGGCGCGAGAGGCATGCGGGCATTGCCAGGGCGCGAGGCATGTGGACGTGGCCAAGGCGCGAGAGGCATGCGGGCATTGCCAGGGCGCGAGGCATGTGGACGTGGCCAAGGCGCGAGAGGCATGCGGGCATCGCCAGGGCGCGATGCATGTGGACGTAGCCAGGGCGCGAGAGTTATGAGGGCGTCGCCAGGGAAGACATCGGTCGTCTCCCAGAGGAAGACATCGGTCGTCTTCCAGGGCGAAGGAGACATCGGTCGTTCGCCAGGATGAGTCAGCGGTGGAAAGTTATCACACGACGTCGAGTTTCACACAGAGTAAAGTGGGACCCAGACTCCCAGCATGAAACGTCCTGCACACGCGCCACGTAGACAAAAAGGGTGGTTTAGAGTGGTGACATCAGAATGCTGGCATGCGCAGGAGACACTCGCGGTCGTACTGTTCAGAGTAGTGGTTGGCATGCACAAGCGACAACAGTGGTAGTACTGTTCAGAGCAGTGGTTGGCATGCACCAGAGACAACAGTGGTCGTACTGTTCAGGGCAGTGGTTCTCAGGCTTTCCTGCAGAAGGGGTGGCAGCAGCAGCATGCGTGGACAGGTAAGTTGGGATTCAAAAGCCACTGCAGGAAGGCAAAGAGCGTTACAGACTCAAGAGTGTTAGAGTGAGTGCAAACTTTCTCCCTCCCTTCTTCCCTTCCTTGCGTTGAGACTCAGGCAACCTCCAGCATCAGTGCGACAAGCGACGTTGCCCTTAGAGCACCTAAGAGGTTCTCTGCAAGTTCTACAGACCAGGCGCTGAAAACAGAGCTAAGGCATCCTTCAGGCTCGGTGGGTTTTGAGCTCGCGGTATTTTTACGCAAGTCCAGGTAAGGGAAGCTAGACTTCATTTTCAATACAAGCCATAGTTTAGCTATTTCTGAAGTGAGGGCGACGTGGTCACCGGTTTTCGTTTTCATCTTTGTAAAATGCTCTGTGCTATGTGTTTGGGCGACGTGGTCGCCGGTTTCAAATGCAGACTTCGAAATACCCTGTTTTTGAACTAGATCGCCGGTTTTGGCGTTGTTTACGAACTCCCTGTTTTTGATGTTGCTTTGAAACGGTATGAGATTTAAATGAGATATTCGAAAATAAGAACCTTGGAGTGAGCTTTTGCTGTGATTGAAATCTTTCCTTTAAGTGTTATGAGATGTGTTGCATGATGTGAATGTGGGATCAAGGCATAGTATTTTCAGGAAAGAAAATACCGTGTAAGATCGTGTAGGATGTGCATTGATCGGTGATGTCTATAATGAGATTATCCTGACTCTCCTGAGATAATGAATTCACATAGATGAAGTTATTCAGGCGTTGAGAGTCGAAGGAGGTCCATAGGTATGGGTGAGTCGTGTGAAAAAGAACGAGCTCGGCCTGTTATATGGATTAACCCTGTCATACTGTGAGAATGATGAACTTGAGATTGAGATTGTGTTGATGCGCATAGCTGGTAAACATTACAGCTGTTTAGTATGACAGGTGCGGAATCTCTGAGTCTAGTCAATGCACGAGTCTTCCGGAAGTAGTGTCAAGTGTCTTGTGTGCTGGGTCAGTGGTGGTCTGACATGTGAAATGAGGAACTTGAAATTGATAGACACTTGATACAGTTGTGAAATAGAATGACTCTGGAAAATATTGCGAAATGTGTGATTTCTGGGCGATCAGGTGAAGAGTATGAGAAACTTGATAACTTTACGTGAATATCTTGAAATTGGTTACCTTGATTTTATTTTAATTATCCTTATTTAAAATCTCTTTAAAATATCTAGCTTACCCTGCGTGTTTTGCTCGTTGGCTGTTTTTCCCTTAAAACTGTGATGATCGTGTATAACTTACACGGGAGCAGATGATCTTCCAGGAAGTAGAGCTCCTTAGTGAGTGGTCGCCGGAAGGAGATTGCCGGATTTCTGTTCTGGTAGCAGATCGGCTGTTTTGGGTCCTCTGATAGGAGATCGGCCTCTTCCGATAGGAGATCGGTCTCTTCCGATAGGAGATCGCCTGCTTTGTTTTTTTTTACTGTATTTTGTTTATGTTTCTGGAAAATTTGACCGAATTTGTATTAAACTCCCTGTGAGGAGAAACTACATTTCATATATATAATATTTTGTTCACTTCAATCTATTTGTTACCTTTATTTTCATTATATAAACATGAATAGTATTTTGGCGGGATGTTACAGTCTCCAAGGCTGCTGGAGGTCCAGAACGATGAGTTGCTTGATAAAGAGGGACCGCAAAAACTAGAGGAATGGGTCTCTTCGTTTAGAGTGGCAACCACTGATTAATTTAGGTATGCGATATTCAGACCGCTTAACAGTCAAGCCATACTCTCCTGAACAACATTCAGGTCACCCTCTTGAGTTGAATCAGCAGTGTATGCCTGGTGGTATGATGAGTGGCGGGAAGGTGTTGTGACTGCAGCTAATGTCGGTAGTAGATGGATCTTCGCCGGATTGCTCTACCTTAGAAAGTGAATCATCATCCATCCCCAAAGTTGAAGTTGCTAAGAAGGTGAGAAGGAATCGTTTGGTTGGGAAACCCTTGTGGATCTGGAAAATATGAAGAGAATAACTTTGAGCGAGCCACTCTATGTCGCTCATGAGGACAAGGATACTAACTCTGGTAGAGGCAGTGATGATGTTGACAATGAGGAGAAGACCTTTCGAGTTGTAGTTGGAGATCATGCATTTATGAAAGTGACACCGACCAAGGGTGTAGGACGAGCTATCAGATCGAAGGAACTGCCTCCTAAGTTAGTCGGGCCATATCAGATCTTAAGGAGGATCGGTCTAGTGACTTATGAAATCGCCCTACCTCTCCAATTAGCAAATCTGCATAATGTCTTTCACGTATCACAGCTGAGGAAGTACATGGCAGACCCTAGTCACGTGCTGGAAGTGGACGATGTGCAGATCAGGGATGACTTGTCCTTTGAAGTGAAACCAGTCAGGATTGACGATCGGCAAAGTAAACAGCTCAGAGGCAAGTGAAAGTGGTGTGGGATGAGAGATCGGGTGATTCAACTTGGGAGTTAGAAGAACCCATGAGAGAAGCCTATCCATACCTCTTTTCCTTGTAATTCAATTTTCGAGGACGAAAATTTTTCTTGTTGGGGAGAATGTAAGGACCTGTAAAATTGAATTGGAATAAAAAGGGATTTATTTTAAATAAATTCTAAGTATGTCTCTATTTAAAATAAAAAGGAAGGAAAGTGTAGTTTAGAAGACTATGAGATCGCCTAGTTAGCACATGATCGCCGGTCGCCTACTACACATGATCGCCAGGGCGCGAGGCATGTGGACGTCACCAGGGCGCGCGAGGCATGCGGGCAACGCCGGGGCGCGAGGCATGCAGGCATCGCCGGGTCGCGAGAGGCATGCGGGCGTCGCCAGGGAGATACATCGGTCGTCTCCCATGGAGAGACATCGGTCGTCTCCCAGGGAGAGACATCGGTCGTCTCCCAGGGAGAGACATCGGTCGTCTTCCAGGGAGAGACATCGGTCGTTTGCCAGTTTGAGACCTCAGTTGATAGTCATCGCGCGAGCGGTCATCGGTGGAAGGTTATCGCGCGATGTCGAGTTTTACACAGATAAAGTGGGACCCAGACTCCCAGCATGACGCGTCCTGCACGCGCGCCACGTGGACAAAAAGGGTGGTTCAGAATAGTGACATCAGAATGTTGGCATGCACAAGAGACAACAGTGGTCGTGCTGTTCAGGGCAGTGGTTGGCATGCACAAGAGACAACAGTGGTCGTACTGTTCAGGGCAATGGTTGGCAGGCACAAGAGACAACCGTGGCCGTACTGTTCAGTGAGAACGTACACTCAGGCTTTCCTGCAGAAGGGGTGGCAACAGCAGCATGCGTGGACAGGTAGGCTTGGATTCAAAAGCCCACTGCGGGAAGGCAAAGGAGGTTACAGTGGCTCAAGAGTGAAAGAGTGAGTGCATCTTCATCCCTCTCTTTTCTCTCCTTCGCGCTGCGATTCAGGCAACCTCAAGCACCATTACGACGAGCGACGACTACCATTAGAGCACCTGGAAGATTCTCTGCAAGTTCTACAAACCAGACACTAAAACAGAGCCAAGGCATTCTTTAAGCTTCGTTGGGTTTCGGAGCTCTTGGTGTTTTGTGCAAGTCCAGGTAAGGGAAGCTAGCTTTATCTTCAATAAAAGCCGTAGATTAGTTGTTTCTGAAGTGAGGGCGACGTGGTCGCCGGTTTCGTTTTCATCTTCGTGAATGCTCTATTTTTACGTGTAGGGCGACGTAATCGCCGGTTTTAAATGTTGTCTTCTAAAATCCCCTGTTTTAGTGTCGCTTTGCACTTGTTCGAGGTTGATATGTGAAATACATGTGTTATTGGAAAGATCTGAACCTGGATACGTTTGTTGCTGTGGTAGAGATCGTTCATTTAAGTGTTGCATGGTGTATTGGGTGAATTGATGATCTTTTACTGTACTGTGTGGACTTTCCTTGCTGTCCTGTGTGGACTTTCCTTGTTGTCCTGTGTGGACTTTGCTTGCTGTCCTGTGTGGACTTTCCTTGCTGTCCTGTGTGGACTTTGCTTGCTGTCCTGTGTGGACTTTCCTTGCTGTCCTGTGTGGACTTTCCTTGCTGTCCTGTGTGGACTTTGCTTGCTGTCCTGTGTGGACTTTCCTTGCTGTCCTGTGTGGACTTTACTTGCTGTCCTGTGTGGACTTTACAGTGGTGTGGTGTGTGTCTATGTGTGTTAAATCAGTGGAAGTCTGACGTAAGAAATGAGGAACTTTAAATTGATAGACACTTGATGCATTATGTGAAATAGAACGACTCTTGAAAATATTGTGAAATGTGTGATTTCTTGGCGATCAGGTGAAGGGAATGAGAAACTCTATAGTTTTATGTGGGTATCTTGAATTTGTTTTATTCTGATTTTTATGTTCATATTTAAACTCTCTTTAAAATATATAGCTTACCCTGCGTGTTCTGCTCTATGGCTGTTTTTCTCTTAAAACTGTGATGATCGTGTAATTTTTACACGGGAGCAGATGATCTTCCAGGAAGTAGAGCTCCTTAGTGAGTGGTCGCCGGGGAAGAGATCGCCTGTTTCTATCTCTTGGTGGTGATCGCCGGATTTATGTCCTGATAGCAGATCGCCTGTTTTGGGGTCTTCTGTTAGGAGATCGCCGGTTTATGTATGGAGACCGCCATTTTCGTTGTATTTGATTGATTTCGTTAAGTTTTGAAAAACATTTGACTGGTTATGTATTAAACTCCCTGTGAGGAGCAACTTCATTACTTATATATATAATTATGTTCTCTTCAACATTATTTGTTTACCTTTATTTTCATTATATAAATATAAATAGTTTTTGGCAGGATGTTACAGCCTCGGTATTACTCTAGAACTGTACCTTCGTTCTATTCTTCTTTTTACCGCTTCAGCTTTCACTCTTGCTTCCTCTCTGACCTCATCCAGTAAGTCCAGGTTCATTCTTCTCTCTTCATTTGATTCTTCTGCTACAAAGTGTTGAAATCTCGGCGAGCTCTCCTGGATTTCAACTGGAATCATCGCGTCACAGCCATACACTAAACTAAAAGGGGTTTCACGGGTGCCTGACTGCTCAGTTGTGTGGTACGCCCAAATTATGCGAGGTACCTCATCAGCCCACGATCCTTTAGCTTTCTCTAATCTCCTCTTCAAACCTCTCAACAGAACCCGATTAGCAGATTCTACCTGGCCATTCGTCTGTGGGTGCTCAACGGATGCAAACACTTGTTGAATTCCCACATCCTCACACAGCTTCTTCAACAGGTGGCTTGCAAACTGAGTCCTATTATCCGATACTAGACGCTTAGGCACCCCAAATCGGCACACAATGTTCTTCCACACAAAGTTTTCAATCTTGGGTGCCGTGATTTGGGCAACTGGCTCTGCTTCAATCCACTTAGTGAAGTACTCGATCGTCACCACCAAGTATTTCCTTTGCCTGATCGCCATTGGAAAGGGCCCCTGAATGTTGATTCCCCATGTATGGAATGGCCAAGGGCTATAAATCGACTTAAGCTCTTTTGGAGGCGCCTTGTGCCAGTCGGCGTGCTGCTGGCACTGCTTGCAACACTAGGCGTACCTCTTGCAATCCTCTCTCATTGTCGGCCAGTAATATCCTGCACGAAGAGTTCTAGCAGCTAGAGCTCGACCCCCGATGTGACTCCCGCATATGCCTTCATGGAGCTCAGCCATAATCCTCATGCATTTCTCCTCGTGTATACACACCAGGAGTGGGTGTGTGAACCCAAACCTGTACAACTCGCCATCTATCATGGTAAACCTAGTAGAGTTCTTCTTGATCTTCCTGGACTCTGCCGGATCTACTGGGAGCAAGCCATCGGCTAAGTAACGTTGGTACTGTGTAATCCACGTATCTGGCTTATGTGTGGCACAGACCTACGCGACGTTCATTTCATCCACAGGAGATGCCCTTATCCTTGGCATTCTCAAGGTCTCCTGAGTCAAAGACTTGTGACTCCTCGCCGTTCCCCCTGTCGATTTGCTCACTTGAAGCACCTGGTGATCTGCCACAAACGCCCTTGGTGTCTTCAATGTTTCTTGAATAACAGTCCTCTGTCTGCCCCCCTTGCCCGAACTGGCGAGCTTGGCCAGCAAGTCAGCTCGGGCATTTTGCTCCCTTGGTACATGCACTACCTCAAATAAGGTAAAAGAACTCTTCAACTCCTACACACATGCCAAGTAAGCCGCCATCTGCGGGTCCTTGGCTTGGAACTCGCCCACTACTTGCCCTGTGACCAGCAACGAGTCACTTTTGGCCACCAACACTTTAGCCCCCATCTCCTTGGCCAACAAGATACCTGCAATCAATGCCTCATATTCTGCTTGATTGTTGCTGGCTTTGAAAGCGAACCTTAGGGACTGTTCTATCAGCACGCCGTTGGGCCCCTCCAGAATGACTCCAGCACCGCTACCCTGCTGGTTCGACGATCCATCTACCGAAAGGACCCAACGAAAGCCATCTCCTTCGACATGAGTTGCCTCTGACGAGAGCTCGACGACGAAATCAGCGAAAATATGCCCCTTAATTGGCCCTCGAGGTTCATATTTAATGTCGAACTCTGACAGTTCTACCGCCCACTTTACCATTCTTCCAGCTACATCAGGTTTCTTCAGAACCTTCTGAATGGGCAAATCGGTCATTATCAGGACAGTGAAGCTCTGAAAGTAATGACGCAACCTCCTCGCCGAAAACACAACCGCTAAAGCAGCTTTCTCCAAGGCCTGATACCTCACTTCAGGACCTTGTAGCACCTTGCTCACAAAATAAATAGGCTTCTGGACCTGATTTTGGTCTTGGACAAGCACCGCACTCACCGCTCTCTCAGTCACAATGAAATACAACCTGAGAGGCACTCCAACTAACAGTTTGCACAGCACCGGCGGGCTTGCTAAATATACTTTAAGCTTCACGAAAGCTTCTTCACACTCCTTGGTCCAGACAAACCTGTTGTTTCTCTTTAATCATTGAAAATAAGGGTGGCCCTTCTCGCCGCTAGCTGACACAAAGCGTGAGAGAGCAGCCATCCAACCTGTAAGCTGCTGCACCTCCTTCACCGTAGCCGGGCTTCTCATCGCCATAATAGCAGTACACTTATCGGGGTTTGCCTCTATTCCTCTTTCAGTCAAAAGAAAACCTAGAAATTTTCCCGCCTCCACACCAAAGATGCACTTCTCTGGATTCAGTTTCAACTTATATTTGGCTATTGATCCTGCCGCGGACTCGAGCGTGGGGAATGTGCCTCATCACTCCTTCGCCTAGCCTTCTAACTGTTGCGCGTTCTGCAAGGAGGCTCCAGGAACCTTCGCCGGAACTCCAAATGATGCCTACAAAACACACAGACGGCGCCTCTAGCGGCCGTTGTAGCTCCGACGCTCAAGTCAGGCAACGGGAACACCAAAACTCTCTCTCGGATCTATCTGTGTAAGACCCATGTTGTGTATTGTGTGGCAAAAATTGTGTACCTGGTTTAGTGTTCTTCTTCCTCATATAAACCCGCGTCGCCCCCTACTGGCTACCTCTAGGGCCACTTGATTACTCTGTACCGCCGTTATCTACCCCCCAGGGCTACCTTGCGTGCAGGCCTTCCTCACTTGAGTGCAAAGTCTGACAGGGGAGGCCACGTGGGTACCTCTGTACCCCTCGAATTCTGTGCCCATCTGCCCTACCTAATCTCTGGGAACATCTTCACGGTCCACGTGGCATGCATGCAACCTCACTGGGAGACTCTAACCTTGATGGGTTCTTGTCCCAGCAGGATTCTGCACCTAACTACGTCTTCCTATCTTCATGCATGGTCGTCTCGCGACTAAGGCCACTCCCTGCCTCTGGGCGCTTTACTGATCACTGGTCGCGTTGTTCACATCGCCGCGGCCGATGTCACCTCGACACATACCGATGACCGATGTCTCATCCTGGCCGGTGATCGATGTGTCACCCTGACCGATGACCAATGGCGCTTCTTTACGTTGTCGTGCTCTGCTTATAGAATCAGGCGTGGTCCTTGGGTAACGTTCTCACTGGGAGCTTGGGTCCCAGTTTAACACGCGTTGGCAAGGACCCCCGACGACTGATCACTCTGCATGCACCGATGACTGATCGGTGTTTCATCACTTCTCGCGCTCTACTTCCAGGCGCTCATGTAGGAACTGATCTGCTGGTGGTGGTCACTCGGTAACTGACCACTGATCGCCGTTCTTGAACGATCTCCACCCTGGTTCATCTGCTATCTCATGCCACGCGTTGCTCTGTGACTGGCCCACGTGGTCATCTGCTGCTGACGTCATCGACTACCGATGACCGACCGGATCACAAGCCCCCCAGTCTCGAGCTGTGAACTTGTTCTCAGCGAAGAGACTAAGTGGTCTTCCTTGCCAAAGAGAAGAAGGAGCTCGAAGCCGATGTACCTGAGACCATGGCTGCTGGTGCCGAGGCTCTGATAGATGGGTTCCATGGGCTTGCAGCAGGTTTATTGCGTCCTGCCAGACTTGGACTCTACCCAACCTAGCCTCCACCATTCAGTGGCCGACGGCAGGCTCATTCCTCCTCCTTGAGCTTCTTCCCTTGCGAGTTCTCCTTTTGTGTAATTTCTCTTTCTGCTACAAGCGTGTGTATAAACCTTTTATGCATAAATTCATGTTGGATGACTGACCTGATGGTGTCTAAATGCTTCGACTGATCGCCCAAGAGCTTGTTTGGGGAAGCTTTCATAATCAGAGCTTTACTACCGACCACCGACTAGCATGTTAGCGCACCACCGATCAGTCACCGCGCTTCAGGTTTCGCATTACTTCTGTGTCACTCCAGCGCTAGTTGCATAGAGGGCCCGAACGCCAAAGATGACGCCTGTGTTTTGGGGAATGCTTCTCGATGACCCCTCTTGCCTCATCCTCGCTGTAAGAAGTCGAGGTGAGGTCTTTCTCCTCTCGCCTCAGCCTCGCTGTACAAAGTCGAGGGTGAGGAATTTCTTCTCTAGCCCATGCCTCGCTGTACGAAGTCGAGGGAGAGGACTTTCTCTCGCCTGCACCCCGCTGTACAAAGTCGAGGGTGAGGACTTTTTTATCTGGCCCATGCCTCGCTGTACGAAGTCGAGGGAGAGGACTTTCTCTCGCCTGCACCCCGCTGTACAAAGTCGAGGGTGAGGACTTTCTTCTCTGGCCCATGCCTCGCTGTACGAAGTCGAGGGAGAGGACTTTCTCTCGCCTGCACCCCGCTGTACAAAGTCGAGGGTGAGGACTTTTTTATCTGGCCCATGCCTCGCTATACGAAGTCGAGGGAGAGGACTTTCTCTCGCCTGCACCCCGCTGTACAAAGTCGAGGGTGAGGACTTTCTCTCGCCTGCACCTCGCTGTACAGAGTCGAGGAGAGGACTTTTTTCTCCGAGTGGGTGCATGCTCCCAGGGGAGCACAAGGGGTGGCTGTCTAAGCGCACTCACCAGGCGCATCTCTGCCTGCATGGTCTCACCGCACGTTCGCTGGTAAGCAGCTCTTCTTCTGGTTTGGAATCGTGCGAGGTGCTTGCGTAACGCTCTCGCTGGGGACCTAAGTCACAGCTTAACACGTGTTAGCAAGACCCCGATGACCATGCACCAATGAGTGCTCTGCTCTCCATGCACCGATGACTGATCGCGCTCTGAGTGCACCGATGTTTGATCGCGCTCTGAGTGCACCGATGACTGATTGCGCTCTTCTTCTTGGTGCTTAAACGCGAAGATGATGTCTTGCTTTGGGGAAGAAGAGTTTTTCTTGTTGACCCCTGTCGGTCGTCCGTACTCGCACCTGGGGCGAGCAGGCTCCAACCGATCACTTGCACTTTCATCTGGGGCAAGTAGAACTTGAAACTGGAAAACACGTGCACACTTGGTATACTGAAATCTTTTTTATTGGGTGGCCTCGTTAAAAACCCTCATCAGGGAAAAGAGTGCCCCCTGATCTGCTCAACTATTTACAGTATATACATTGAGTGTGTGTACAGCACAAGAACGCATCTACCTTACAACTTAACTGAAGTAGAAACTTGAGTGTGTAGCGTTCCATGTCCTGGGGATAGGTGCTCCATCCAGAGTCTCCAGCCAATAAGCTCCACTCTCCAACGCTTCAACCACTCTGTATGGACCCCTTCCTTTCATAGGCGATGACCGCCCTGGCGACGCCTGATTCACGAGGAGCTTTATAACATCCCGCCAAATCCTTTTCATATTTATATAGTGAAATAAAGGTAAAACAATAATATCGAAGTGAACATATATATATATATATATATATGTAATGAAATTTCTCCTCACAGGGAGTTTAATACATATCCAGTCAGTTTCCAAACTTAAACAAAATACAGCAAAATAGAAAAATAGGCGATCTCCTAACAGAAACAGAAAACAGGCGGTCTCCTTCCGGCGACCACTCACTGAGGAGCTCTACTTCCTGCAACATCATCTGCTCCCGTGCAAATATACACGATCATCACAGGTTTAAGAAAAACAACCACGATACAAAACAAAGGGTAAGCTAGATATTTTTAAAAACTTTAAATATGAAACTTTATATCAATAGAAAGCATAAATCTTCACACCATTCATAATCTATATCAATTTCAACCATCAACATCCCCATATTCCACAAACTCGTCAAGTGTCTATTCAATACATTCAATACTCATGGTTCACATGTCAGACTTTCCACTGACTCATAACACATAGACACATGACTCTACTTCCGGAAGACTCGTGCGTTGAACTTAGCATCCAGAGACCTGCACCTGTCATACCACACCACTGTGAAATCCACACAGGGTCGCTGTGAAATCTACACAGCCATGTGCATAAACATAATCTCAATATCATCACTCTCACGGTATGACAGGGTTAATTCATATAACAGGTCAAGTTAGTTATCTTTCAAACCACTTACCCATACATATGAACCTCCTTCGACTCTCAACAACTGAATAACTTCATCTATGTGATTCCATTATATCAGCAGAGTCAGGATCGTCTCATTCACAGGATACTCACTGATCAATACACCTCATAACCAATCTCAACACGGTATTTCCTTTCCTGAAAATACTATGTCTTGATCATAATTTCACATTCATCCAGTACATCATATCACACGTAAAAGCATAACTGCATCATATAATATTTTGAATCTTTTCTTAAACAATCCCAATCACACCAAAGTTCAGATTTTCGAATATCACACGCATTTCACATTTCAATCTCAAACAGTTTCAAACGACACTAAAACAGGGGAGTTTGAAATCAACATTAAAACCGGCGATCACGTCGCCCCACACATAAAAACAGAGCATCGTGAAAAAGAATATGAAACCGGCGACCACATCGCCCTCACTTCAGAACCTACTCGCCTAAAGTTTTTATAAACGAAAATGCTAGCTTCCCTTACCTAAACTTGCGCAAAAACACCAAGAGCTCCAAAACCCACCGAAGCTTAAAGATGCCTTAACTCTGTTTTAGCATGCAGTTTGGAGAACTTGCAGAGAACTTCCCAGGAGTCCAAGGGCAGTCGTCGCTCGTCGTACTGGTGCTTGAGGATGCCTGAATCGCAGCGCGAAGGAGAGAAAAGAGAAGGATGAAGGTAAACTCACTTTGTCACTCTTGAACCACAGCAACGTTCTTTGCCTCTTAGAAGTGAGTTTTTGAATCTAAACCAACTTGTCCACAATTGCCGCTGCCACTACCCACTCTGCAGGAAAGCTTGCGTGCACACTTCCTTGAACAGTATGGCCACGTGTGTCTCTGCGCATACCAACTCTCTGATGCCAACTATTTTGAAACACCCCTTTTTGTCTACGTGTTGCACATGCAGAGCGTTTTCACTGTGAGCCTGGGTCCCACTTTAACACTCTTAGCAGGGAACCGCGCGATGACTATCCTCCACCCACCGATGCCTGATGTGCCTCTCATACCGGCGACGACCGATGCCTCTCATCCCGGCGATGACCTATACGCCTCTCACACCGGCGATGACCTATACGCCTCTCACACCGGCGATGACCTATACGCCTCTCATACCGGCGACGACCGATGTCTCTCTCTGGAAGACGACCGATGTCTATCCCTGGCGATGACCGCATGTCTCTCGCCCTGGCGATGCCCGTATGTCTCTCGCCCTGGCGATGACTGATGACACATCACCACGCCTTGCTGAAGGTTCTTCATCCCACTATGTTACGTCCAAGGTATAACCTCCACATGACTTGGTGACGTCGGTAGCTTCACATTTCCAAGAATAGATCAGCACTACTCCTCGTGCGCCCATGCATGCAACACTAAGGATGATTTCTTATGCTCAAGCATGGAGCTTCGCATGCACAGCGTATCTAAGGCTTAACCCACACCTTGATACGCGTGGTTTTTGGAACCCACTATGGTTGATCCAGCATCTTGACCACATACTAAGTGCACTTTCGGCGATCATGTACACCATAAGCGATTGGCGATCATGTGCACCATAGGCGATTGGCGATCATGTACCAGAGAAGTTGGAGATCGCCTCCTTCTTCAACAACGGCGATCTTGTAGACCTCTAAGCTACACTTTCCTTCCTTTTTATTTTAAATAAAAACATACTTAGAATTCACTTAAAATATATCACTTTCATTCCAACAAAATTTTCTAGGTCCTTACAAGCTTCCTCCTGAGCTGCCTGGGAGACCCCCCAGCGTTGCATCCTCCATCACCTCACGTCTCCATGCACAGGGATCTCGTGTTGCTGATCACCTGTCTGAGACCCTGAAGCGCGATCACCTTCCACCTCCCGCAGGTAATCGGTCAGGAATCCTGTCTTCACCAACTCAGCAAGTTGATGCCCCAACGTCAGGCAGGTGCGGAGCGTGTGTCCGTAAGCCTGATGGAACTCACACCACTCGTCCTTCCTCCCTCCAAGTACCTTGTCAGTTTTCTTTGGTACTCGGAGTCTTGCCGCCACGGCAGGGATGGCGATCAGCTCCACCAACTCTATCACGAAATCATACCTAGGGAGTGCGTTGTTCTCCCTTGCACGCCCCCTAGGCTGGTCCTTCCTGGGTGCATAGGGACGAGGCCTTCCCTGCGCCTTCCTCCCTTCCTTGGCCTCATACACCCGCACCTGCTGCTGCTGCTTCCACTGACCTCCACGCGGCTTCGTCGGCGCAGTGCTGCCTCTTTTCTCAGAGACCTCGGTCTCTGCCACTATCTGCGCCACCGCGCGTCGCCGAATCTCAGCGAAGGTGGCGGGATGGCTCCTGATGAGCGATTCGCTGAAAGGGCCAGGCAGCACGCCTTTCTTGAACGCATGCACCAGCATGCTCTCATCCTTGCTGGGCAATCTCACCACCTGCGCATCGAAGCGGTTGAGGAAGTCCTTCAGCGACTCCCCCTGGTACTGGCGCACGTCAAACAGGTCGTAAGACACCACCGGTGGCGCTCTGTTGACTATATACTGCTCCGTGAATAGCTTTGAGAACTGATGGAAAGAGGTGATGTGGCCCTCCGGCAGGCTCACGAACCACTCCATAGCTGTTCCGCTCAGTGTACTCATAAACAGTTTGCAGTACACAGGGTCTGAGCCTCCAGACAGCATCATCTGAGTGTTGAAGGCTGTCAAATGTGCTTCTGGGTCTTCCACCCCCGTGAACGACGCCTTCACTCCCACCAGGTTGGGAGGCACCACCGTGTTCATGATCTCGAGGGAGAAAGGCATAGGAAATGCTCTAGGGGGCGACGGCGGCATCGACGTCCTATCTTCAAATACGCGCTCATTCTGCGCCTGCAATTCCCTACACAACTCCTCATTCATGTGGTTCAGCTCTTCATTTCTGTTGTGCGATGCAGTTAGCTCTGCATGCATCTTCTCTTGCTCAACTCTCGACGCCGCGACATTCCTTTGCAGCGCGCGCATCATCTCCATGACCTGCGCCATGGTAACAGCTGCTTCTTCAGCAGATGGCGCAGGTGCCGTTTGTCTGGTTCTTCTACTCATCTGTGCGATTTCTACTCTCGTTCTTGTGTATGGGGGCTTCGTTTTACTTCGTGCCCCACGGTGGGCGCCAAATGATCCTGCCGCGGACTCAAGCGTGGGGAATGTGCCTCGTCACTCCTTCGTCTACCCTTCTAACTGCTGCGCGTTCTGCAAGGAGGCTCCAGGAACCTTCGCCGGAACTCCAAATGATGCCTGCAAAACACACAGACGGCGCCTCTAGCGGCCGTTGTAGCTCCGACGCTCAAGTCAGGCAACGGGAACACCAAAACTCTCTCTCAGATCTATCTGTGTGAGACCCGTGTTGTGTATTGTGTGGCAAAAATTGCGTACCTGGTTTAGTGTTCTTCTTCCTCATATAAGCCCGCGTCGCCCCCTACTGGCTACCTCTAAGGCCACTTGATTACTCTGCACCGCCGTTATCTACCCCCCACGGCTACCTTGCATGCAGGCCTTCCTCACTTGAGTGCAAAGTCTGACAGGGGAGGCCGCGTGGGTACCTCTGTACCCCTCGATTTATGTGCCCATCTGCCCTACCTAATCTCTGGGAACATCTTCACGGTCCACGTGGCATGCATGCAACCTCACTGGGAGACTCTAACCTTGATGGGTTCTTGTCCCAGCAGGATTCTGCACCTAACTGCGTCTTCCCATCTTCATTCATGGTCGTCTCGCGACTAAGGCCACTCCCTGCCTCTGGGCGCTTTACTGATCACTGGTCGCGTTGTTCACATCGCCGCGGCCGATGTCACCTCGACACATACCGATGACCGATGTCTCATCCTGGCCGGTGATCGATGTGTCACCCTGACCGATGACCAATGGTGCTTCTTTACGTTGTCGTGCTCTGCTTATAGAATCAGGCGTGGTCCTTGGGTAACGTTCTCGCTGGGAGCCTGGGTCCCAGTTTAACACGCGTTGGCAAGGACCCCCGACGACTGATCACTCTGCATGCACCGATGACTGATCGGTGTTTCATCACTTCTCGCGCTCTACTTCCAGGCGCTCATATAGGAATTGATCTGCTGGTGGTGGTCACTCGGTAACTGACCACTGATTGCTGTTCTTGAACGATCTCCACCCTGGTTCATCTGCTATCTCATGCCACGCGTTGCTCTGTGACTGGCCCACGTGGTCATCTGCTGCTGACATCATCGACTACCGATGACCGACCGGATCAGCTATCGTGACAAACAACTCCTCCAGGTCCGAGACGTGGCTGCTCCTCTCCAGGGAAGTCAACATCATATCATCAACATAGGCCTGCACATTTCTCCCCAGCATTGGTGCAAGCACCTTATCCATTAACCTCTGGTACGTGGCCCCAGTGTTCTTTAGCCCGAATGGCATTACTTTGTAGCAGTAGCAGGATCTCTCTGTCATGAAGGCAGTCTTCTCCTCATCCATAGGATGCATCTTGATCTGATTATACCCCGAGAAGGCATCCAGAAAGCTCAACAATTTGCACCCTGCCGCGCTGTCAACCAGGGCGTCTATACTTGGCAAAGGATATGAGTCCTTTGGACAAGCCTTGTTTAAATCTGTGAAATCGACGCACATGCGCCATTTTCCATTGCTTTTCTTAACCAGTACGACATTAGTAAGCCACTCGGGGTATTGGATCTCCCGAATGTGGCCTGCTGCGAGGAGCTTCTGCGTTTCATCTCTGATCGCCTGCCTCTTCTCCTCGTTGAACTTTCACCTTTTTTGTCGCACCGGTCTAACCTGGGGGTCCATTGCCAGATGATGGCACAAGAAATCAGGGTCGATACCAGGCATATCCGAAGCAGACCACGTAAACGCGTCCAGATGCCTCTCTATCACCCCGGCGATCTGGTCTTGTGCTTCACGCTCCAGAGTTTTCCCCAGCTTGAAGACCTTGCCTTTTATCTTCCTTTCAACCCACTCTTCCACTGGTTGAAGTCTCCTTTCACTGGCGATCACCGCTCTGGCGATCCCTGTCTCCCTAGCCTCTTCAGGGCGATCAGCATTTCCACCTCCTTCCTCAACACCTACCATACGTGCATTCCCCTCGGCGATCACCTTCATCGCAACATCGATGACTTGCCCCCCGTCTCACCATGATTCCACGTCCGGAGGCGGTGTGGTTGTGACGTAGCTTACTAATCGCTTGTTCTTGAGGCTATTTTCGTAACACTTCTTTGCCTCCTTCTGATCAGATCGCAGGGTTATTACCACACCTTCCATTGAAGGGAGCTTAACCTTCATGTGCCTTGTTGAAGGCACCGCCCCTATCCGGTTGAGAGTTGGCCTCCCTAACAAGATGTTGTATGCTGAGGGGGAATTCACAACAAGGTACTTGATTTTCTCCGTTCTTAAAGCCGCGTCATTCGTGAATGTGGTTCTCAACTCAATATACCCCCTGACCTCCACCTGATCGCCAGCGAAACCATACAAACATCCTCCATAAGGTCTTAGCTGGTCAAGGGGCAGCTGCAATTTGTTGAAAGTTGGCCAAAACATAACATCAGCCGAACTTCCCTGGTCGACCAACACTCGGTGGATCTTCCTTCCTGCCATGACAAGCGAGATCACTATAGGATCGTTGTCATGTGGTATAACATCCCTAAGGTCTTCTTTGGTAAACGTGATGTCCACATTAGGCGAGTGGTCCTCGAATGCTTCCACTGCCATCACAGATCGAGCATATTTCTTGCGCTGTGACGCGGTGCACCCACCTCCTGAGAAACCCCCAGCTATAGTGTGGATTTCCCCGTGGATGGGCACTTCATGTTGTTGGTGCTCGCTGCTCGCCCGCTGGGAGCTCGACCCATTTGCTGCCTTCTTCTCTAGCAAAAAGTCCTTCAGAAATCCACTTCTAACCAACTCGTCGAGTTGGTATCCCAGCGACAGGCATGAGTCAAGGGTGTGGCCAAAACTTTTGTGGAATTCACACCACGCGTCTGGCTTTGGCCCCAACACCTTATCCGACACCTTTTCAGGCACCTTCAGCTTGGCAGCTATATTGGGAATGGCGATCAGGTCCGCCAATCCCATCACGAACTCATGCCTCGGAGGGCGCTTGAATTCCCTCTGGCAACCTGGCCCTCTTCCTCTACCACTGCCATCACCTTTGTTTTTCTTCGGATCATAAGGACGGTATGTTCTTTGATCCTTCTTCACCGTCGCCGTCTCCAACACCCTATGAGGCTGAGTCTTGGCTTGGGCACGTGGTTTCACAGGAGCCATATTCCCTCTCTTCTCTATCACTTCATTCTCAACGGTGATGTGAGCCACAGCACATCGCCGAATCTCTGCAAACGTTGCAGGGTGGCTCCTGATTAACGATTCGCTGAAGGGTCCAGGTAGCACGCCCTTCTTGAAGGCGTGCACGAACATCTCCTCATCTTTACCTGGTAGTCGGACTATTTGAGCTCCAAACCTATTCAGATAGTCCTTCAAAGATTCCCCCTGGAATTGCCTTACGTCGAATAGGTCATACGACACCATAGGCGGCGCCTTATTCACAATGTACTGATCGACGAAAAGCTTGGAGAATTGCTGGAAACTGGAGATGTGTCCAGTAGGTAGGCTTACAAACCAATCCAACGCTGTGCTATGGAGAGTGCTCATGAACATCTTGCAATAGAACGCATCTGATCCTCCCGACAGCATCATCTGCGTATGAAACGCGGTAAGGTGAGCCTCTAGATCTTCCACTCCAGTGAAGGAGGCCTTCACCGCTGTGATGTTTGTAGGAATCGTAGCATCCATGATCGCCTGCGAAAATGGCATTGGAAAAACTCGTGGCGGAGACGGTGTGCGCCTCCACTGGTCGTAGCATTCTCCCTCTGCTCGCGAAGAGCCTGACGTAACTCTTCATTAACCTTACTCAGCTCTTTGTTCCTGGCCTGAGAAGCGACCAGGTCGTCGTGCATCTTCGTCTGCTCGACGCGCTATGCTGCCACATTTTCTTGCAAAACACGCATCATCTCCAGCATTTGTGACATCGTCACGTTATTCTCTCCGGATTGTGGCGCAACTGAACTAGATCTGGTTGTCCTCATTTTCCTCATGAAACTTCTACTAATTTCACACAATTGCCTTTCAACACGCAAAAGCTACCTCGCAACAACGCTCAAGAAACCTTTCAACTTCCTTCACACAATGATTGATACAGGAATCAATCGGTAGAAACCTCCAGAAAACCATTGAACTTCAATTCAAACGGTCTAAAACTCCAGAAAACCTCTCTTCACCGATTGAACTTCGATTCAAACGGTTAAAACCTCCGAAAAACGATTGCAGCAGCAAGCAATCAAGCAGAAACTACCGGAAACCTCACAAACTCAACTGTGGATGGGAATCACAGTTTACACGGCCCCACGGTGGGCGTCTGATGATCCAGCCTCTTGACCAAAGCGTTAGAGCTTCTCCTTCCCGAACCTCGTCCTCACCAGCTTCACGCCAAGTACACCAATGACCTTCACCTGAAAATCCTCCAAGAAACCTGAAAGAACAGTATGGCGCCTCTGCAGCCGGTTACGCTCAAGTCAGTGATTGAATCAACAAAGAATCTTAAAGAAACTCAGAACCGTGTACAAGTGTATCACCACCAAAAATGAATCCTCCCCTTAATTCCGTTAAGAATTATATATATATACCTGAGTCTTTCTCTCTCCTGACGGTTATTCCTCTTGACACGTGGATAACATCTGGCCATACACATGTCACCATCTGGAGTACCCGCAGCTGAAACGTTACTTCCACTTTGCTCCTGCGACTAAGTTATCCACACAGGGTGTAGCATAGTGCACAGGCTACTCTGGGCACAACCTTAACATGAAGAGTTGGTTACCACTGGGTATCACGACTCACACAAGTCTTCTCAAATACCCGGCGATGTGCTCCTTTCGGCGACTTGTTGACCACCCGATCTCCTAATCTTTACACACGGTGTAACATCCCGCCAAAATAAAGCCATACATACATGTATAATGAAAATAAAGGTGAACAAATAATATTGAAGAATGATAATATATATATATATATAAGTAATGAAGTTGCTCCTCTTAGGGAGTTTAATACATAACCAGTCAAATGTTTTCAAAATTTAACGAAATTCAATCAAATACAACAAGACCGGCGATCTCCACACATGAACCGGCGATCTGGTAACAGAAGGCCCAAACAGGCGATCTGCTAGCAGGACATAAATCCGGCGATCACCACCAAGAGATAGAAAACCGGCGATCTCTTCCTCGGCGACCACTCACTAAGGAGCTCTACATCCTGGAAGATCATCTGCTCCCGTGTAAGTTATACACGATCATCACAATTTAAAGAGAAAAACAGCCAACGAGCAAAACACGCAGGGTAAGCTAGATATTTTAAAGAGAGTTTAAATAAGAACATTAAAATCAGGGTAAGCAATTTTCAAGATATTCACGTAAAGCTATAGATTTTCTCAATACCCTTCACCTGATCGCCCAGAAATCACACATTGCACAATATTCTCAAGAGTCATTCTATTTCACAAAACTGCATCAAGTGTCTATAAATTTCAAGTTCCTCATTTCACATGTCAGACCACCACTGACCCAGCACACAAGACACTTGACACTACTTCCGGAAGACTCGTGCATTGACTAGACTCAGAGATTCCGCACCTGTCATACTAAACAGCTGTAATGTTTACCAGCTATGCGCATCAACACAATCTCAATCTCAAGTTCATCATTCTCACAGTATGACAGGGTTAATCCATATAACAGGCCGAGCTCGTTCTTTTTCACACGACTCACCCATACATATGGACCTCCTTCGACTCTCAACGCCTGAATAACTTCATCTATGTGAATTCATTATCTCAGGAGAGTCAGGATAATCTCATTATAGACATCACCGATCAATGCACATCCTACACGATCTTACACGGTATTTTCTTTCCTGAAAATACTATGCCTTGATCCCACATTCACATCATGCAACACATCTCATAACACTTAAAGGAAAGATTTCAATCACAGCAAAAGCTCACTCCAAGGTTCTTATTTTCGAATATCTCATTTAAATCTCATACCGTTTCAAAGCAACATCAAGAGTTCGTAAACAATGCCAAAACCGGCGATCTAGTTCAAAAACAGGGTATTTCGAAGTCTGCATTTAAAACCGGCGACCACGTCGCCCAAACACATAGCACAGAGCATTTTACAAAGATGAAAACGAAAACCGGCGACCACGTCGCCCTCACTTCAGAAATAGCTAAACTATGGCTTGTATTGAAAATGAAGTCTAGCTTCCCTTACCTGGACTTGCGCAAAACACCAGGAGCTCCGAAACCCAACGAAGCTTGAAATACGCCTTGGCTCTGTTTTTGCGTCTGGTTGAAGGACTTGCAGAGAACCTCCCAGGTGCTCTAATGGTGCTGCCTCTCGTCGTACTCTTGTGTGAAGATGCTAGAATCGCAGCGCGAAGGAGATATCTGGAGGAGAAGGGAGGTAACTCACTCTTTCTCTCTTTGAATGCTGCAACGTTTTTTTTTTCTCAGCAGTGGGTCTCTGCATCTTAAACCAACTTATCCACCAAAAGCAGCTGCCACACCCACTCTGCAGAGAAGTCTGAGTGTACGTTTCCCTGAACAGTACGACTACAGTTGTCTCTTGCACAGGCCAACCACTCCCTGAACAGTACTACTGAGCGTGCCTGTGCGCAGGCTAACACTCTGAGGTCACTATTCTGAACCACTCTTTTTGTCTACGTGGCGCGCGTGCAGGACGTTCCATGCTGGAAGTCTGGGTCCCACCTTCTCTGTGTGTAACTCGACGTCGCGCGATGACCTTTCACCGATGACCACAGGCGCGAAGTCTATCCACCGATGACCTCTCCCGCGAAGGCTATCCACCGATGACCTCTCGCGCGAAGGCTATCCACCGATGACCTCTCACGCGAAGACAATCCACCAATGACCTCTCGCGCGAAGACAATCCACCGATGACCTCTCGCGCGAAGACTATCCACCGATGACATCTCGCGCGAAGACAATCCACCGATGACCTCTCGCGCGAAGACTATCCACTGAGGACCTCTCGCGCGAAGGCTATCCACTGAGGACCTCCCGCGCGAAGGCAATCCACCGATGACCTCACCCTGGCGAACGACCGATGTCTCCCCCTGATGATGCCCGCATGCATCTTGCCCTGGCGACGCCTGCATGCCTCGCGCCCTGGCGACGACATGCAGCCTAGGCGACCGGCGATTATGTATTAACAAAGAACTCTTATCGTTTTCTAGACTGCACTTTCCTTCCTTTTTAACTTAAATAAAAACATACTTAGAATTTATTTAAAATATACTCTTCTATTCCAATAAATTTTTCAGGTCCTTACATTCTCCCCATCAAGAAAAATTTTGGTCCCCGAAAATTGAATTACAAGGAAAAGAGGTATGGATAAGCCTCCCTCATGGGTTCTTCTAACTCCCAAGTTGAATCCCCCGATCTCTCATCCCACACCACTTTCACCATGTTGATGGTCTTGCCTCTGAGCTGTTTACTTTGCCGATCGTCAATCCTGACTGGTTTTGCTTCAAAGGACAAGTCATCCCTGATCTGCACATCGTCTACATCCAGCACATGACTAGGGTCTGCCATGTATTTCCTCAGTTGTGACACGTGAAAGACATTGTGCAGATTCGCTAAATGGGGAGGTAGGGCGATCTCATAAGCCACTGGACCAACCTTTCTTAAGATCTGATATGGTCCCACGAACCTAGGGGACAACTTCTTTGACCTGATCGCCCGTCCTACACCCTTGGTTGGTGTCACTTTCATGAACACGTGGTCTCCAGCAGCAAACTCCAAAGGCTTTCTCCTCTGATCTGCATAGGACTTCTGCCTACTCTGAGAAGCTTTCATTCTGCTTTGTATCTGTTTCACCTTCTCGGTCGTCTGCTGAATCAACTCTGGCCCAACCAAGACTGCCTCGCCCTCCTGGTACCAACATAAGGGAGTTCTGCATTTCCTCCCATACAGGGCTTCATATGGTGCCATCCCAATACTGGCGTGGTAGCTATTATTATAGGTAAACTCCACCAGTGGCAACACCTCGTCCCAACTTCCCAATTGATCCAAGACGCACGTCCTCAGCAGATCTTCCAAGGATTGGATCGTTCTCTCTGACTGACCATCTGTTTGGGGATGATATGCAGAGCTCATCCTCAACTTAGTTCCCAAGCACTCTTGCAAGGTCTGCCAAAACCGTGAAGTGAACCTGGGATCTCTATCTGAAACGATGCTGGAAGGCACTCCATGCAACCTCACTATTTCTTGGATGTATAACTGTGCCAGCTTGGCCATAGGCATCTTCATATTCACTGGAAGGAAGTGGGCACTCTTCGTCAGCCTATCAATGATAACCCAGATTGCATCATGACCCTTTACCGATCTGGGTAAATGGGTGACAAAATCCATGGCGATGCTGTCCCATTTCCACTCAGGGATATCCAGTTGCTGCAACAGCCCGCCAGGTCTTTGATGCTCCACCTTCGCCTTCTGACACGTTAAGCAGGTTGCAACATACTGGGCGATGTCTCTCTTCATACCTGACCACCAAAATGACTCCTTCAAGTCATGGTACATCTTGTTCATGCCTGGATGAAGGTTAAGGCGACTCTTATGACCTTCTTCTAGGATCATCTTCTTCAACTCTTCATTTGCAGGGATGCAAATTCTGCCATTAAATCTCAAGATCCCATCATCGCCCATCACAAAGTCTCTCGCCTGATCTGTCCCTAGTGACTCCACAGTACGCTTTAGACTAGGGTCCTCCAACTGCTTATCCCTTAACATCCCAAGGAAGTCATTAGTTATAGCCAGCTTACTACAACTAATGTGATTCACGTGAAATTCTATTCCAAGGTTTAAGTCTCTGAACTGCTCGATCAGTTTCTGCTCTTCCATCATCATGGTGGCGACTTGTATTGATTTCCTACTCAAAGCATCAGCCACTACATTGGCCTTCCCTGGATGATACATGAGTTGAAAATCGTAGTCCTTTAGAAACTCCATCCACCTTCTTTGTCTCATGTTTAGTTCCTTCTGATCGAACAGATATTTCAGGCTCTTATGGTCACTGAACACCTGGAACCGAGCTCCATATAAATAGTTCCTCCAGATCTTCAAGGCAAATACCACAGCCGCCAACTCCAAATCATGCGTGGGGTAGTTTCTCTCATGAATCTTGAGTTGCCTTGAAGCATATGCAACCACTCTCTTCTCTTGCATCAAAACACATCCCAAGCCCTGATGTGAAGCGTCACAGAAGACATCAAAAGGTCTTCCTACCTCGGGGATCACCAGCACTGGAGCACTAGTCAACCTCTCCTTTAATTCCATGAAGCTCTGCTCACATCGGTCGGTCCAAGCAAAAGGTTGATCCTTGCGGGTCAGCTGTGTTAAGGGAGCCACTACCTTGGAAAAGTCCTCAATAACAAAGCTCCTTATCTCGGTGACTGTCTTTGGACGTTCCCACTGCAGCACTGCCTCTACCTTGGCTGGATCCACCGAGATCCCCTGGGCAGATATCACGTGTCCTAAGAAGTTGACTTCCTTCAGCCAGAACTCGCACTTAGAGAACTTGGCATAGAGTTGCTTCTCCCTCAGTATCTCCAATACTGTCTTCAGGTGTTCCTCATGCTCTTCCTCGGTCCTTGAATAAATGAGGATGTGGTCTATGAAGACCACCACAAACTTATCCAAGAAAGGGCGAAAAATCCTATTCATGTAGTCCATGAACAGGGCTGGAGCATTGGTGACTCCAAACGGCATCACTACATACTCATAGTGCCCATACCGAGACCTAAAAGCTGTCTTTTGAACATCTTCAGCTTTTACCAAAATTTGGTGGTACCCCGATCTCAGATCAATCTTGGAGAACACCGAGGCCCCATGTATTTGATCCATCAAATCATCAATCCTAGGCAGGGGGTACTTGTTCTTGATGGTCAACTTGTTCAACTGCCTGTAATCTATACACAGCCGAGACCCTCCATCCTTCTTCTTGACTAGGAGCACTGGAGCTCCCCATGGAGATACACTGGGTCTGATGAATTGCTTCTCCAGCAACTCTTCCACTTGCTTCTTTAACTCCACTAACTCGGCTGGTGCCATCCTGTAAGGTGCCATTGACACTGGTCCAGCTCCAGGTACCAAGTCAATAGAGAATTCCACTTCTCTCTTAGGGGGTAACCCAGGTACTTCTTCTGGGAATACATCCGTGAAATCTTTCACCACGGGTATTCTGCTTACGTCCCCTTTATTCTCCACCTCCGACCGAGCGAGTATCACGAAGCACCTCGCCCCTTCTTCCAACTCTGACTGCCCTTGCTGAGCAGATATTACATCTGATCCTTGGAGGTCTGGAAACAAAAGCCTCTGACTACCGCAGTCAATGAGAACGTGATTGGCAGCTAACCAATCCATTCCCAGGATAACATCTAGGTCCTGAAGAGGTAGGCAGATCAAGTTCACCTTGAATCTGCGTCCCTCTACAATCACTGGACATTCGGGGCACACTGTAGAGGTCATCACCTGTCCTGACGCAGGTGTAGAGACCAACAGTTCGAAAGGTAACCCCTTCACTAGAAGGCCCAACTCGGCTACACACAGGCTTGACACAAAGGAGTGTGTCGCTCCAGAATCAAACAAAGCTTTTACACCTCTACCAGCTATAAAACAAACACCTTGTACGAGGTTACCTGACTGAGATGCTTCTGCTCCAGACATGGCAAACACTCTCCCTGTCGCCTGAGGTCTGCTGCCTTCGTTTCTCATCTGCTGGGAGCCACTGGGTTGGGTCGCCCCATTCCTGCTAGGGCATTCTCTAGCAACGTGCCCTGTCTTTTGGCAGGCAAAACACCTTCTCTCTGAAGCCTTCTTGGGGCACCCGTTGGGCGTGTGTGGTCCACCACAATGGAAACACTTGGGTTTCCAAGGTTGCCGCTGCTGAAACTGGGATGACGTTGTTCCCACCCGATGTGGTGGAGGCCTCGTATAGGGCTTGCTTTGTGAGTGCTGTGCCTTAGCTTTCCCACTGGAAGAACCTCCTGGGTGTGACCTGATCACCCAAGAATCACCCTTCTCCAGGGTCTCCACCATCTTCGCCTTTTCTACTAAGGCGTGAAATTCCCTGATGCACATCGGGGCTATGGTCTTCTTCAGTCCATGCTTCAGCCCCTCTTCGAACTTCCTACACCTCCAGGCCTCAGAGGTCGCCTGGGTATAGAACTGGGCGAGGTACTCAAAACGAGCAGCATAGGCGTTCACTGACATATCCCCCTGCTCCAACTTCAGGAACTCAGCTTCCCTCGCAAACTTGGCGCTGTCAGGGAAGTATTTCTCCAAAAACTTCACCCTGAAGCTCTCCCAATCCAATACATCCCCTCGGGCCTCCATCATCTGCTGAGCTCCCATCCACCAGAACTCAGCTTCTCCTGATAGCAGATAAGTGGCGAACAGCAATTTCTTCTCTTCAGGGCAGGAGGTCGCCCTAAAGATTTTCTCCAACTCTCTGACCCACTGATCTGCCTGGTCAGGGGTAGCATTCCCACTGAACTTGGGTGGGTTGTGCCGCATGAACTCGGTCAGTCCCATCTGTTCTTGAGGCTGACCGACGTGGGAGTTTGTCTCCGCAGATCGAGCAGTTTCCCAGTGTTACATTGTAGCTTGATGGTTCTGAGCCATCGCTGCATTCTGCTGCTGAATGGCAGTTGCCATCATCTCGATGGCCTTGGCAATCTGGCTCATCTCTGAGGAAGGTTGGGGTGGGGTAGAAGGTCTACGTGCCATCTTCTTCGTTTTTTATTCTGAATCTATTGGTTTCTATATTCCCTACAACTACAAGAATGAGATCGATCAGAAATCAATTCATTCAGGATGTACCATCTAGACCTTACAAAGGTCAACATCTCAAAGTCATTAAGAATTTGAGTTCATCAACAGGATTATCACACTTATAACTTCAAACAAAACACCAGAACAGTTACCGGTGTGTAAACATCAATCCAAACGACCACTCTCAGTCAATTACAAGAACACTTAAATAAATCACACCAGAATTCAATGTAGGCTAAACATCAAACCTTTGGAATTAAGATTAAGAATCATCTCGATCCAGTTATGAGTGTGCACCCTCATTACTTTATCAGGATCTTCTCATTCTTAATACCAAGATTTTCAATTAGAGCATACATTCGCTAAGGCACACACAAAATTTCAATACTAAAAACGTTTTTGAAAACCTTTCACTATAGTTGTTATTTAAAACTCAAATAGATTTTATGAGCAGAAGAAACACAATGGATCCACAGCCCTCAGGTCATCCTAAGGACGAACTGCTCTGATACCATTAATGTAACATCCCGCCAAAATAAAGCCATACATACATGTATAATGAAAATAAAGGTGAACAAATAATATTGAAGAATGATAATATATATATATAAGTAATGAAGTTGCTCCTCTTAGGGAGTTTAATACATAACCAGTCAAATGTTTTCAAAATTTAACGAAATTCAATCAAATACAACAAGACCGGCGGTCTCCACACATGAACCGGCGATCTGGTAACAGAAGGCCCAAACAGGCGATCTGCTAGCAGGACATAAATCCGGCGATCTCTTCCTCGGCGACCACTCACTAAGGAGCTCTACATCCTGGAAGATCATCTGCTCCCGTGTAAGTTATACACGATCATCACAGTTTAAAGAGAAAAACAGCCAACGAGCAAAACACGCAGGGTAAGCTAGATATTTTAAAGAGAGTTTAAATAAGAACATTAAAATCAGGGTAAGCAATTTTCAAGATATTCACGTAAAGCTATAGATTTTCTCAATACCCTTCACTTGATCGCCCAGAAATCACACATTGCACAATATTCTCAAGAGTCATTCTATTTCAAAAAAACTGCATCAAGTGTCTATAAATTTCAAGTTCCTCATTTCACATGTCAGACCACCACTGACCCAGCACACAAGACACTTGACACTACTTCCGGAAGACTCGTGCATTGACTAGACTCAGAGATTCCGCACCTGTCATACTAAACAGCTGTAATGTTTACCAGCTATGCGCATCAACACAATCTCAATCTCAAGTTCATCATTCTCACAGTATGACAGGGTTAATCCATATAACAGGCCGAGCTCGTTCTTTTTCACACGACTCACCCATACATATGGACCTCCTTCGACTCTCAACGCCTGAATAACTTCATCTATGTGAATTCATTATCTCAGGAGAGTCAGGATAATCTCATTATAGACATCACCGATCAATGCACATCCTACACGATCTTACACGGTATTTTCTTTCCTGAAAATACTATGCCTTGATCCCACATTCACATCATGCAACACATCTCATAACACTTAAAGGAAAGATTTCAATCACAGCAAAAGCTCACTCCAAGGTTCTTATTTTCGAATATCTCATTTAAATCTCATACCGTTTCAAAGCAACATCAAAAACAGGGAGTTCGTAAACAACGCCAAAACCGGCGATCTAGTTCAAAAACAGGGTATTTCGAAGTCTGCATTTAAAACCGGCGACCACGTCGCCCAAACACATAGCACAGAGCATTTTACAAAGATGAAAACGAAAACCGGCGACCACGTCGCCCTCACTTCAGAAATAGCTAAACTATGGCTTGTATTGAAAATGAAGTCTAGCTTCCCTTACCTGGACTTGCGCAAAACACTAGGAGCTCCGAAACCCAACGAAGCTTGAACAACGCCTTGGCTCTGTTTTTGCGTCTGGTTGAAGGACTTGCAGAGAACCTCCCAGGTGCTCTAATGGTGCTGCCTCTCGTCGTACTCTTGTGTGAAGATGCTAGAATCGCAGCGCGAAGGAGATATCTGGAGGAGAAGGGAGGTAACTCACTCTTTCTCTCTTTGAATGCTGCAACGTTTTTTTTTTTCTCAGCAGTAGGTCTCTGCATCTTAAACCAACTTATCCACCAAAAGCAGCTGCCACACCCACTCTGCAGAGAAGTCTGAGTGTACGTTTCCCTGAACAGTACGACTACAGTTGTCTCTTGCGCAGGCCAACCACTCCCTGAACAGTACTACTGAGCGTGCCTGTGCGCAGGCTAACACTCTGAGGTCACTATTCTGAACCACTCTTTTTGTCTACGTGGCGCGCGTGCAGGACGTTCCATGCTGGAAGTCTGGGTCCCACCTTCTCTGTGTGTAACTCGACGTCGCGCGATGACCTTTCACCGATGACCACAGGCGCGAAGTCTATCCACCGATGACCTCTCCCGCGAAGGCTATCCACCGATGACCTCTCGCGCGAAGGCTATCCACCGATGACCTCTCACGCGAAGACAATCCACCAATGACCTCTCGCGCGAAGACAATCCACCGATGACCTCTCGCGCGAAGACTATCCACCGATGACATCTCGCGCGAAGACAATCCACCGATGACCTCTCGCGCGAAGACTATCCACTGAGGACCTCTCGCGCGAAGGCTATCCACTGAGGACCTCCCGCGCGAAGGCAATCCACCGATGACCTCACCCTGGCGAACGACCGATGTCTCCCCCTGATGATGCCCGCATGCATCTTGCCCTGGCGACGCCTGCATGCCTCGCGCCCTGGCGACGACATGCAGCCTAGGCGACCGGCGATTATGTATTAACAAAGAACTCTTATCGTTTTCTAGACTGCACTTTCCTTCCTTTTTAACTTAAATAAAAACATACTTAGAATTTATTTAAAATATACTCTTCTATTCCAATAAATTTTTCAGGTCCTTACACACGGCGATCATGTACAATCTAGGCGATTACTGATCTTCACACACGGCGATAGGCGATTACTGATCTTCACACACGGCGATAGGCGATTACTGATCTTCACACATGGCGATAGGCGATTACTGATCTGTGATTCTTGCGTAACGCTCTCGCTGGGAGCCTGGGTCCCAGCTTAACTGTGTGTTAACAGGAAACCCCCGATGACTGATCAGTGCTTCTTTACTTCTCGCGCTCTGCTTCCAGGCGCTCATCGCGCTCTGCCTCCAGGCGCTCACCTGACACTAATCTGCGGGTGGTGGTCCCTTAGCAACCGACCACCGATCACCATTCTGAGTGATCTCCTCCCTGATTCACCTGTTATCCTCTACCACGTGTCACCCTGTGAACGGTCTACGTGGTCAACTGCTGTTGACATCATCGACTACCGATGACCGACCGGATCAGTTATGTAATCAGAATTTAAACTTGTTGATTTTAGAAATCAATTGATTGTTTTTGTTAGAATTTATGGCCTTAAACAAGTGGGGGTGAATTGTTTATAAAATATTTTCGCAAACTTTGAAGGTATAATGAAAGCCAATGAAGAATCACAGAGAAAGAAACTAAGATATCCAAGATACAAAACTATTTTAGTTGATTTCCAGAAAATCAACCGGTTGTCTATGTGATTCAACCGGTTGTTTTTATCTGCAATTAATAAAAACAACTTAAAATAGATATAAGAGAGATCAGGGAAAGAGAGAATCACACAGACAAATTTATACTGGTTCACTCTTACACCAAGAGCTACATCCAGTCCCCATGAACCAATAGATATTCGACTATGCAATCAAGCACAGATTACAAACCACACACACCAAAGAAGTGATCTTGACTCCCTCAAGAACACACACTTCCTTTGGCAAACTACAACACAGAATTCAGAACACCCTCTGAATCTGCACACCACAATTATTACAGAAAAATAAGAGAGAATAAGGAAGGATCACACTTGATACAGATTCAAATCAAAAGATTACACAGCAATCCTATTCCACTCTTTGACAAAATCCAAAAGCTTGAAGTAAATCTTGGAGAAAACTGATTTCAAAGATTATAATCTGATATCTTGAACCCAATGGCGTAAAAAAAACTATTTAAACCAAAAGGTTGTTAAAAACATTTAATGCAAGAGCCAAATCATTTTTGAATCATTCAAAATAGATTTACCAAACTTAACAAAATTTTGTCAAGGATTTTCAAAAAATAATCGGTTCAAATGTCGAAACAACCGATTGAATTGGTTTGACAGTAAAGTCAACCAAAGTCAAATAGTTTCAAATCTTTTTCAAAAAACTCTAAGTGTGAAACAACCGATTGAAACGATGAAACAACAGGTTGTTTTTCCACTTCTTTAGAAAACACTCCTTTTCAAAAAGGTTTTGATTTAAACTAGCTTTGGATTCTAACTAAGAGCGAATTACGAATTAAAACTACCCGAAACCCATACACACAAGCAATAACCAAGCCTTCAACCAATCTTCATGGATTTGGAGACGCAAAGCTCTTATTCAACAATCTCCCCCTATTTGATGAAGACAAATCCTTGGTTGCTTGTGTTGTCCTGTTTGAATTTGAATAAGCACCTACAAAACTGAAACACTACAAAACCAAGCAGCAAGATACTAAGGCACACACAGATCTAGTTTTCTGGCTTTGGGGTTCCAAAACGCTTGATATCTGATAATGGCACCTAGTTTGCAAGTCAGCATCTTGGTAAGTTATGCACGGAACTCAGGATTAAACAGGTGTTTGCATTGGTAGAGCATCCCCAAACTAATGGGCAGGTCGAGTCTGCTAACAGGGTTTTGCTCAGAGGTTCAAAGAGGAGGTTGGAGAAGACCAAGGGGGACCTGGGCTGACGAGGTTCCTTGAATTTTGTGGGCCTACCACACCACTCCTCAAGCTACTACGAAGGAGACACCCTTCAGTTTGGTGTACGGGGTTGATGCCATGATCCCAGTGGAGATCCAGGAGAGCTCACCTCGGTTCCAAAACTTTGTGGCGGAGGAATCCAACGAAGGGAGAAGGGTGAATCTTGACCTAGTCGACAAAGTAAGAGAGCAGGCGCGTATCAGAGCTTAAGCTTTGAAGAGGAGGGTAGAGTAGAAGCAAAGGTCTAAGCTTAGACCTCGGCAATTCCAGGTTGCCGACCTGGTGATGAGGAAAACTCACCCATATCAGTTGAAGAACAAACTATCTCCCAAATGGACCGGCCCATTCCGCGTGGTGGAGGCTCTCGGAAACTGAGCTTACAAGCTCAAGACTCTAGAGGGAGGACCTCTATACCCCGAACATGGAATGGAGCCAATCTTAAGTTTTATTTCAATTGATGTATAATGATTATTCATGAATGGTTAAGGGGAGACTCTTTTTCCCTCACGAGGACTTTTTAACCAGGTCACCCAATAAAAAGTATTTTCGAAAGATGATTTGTCATTAACTCTTCTGATAACTTGCAGGGATGTGACTTGGCCAGGAGGATGTCCGGAAACGTGTGGGAAACAGGAAACTCAAGATTGAGAAGCCTCTCGGAAGGATTCTGAGTACCGAGGAAAGAAACAGCCAACTCAAGTTTAAGAAGCCTCTCGGAAGGATTTCGAGCATCAGTGGTGAATGATAGCCCGCCAATATTTTGGCTAGGGCATAAAAGATGTAACCTCGCCTTGGAGGGGCTCCAAGAGAGGAAAGATACAGGCAACTCAGGTTTGAGAAGCCTCTCAAAAGGATTTTGAGCACGGATAGTGAATGATGGCTCGCCAATGTTTTGGTGTGAGCACGAAATATGGACTCGCTTTGGAGGATTTCCAAGCATGGAATTTGAATATGGAATGTGCAGGTACATGGCGAATCAAGTTTGAAAAGCCACTTGCTCTGAAGGATTTTGAGCACGAGCACAGGTACGTGACCTCGCCTTGGAAAGTTTTCGAGAGAGGGAAAGTATAGGTTTATGGCAACTCAGGTTTGAGAGCCTCTCGCTCAGAAGGATTCTAAGCAAGGACATTTTAAATGGCAACTCGCCAACATTTTGGCTCCAGCTAAGGAAGATGGTTTTTGTCTTAGTGTAATACTGAGCTCAGGACCTCGACCGAGTCGGGGTTAACCCCGCAGGAAGGTGAGGCACCACGAAGGTGTTCGCAGAGGAATGTGTCAAATTTTGGACAACCAATGCAAGAAAAGTGGGAGGCCCACTGCAACTGTGAGGTACAAGTTATTCCATGAATAGCTCTGCCAAGAGCACCCTTTGATTGGTATAGTAGTTGAATTAATTATACAAAATACATTGCAAATTGCCTTGCTTGTTTGAAATTGTTTATCTACATTGTTTAAGAGCAAGGTAATCAAATGTAATTGGTTAAGTCATGATAGTCGTGTCTAGTAGAAACATGCATTGTCATTGTACTAGTCGAGGCATAGTAAAGGGAAAACATGAGGGCATAAAGAAATTCTTCATGCATATATACAAAGTATTGGAAATTGTTTTGAAGGTTACAGAAGGAAGCATAAGTGGCAACGCTTTTCAGCCGCTGATGTGGACACGCGTATGTTCATGATGGAGTCACCTCAAGGCACTGTGCGAGGCGCGTTATTCACAGGACACGTAAGTCACCGTGGTCGAGCAACTTAGTATCTTCACTAAAACAAGTTCATCTTGAGACTGGGGGGCTTGTGTAGTGGACCAGAACTCGCAGAGAAGACCTCGGTGATCGGTCATCAGCTGTGTAGTGGACCAGAACTGGAAGAGAGGACCTCGGACATCGGCGCTTGCGTCAGGCAACTCAGCTCGGCTATTGGGCCAGGATGATGGGCCACGCGTCTAGACTCAGGTTACATAGCGGCACATGTATGGTATAGTGATATGAAAAGGCATGTAAAAGTACTTGAAAACAACTTGGACCCTAGGAATGGTTGCCTTAGTTAGTGTCCAGGTGGTTATTCTGTTAGGGTTTGTTACACTCCAAGAAGATAGAATTCTACGCAGTTGTGCTGTTAAGATTATACACACTGTAACAGAATTCTCGTTATTGAATATACTCTCGCTAGAGATAGGATTCTTGTGAGGGAAGGTGGTTACCAGTTGTGACCTAATGATACTCTATAAAAGGGGCTTAAAGTCCCAGTATGCAATTCTGAATATGCATTTTGAATATTGAAGCTATTTGTTTCTTATTCTTTGATAAGCCCTTACTGACTTGATCGTCAAAGTGTGATCGGCCGTAAAGGTGCCCTCTATCTCAACAGGAGCAGCATCCAAACAACCAAGGAAGGCACATATTTCATCGAGAGGCAGACGGAGCCAGAACTTGTTGTCAGAGTCAATCCGGGGCCAAGTCAACTGGCGACCAAGTCAACTGGCAAGAACACCAAGAAATAAGACTTGAGCCAAGAAGATGACAAGTACCACTTGTGCTTTTTCGGCCCGGCTTGCAGCCTGCAAAATCAAAATCAGAATATCCAACTAAATGTATAGGAGAGTGAGAAGGATACCATAAACCAACAGTGGTTGTGCCCTTGAGGTATTTCATAATTTGTTTTGCAACTTTGAAGTGAGATTCCTTTGGATTTGATTGAAATCTAGCACATAGACAAATAACAAACATGATGTCTGGCGTGCTTGCAGTGAGATAAAGCAAAGAACTAATCAATCCTTTGTATTTGGTTTGATCTACTGCTTTTCTAACCATGTCAGCATCCATATAGCAGCTTATAGACATAGGAGTGGTAGCTTCCTTGCAGTTTTCCATCTCAAACCTCTTGAGAATCTCTTTGCAATACTTTGTTTGACTTAAGAAGATGTCGTCTTTGGATTGCTTGACCTGCGGTCCAAGAAAGAATGAAAGCTCTCCCATCGTACCAATGATCCAAGGTTCTACTTCACACCATACCAATGATCCAAGGTTTCAAGAATGATTCTAAAGCTCTTTGATTTTCTCTCTTGAAAACATATTATGTAATCTCTCTTATTGTATTTTGAAATGATGAGAAATCTATCTTCATGTAGATTTGAAAGATTTTTAAAACAGTTTGATCATTTAATGAAATTTGTTAAAATCACTTAAAAAATAGTTTGAAAATCATAACAACATTCTGTTAAAATCATTTAATTGATTCTTAAAATAAACTAATTATTTCATTTTTTATTGAAATCACAACATAAAAAACCAATTCATTTATCGAAATAACTGATTAATTTTACTTAATAGAAAAGAAGACAAATCATTTTTAAATCCTTTTAAAAATTGTAAGTGTTTTTCAATCAGTTGATACGATGAATCAATCTATTAAAATACTTGTTATAGTCATCAGACTTAAAGAGAAGCTATTTCAAGTGATTTAAAATACAAATCAACTAACTAAAAATAACACAAATTTGAAAAACAAAACATTCAAAATAGATTTCAAACCAGATTAACTTGGACCATAATTGGATGCAAATTAACAATACAAAATCTACCTAACTATACACACACATCAACAAATTCTTCATGACAAATTTGGAAATCATCAAAGCCACTTTGTTCAACAAATGTGAAATACCATGTGAAGGTGATTTGTTAGTGGTAAGGTGAATGTTAAGGCAAGCTAAAAAAACTAAGGATGAAACTCAAAGGGAAAATATTTTTCATACCTGATGCCTTATCAATAACAATTTATATTCCATGATCATTGATGGGGAAAGTTGTACAAATGTGGCAAGTACAAGATTAGTGGAGAAACTTGGATTATCCACTATCTCTCATACAAAGCCCTATAAATTACAATGGCTCAGTGAAGAGGGTGAATTAATTGTCAACAAACAAGTCCTCATAGCTTTTACCATTGGAAAATATAAAAATGAGGTATTATGTGATGTTGTGCTCATGGAAGCAACACATGTTCTTTTAGGAAGGCCTTTGTAATATGATAGAAAAACTTTACATGATGACCTTACGAACAAAATTTCTTTTCACTTCCAAGGGCATAAGGTTATACTAGAATCTTTTTCTCCAAAAGAAGTTCATGAGGATCAAATAAAAATGAAAAAGAAGAGATAAAATGAAAATAAAGGTAAGAAAAGTGATAAAATCAAAACGAGTCTTCTCACCATGCCCAAAGAAGTTAAAAAGGTAATGTTGACTTGTCCAAAATTAATTATTGTCTTTCCTAAAAGGTATTCTCCTTCCTTTTCTTCTCCATCTTTTGATAGTTCTAAATGTTTGGAGTATTTGTTAGAGGAGTTTGGGGATGTTTTCCAAGATCCTCCTAAAGGTTCACCCCTTCTAAGAGGCATTCAAAAAACAAATTCACTTTATCCCTGGATCTTCTCTACAAAAACCACATGCACGTAGAACTAATATGAAAGAGTGTCAAGAGATTCAACTCAATCATTTACAAGGATGTACTAGAACTATAGTGTCTAACAAAGATTCAAAGTTCTTGAGTCACTACTGGAAAAGAATAGGGGAATAACTTGGCACGAAATTCATGTTTTCAATGAATTGCCATCCCCACTTTGAGGAACAAATTAAAGTGATCACAAAAACTATGTATCACATGTTCAGATACCTTATTTTCGGAAACTCTAGGGTGTGGGAGGACTTCTTTCTTCACATTGAAATTGCTTTTAACTGGGTAGTTAAATTTTCCAACTCTCACTAACCTTCTGCTCAATACTCCAATAAAGGACAAAAAAAAGATGATCTTTGCACCAAGGAAATGGGTCTGGATTCACTTACGGAATAATCACTTTTCAACCTGATCCTACCGCTTGACTCGAACGTGGAGGATTGCCTCGTCACTCCTTCGTCTAGCCTTCTGTTCTGCAAGAACGCTCCAAGAACCACCACCGGAACTCCAAACGCTGCCTGTAAAACAACGCAGACGGCGCCTCTAGCGGCCGTGTGCACTCCGACGCTCAAGTCAGGCAACAGGAACACCAAAAACTCTCACTGAATCTCTCTGTGAGACTCGTGTGTGCTCTCAGATCCACTTTCTCTCTCTATAACTGTTTTCTGTTATCACTGTGCAACGTGTAAGAACGCTCCCACAGTGACTCAAAGAAAACTATGTGTAAGACTGTGTAAGTTTGTAATCTGAAAAGAACTCTCTTACCTTACATGACGTGGAGTGCTTTATACCTGGGCCGCGCCTCTCTCCCAGATGGTGACACGTGGAGGCATGCAGCTGGCATCTACCGTACACGCGTCACACCTGGAGGGCTTCTGCGCTTCTCTCTGTGCGGGCCGCATGCTCCCAAGAGAGTGCCAGGTGTGGCTAGTCTAAACTCACTCGCCAGGCGCATCCTGCCTGCATGGCCTCGCCGCACATCCTCTGAGTAGGCATCATGCGAGGTGCATGCGTAACGATCTCGCTGGGAACCTTGGTCCCAGCTTAACACGCGTTGGCAAGAACCCCGATGACCGATCGCCCTCTGCATGCACTTACGACCGATCGCCCTCTGTACACACTTACGACCGATCGCCCTCTGTACGCACTTACAACCGATCACCCTCTGTACGCACTTACAACCGATCGCCCTCTGTACGCACTAACGCCCGATCGCGCTCTTCATGCACTAACGCCCGATCGCGCTCTTCATGCAGAAACGCCCGACCGGTGCCTCATAACCTTTCCCCGATGACCGGGCGGTGCCTCATGCCTATCCACCGATGACCGTGCGGTGCCTCATGCCTATCCACCGACGTCCGTGCGGTGCTTCCAGGCGCTTATCTATGCTCTGAACTGGGAGTGGTGGCCACTAGGTATCTGACTACCGATCACCGTTCTAAGTGATCTCCTCCCTGATTCACTTGCTCTTTCTACCACGTGCCACCCTGTGCATGGTCCACGTGGTCAACTGCTGCTGACGTCATCAACTACTGATGACCGACCGGATCACAAGCCCCCCAGTCTCGAACTATGAACTTGTTCTTAGCGAAGAGACTAAGTGGTCGCGCCCTCGGTCCACGTGGCAAGTGGGGCCACGCCATGTGCTGCTCACGTATCTGCTCCTCGGCGTCACGGCTTCCATACTTTATCTCTCGACACATGGACGCATTAATGGCCCCCACTGAGTGTCGCTACCGTTTCCTTCATTCAACAGAAGCGTGCGCATCCCTCTGGATCATCTAGAGATTCACCTTTTCTGTTTTCTTCTTCTCAACCGCACTAGGGTTCGCTGCGTTTCTCCTCTTTAACTCTCTGCATGTGACTAACTGTTAACTAGCTTAGGCTTTAGCGCGATCTCACTGCAACCTCTCAAACTTGGCTTCTGACTTGATCGCGGCTAACTGTTACCTTAGCATTGCCTTCAACATAACTTCGTGCTGGATGACTGACTTAACGGGGCCTAAACGCTTCTGCTTCATGTAACATCCCGCCAAAATACTTTGAAAATAAATATAAAACGAAAATAAAGGTGACAAATAGATTGAAGTGAGCAAATTCTTTATATAAAATAAATAAGTTTCTCCTCGCAGGGAGTTTAATACAAACGATCACTTCTCCATTAAAAACGTAAATGAAATACAATACAAAAGACCGATAGGCGATCTCCTGGCAAAAAGGGCGATCTCCTATAAGAAGGGCGATCTCCTTTCCCAAAGGCGATCTCCTATTATAAAGCAGCAAGAGGGGCGATCACCCAACAGAAAAGAAAACAGGCGATCTCCTTCCAGCGACAATTTTCTAAAGAGCTCTACTTCCTGCAACATCATCTGCTCCCGTGTAAATTATACACGATCATTACAGGTTTAAGAAAAGGCCACAATACAATAGAAAAACACAGGGTAAGCTAGACATTTAAAAAGAGTTAGATAGGAAACTTAAAAATCATAAAGATGAAACAAATCAAAATCACCCACGTAACAACTATCAGTTCCTCGTTCCCTTCATATGACCACCAAGAAATCATACAGTTCACAATATTTTCCAGAGTCATTCATTTTCACATAAAGCATCAAGTGTCTAACAAATTTCAATGTTCCTCATTCACACGTCAGACTTCTACTGACTCATCACACAAGACACTTGACACTACTTCCGGATTTACTCGTGCGTTGACTCAGGCCCAGAGATTTGCACCTGTCATACCATACCCCTGTGAAATCCACACAGGGTCGCTGTGAATCCACACAGCTATGCGCATAAAATAATCCCAATACCATCACCATCCAAGCATGACAGGGTTAATCCACACAACAGGTTGAGCTCGTTCCCTTTTGAACAACTCACCCATACGTATGAACCTCCTTCGACTCTCCACAACTGAATAACTTCATCTACGTGATTCCATTATATCAGCAGAGTCAGGATATCTCCTTCTAGACAAGCCCCAGGTCAATACACATTACATACGATCTTACACGGTATTTTCTTTCCTGAAAATACTATGCTTTGATCTCACATTCACAGCATTCAAGACATTCATTCCACTCAAATAAATGATTCAATCACAGCAACAATCATTTCAAAGGTTCAGATTTTCGAATATCACATTTAAGCCTCAACCAGTTTCAACGCAACACCAAAACAGGGAGTTCGCAAACAACGCCAAAACCGGCGACCTGGTTCAAAACAGGGTATTTTCGAAGTCTATACATAAAACCGGCGACCACGTCGCCCAAACACGTAGAACAGAGCATTCACGAAGATGAAAACGAAAACCGGCGACCACGTCGCTCTCACTTCAGAAAACAGCTAAACTATGGCTTGTATTGAAAATGAAGTCTAGCTTCCCTTACCTGGACTTGCGCAAAACACCAGGAGCTCCGAAACCCAACAAAACTTGAAGAACGCCTTGGCTCTGTTTTTGCGTCTGGTTGAAGGACTTGCAGAGAACTGCCCAGGTGCTCTAATGGTGGCTGTCGCTCGTCGTACTCTCGTGTGAAGGTGCTAGGATCGCAGCGCGAAGGAGGCAACTGGAGGAGAAGGGAGGTAACTCACTCTTTCTCTCTTTGAAGGCTGCGACGTTTCTTGTTTCTCTCAGCAGTGGGTCTCTGTATCTTAAACCAACTCACCCATCAAAAGCAGCTGCCACATGTAACATCCCGCCAAAATAATACATACATCCATGTATAATTGAAATTAAGTGTAACCAAATAATATTGAAGAGTGCAAAATAATATGTATTTATATATATATCAGAAATGAAGTTACTCCTCTTAGGGAGTTTAATACATAACCAAATCAAATGTTTGCAAGATTTTACGAAAATAAAAGAAATGCAGTAAGACAGGCGGTCTCAAAAGAAAACGGCGATCTCCAACTTTAAAACGGCGATCTCTAACAGAAGACCTCAAAACGGGCGATCTTCTATCAGGACACGAAAACCGGCGATCACCACCGAGAGGTAGAAACCGGCGATCTCTCCCTCGGCGACCACTCACTAAGGAGCTCTCCTTCCTGGAAGATCATCTGCTCCCGTGTAACAATTACACGATCATCACAGTTTTTAAAGAGAACCAAGCACAACACCAAAGAAAACACCACAGGGTAAGCTAGACATTTTAAAGAGAGTTTAAATCGGAACATTAAAATTAAGGTAAAACAAGTTTCAAGATTATCCATGTAAAACGTAGAGCTGCTCATCCCTTCACCTGATCGCCCAAAAATCATAAACTTCACAACATTCCTCAGAATCATTCTATTTCACAATACAGCATCAAGTGTCTATCAATATTCAAGTTTCTCATTTCACATGTCAGACTTTCCACTGACTCACAACACAAGACACTTGACACTACTTCCGGATTGACTCGTGCGTTGAACTTAGTATCCAGAGACATGCACCTGTCATACTGCCCACTGTGGAATCTCACACATCCACAGGGTCGCCGTGAAATCTCACACATTCACAAGCATATGATGAATCTCAACACATCACCATACAGCATGACAAGGTTAATTCGTATAACAGTCGAGCCCATTCTTTTTCAAACTACTCGCCCATTCATACGAACCTCCTTCGACTCTCACCAACTGAATAACTTCATCTACGTGATTCCATTATCTCAGCAGAGTCAGGATCGTCTCATTAACAGGTTACTCACTGATCAATGCACTTTCCTAACCAATCTCAACACGGTATTTCCTTTCCTGAAAATACTATGCCTCGATCCCACATTCACAGCATTCAACACATCATACCACTCAAGTAAATGATTCAAATCACATCAACAAACATTTCAAAGCTTCAGATCTTCGAATATCTCATGTAAATCTCAAGTAGTTTCAAAACAACATCAAAAACAGAGATTTCGTAAAACAGCGCCAAAACCGGCGATCTAGTTCAAAAACATGGTATTTCAAAGGCTATGTTTAAAACCGGCGACCACGTCGCCCAAGCACACAAACCAAGCATTTCACGAAGACAAAAGCGAAAACGGCGACCACGTCGCCCACACTTCAGAAAAAGCTACACTATGGCTTGTATGGAAAAGAGGTCTAGCTTCCCTTACCTGGACTTGCGCAAACACCAGGAGTTCCGAAATCCAACGAAGCTTGAAGAACGCCTTGACTCTGTTCTTGTGTCTGGTTTTGAAGAGCTTGCAGAGAACCACCCAAGTGCTCCAATGGTGGCTGTCGCTCGTCGTATTCCCGCGTGAAGGTGTACTAGAATCGCAGTGTGAAGGAGAGAAATGGAGAGGAAGGAGGTAACTCACTCTTTCTCTCTTTGAATGTTGCAACGTTTTCTCCCTCTGAGCAGTGGCTTTCTGCATCTTAAACCACTTATCCCCCAAAAGCAGCTGCCACCACCCACTCTGCAGGGGAGTTCGCGTGTACGCTTCCCTGAACAGTACCACTACGCGTGCTTTTGCGCAGGCTAACACTCTGAGGTCACTATTCTGAACCACCCTTTTCGTCTACGTGGCGCGCGTGCAGAACGTCTCATGCTGGATGTCTGGGTCCCACGTTCTCTGTGTATAACTTAACGTAGCGCGATGACCTTTTCACCGATGACCACAGGCGCGAAGACTATCCACCGATGACCTCTCGCGCGAAGGCTAACAACCGATGACCTCTCGCGCGAAGGCTAACAACCGATGACCTCTCGCGCGAAGGTTAACAACCAATGACCTCTCGCGCGAGGGCTAGCAACCGATGACCTCTCCCCCTGATGATGCCCGCATGCCCCTCGCGCCCAGGCGATCCTGCATGCCTTGCGCCCTGGCGATGCTCGATGACACATCGCCACGCCTTCCTTGAGGTCCTTCATTCCACTATGTTACGTCTAAGGTATCTTCTCCACATGACTCGGTGACGTCGGTGGCTTCATATTTCCAAGAGTAGATCAGCACTTCTCCTCGTTCTTCCATGCATGCTACACTAAGGGTGATCTCTTTCGCTCAAGCATAGAGTTCGCATGCACAGCGCATCTAAGGTTTAACCCACACCTTGATACGCGTGGCTGTTGAAACCCACTCTGGTTGATCCAGGATGGTGACCACCTACTACGTGCATTTTCGGTGATCATGTACAACCTACTCGACAGGCGATCATGTCCCAGGTCAAGGGCGACGTCCGATGTCTGCCACTACGAAACTTCATTTACCAACTTTGTATTTTAGATAATGACACCTTCCGAAATTATTTAAATATACCACTTTTATTCCAATTTAATTTTCCAGGTCCTTACACCACACCCACTCTGCAGAGAAGTCTGAGAACTACTGCCCTGAACAGTACGACCACCGTTGTCTCTGGTGCATGCCAACCACTGCTCTGAACAGTACTGCCACTGTTGTCGCTTGTGCATGCCAGCCACTGCTCTGAACAGTACGACCGCGAGTGTCTCCTGCGCATGCCAACATTCTGATGTCACCACTCTGAATCATCCTTTTTGCCTACGTGGCGCGCGTGCAGGACGTCTCATGCTGAGAGTCTGGGTCCCACTTTATCTGTGTGAGGCTCGCCATCGCGACAACTTTCCAACACTGACTCATCCTGGCGAACGACCGATGTCTCCTTCGCCCTGGAAGACGACCGATGTCTTCCTCTGGGAGACGACCGATGTCCTTCCTCTGGGAGACGACCGATGTCTTCCCTGGCGACGCCCTCCTAACTATCGCGCCTTGGCCACGTCCACATGCCTCGCGCCCTGGCAATGCCCGCATGCCTCTCGTGCCCGCGCGATGCCCGCATGCCTCGCGCCCGCGCGATGCCTGCATACCTCGCGCCCTGGCGACGTCTTCGCGCCCTGGCGACGTCTTCGCGCCCTGGCGACGTCTTCGCGCCCTGGCGACGTCCTCGCGCCCTGGCGACGTCCTCGCGCCCTGGCGACGTCCTCGCGCCCTGGCGTTCTCATACCCTTCTAAACTTAACTTTTCTTCCTTTTTATTTTAAGTAAAACATACACAGAATTCCTTTAAAATATAACCCCTTTTTATTCCAATACAATTATCTGGGTCCTTACACTTCACGCAACAGAACTTGCTTCTACCACCGACCACCGACTAGCATGTTAGTGTACCACCGATCAGTCATCGCGCTTCTGGCTTCACTACACTTCTCTGCCACACCAGCACTGAGTGCATAGAGGGCCTGAACACCAACTATGACGCCTGTGTTTTGGGGAAGAAAAGTGCTTCTCGACGACCCCTCTTGCCTCAACCTCGCTGTAAGAAGTCGTGGGTGAGGTCTTGCTTCTCTCACCTCAGCCTCGCTGTACAAAGTCGAGGTGAGGACTTTTTCTCTCGCCTCGGCCTCGCTGTAAAAAGCAGAGGGAAGGGACTTGGTTCTCTTGCCTCAACCTTGCTGTAAGAAGCAGAGGAAGAGGACTTTTCTCTCGCCTCAACCTTGCTGTGAAAAGCAGAGGAAGAGGACTTTCCTCTCGCCTCAACCTTGCTGTACAAAGCAGAGGAAGAGGACTTTTCCTCATGCCTCAGCCTCGCTGTACAAAGTCGAGGTGAGGACTTTCTCTTGCCTCAGCCTCGCTGTACAAAGCCGAGGGTGAGGACTTTCTCGCCTCTGCCTCGCTGTACAAAGTCGAGGGAGAGGACTTTCTCTCTTGCCTCAGCCTCGCTGTACAAAGTCGAGGTGAGGACTTTCTCTTGCCTCAGCCTCGCTGTACAAAGCAGAGGAAGAGGACTTTCCTCTCGCCTCAACCTTGCTGTAAAAAGCAGAGGAAGAGGATTTTTCCTCATGCCTCAGCCTCGCTGTACAAAGTCGAGGTGAGGACTTTCTCTCTTGCCTCAACCTCGCTGTACAAAGCAGAGGAAGAGGACTTTCTCTTCCCTCAACCTCGCTGTACAAAGCAGAGGAAGAGGACTTTCTCTCGCCTGCACCTCGCTGTACAAAGTCGAGGGAGGACTTTCTCGTGGGTGCACGCTCCCAGGGGAGCGCCAGGCGTGGCTGTCTAAGCGCACTCACCAGGCGCACCCTGCCTGCATGGTCTCACCGCACGTTCTCTGAGTGAGTGCATGCTCCCAGGAGAGCACCTGACGTGGCAGATCTGAGCGCACTCGCCAGGCGCATCCTGCCTGCATGGCCTCATCGCGCGTCCTCTGTGTGAGTGCATGCTCCCAGGAGAGCACCTGGCGTGGCTGGTCTGAGCGCACTCGCCAGGCACATCCTGCCTGCATGGCCTCATCGCGCGTCCTCTGTGCACGTTCCCACCTGCGAGGAGCTCTTCTTTTTCTGGTTTGACATCATGCGAGGTGCATGCGTAACGCTCTTGCTGGGAGTCTGGGTCCCAGTTTAACACGTGTTAGCAAGACCCCGATGACCATGTGCCGATGGGCGCTCTGCATGCCCCGACAGCTGATCGCGCTACACCCAGGCACTCGTCTAAGGGCTGATCTGTGGGTGGTGGCCACTCGGTAACTGACCACCGATCACCTGTACTTGCACCTGGGGCAAGGAGAGCTTTGAACTGGGAATTACTTGCACACTTTATGTACTGAAAATCTTTTATTGGGTGGCATCGTTAAAAAGAGTGCCCCCTGATCTGCTCAACTGTTTAATACACTAAGTGTGTGTACAGCGCGATAGCGCATCTACTTTACAACTTAACTGATGGAGATCAAATAGAAGAGGAAAGTGAGGATAAAAGCCAAGAACCTCAAGGACAAGTTAGCTCAAAATCCTTCATACCTCAAAGGATCACAAGGAGCAAGGCTAGAGATTTGGGTAAAGAACATCAATTGTTTTCTCTTTTTGTAATTACCCATGTATAAACATTTGTAAATATTTGTAAATAAATATAAAATTAGCTTTAGGAATATGCCAAAGAGGGAAACCAAAGAAACCTCTAATGTAAGGCATTTTAGGCACTTTCTTTAGGAAAAAGTGGAAAAAGTGACTATTCTACTCACAATCAACAAATCAACACCATGGCTCTAGATACCACATGATGTGAGTCTCTTATGAACCTTTCTTGGTTTGGGTTGAGTTGATATAGGTTTCATTGTATTCATGACACTTTCAAGAATTAGGATCAAAATTCTAAAGAGCAATTAATAGAGTTTCTACTCAAGAAAACAAAGGTTCATACTAAAAACACATGAATAGGTAACTTGTAGTGTAAGATAACAATGGAATATGAATGGGTAATTCAAGAACAGTACCAAACTTCAAAGGAAACACAAGAACATCATAAGAACACCAAGAAGAAGTGAAAATACTGATTGAAATTCAATAGGAATTAGAAAATCACAAGAAACTCATCAAAGAACAAAAAACCCATGGATGGAAAACAAGAACAACACATGTATATGGAAACCCATGGTTTGGACGAAATTAAAACAGCAAGAAAACAAGGAAATAAACCAAACAAAGTGCAGAACAATGGTAGCAAATGAAAGGAAACAACTCATGGAAAAGATTGAACCGATTAAAAATGGAAAAACTACAAGAAAACATAAATGGGTATTTTTAGAAGATGAATAGAAATGACTTATGTGGTTGTAGCCTTTTGGAGATGTGATTCACGCCACTTGGAGGGTGGTTCTTCCAAGATGAGTGGGTGGTGCCGCCACTTGAGAGTCTCCAAAGCTCACAAGATAAGACATGAAGGAGAAAAAGAGACAAGTCTCACAAACTCACTCTCTCTCAATTTCAAGATAGTTTCTTTTCTTCTAACTTTCAACTTGTTTTTCTTCAAAGTACCAAGCACCCCTATTTATAATGGAGAGGGCTGGTCATGTTACAAAGGGGAAGGAGTGGGAAGAGTCACTCTTCTAGCTCCTTCTAGTGTCTAAGAGAGAAAAGAGTAGAATAGTCACTTTTTCCACTTTTTCCTAAAGAAAGTGCCTAAAATGCCTTACATTAGAGGTTTCTTTGGTTTCCCTCTTTGGCATATTCCTAAAGCTAATTTTATATTTATTTACAAATATTTACAAATGTTTATACATGGGTAATTACAAAAAGAGAAAACAATTGATGTTCTTTACCCAAATCTCTAGCCTTGCTCCTTGTGATCCTTTGAGGTATGAAGGATTTTGAGCTAACTTGTCCTTGAGGTTCTTGGCTTTTATCCTCACTTTCCTCTTCTATTTGATCTCCATCATTAACCAAAGTAGGAAACAAGCGTGTAGCGTCCTGGGTTCTGGGAATAGCCGTTCCGTCCAGAGTCTCCAGCCGACAAGCTCCATTCTCCAACGTCTCAACCACTCTGGATGGGGTCTCCTTTAACTGGCGATGACCGCCCTAGCGATGCACACACATGGGGCAATCATGCCTTCCGCTTCAGCTCTGGGAGCCCCCCCAGTGTAGCCTCTTCCATCACCTCACCTCCCCAAACACAGGGAGTTCATGCTGCTGGTCGCCTGCCTGGGACCCCGAAGCGCGATCACCTTGTGTCTTCTGCAGGTAATTGGTCAGGAACCCTGTCTTCACCAACTCAGCAAGCTGACGCCCCAACGCCAGGCAGGTACGGAGTGTATGTCCATAAGCTTGATGGAATTCACACCACTCATCCTTCCTCCCTCCAAGTACCCTGTCGGTTTTCTCTGGCACTTGGAGTCTTGCTGCCACAGCAGGGATGGCGATCAGCTCCGCCAAACTTATCATGAAATCATACCTGGGGGGTGCGTTGCTTGCACGCCCCCTGGTCTGGTCCTTCCTGGGTGCATAAGGGCGAGACCTTCCCTGCTCCTTCCTCCCTTCCTTGGTCTCATGCACCCGCGCCTGTTGCTGCTGATTCCCCTGACCTCCACGTGGCTTCGACGGTGCAGCACTTCCTCTCTTCTCAGAGACCTCTGTCTCTGCTACTATGTGTGCCACCGCGCGTCGCCGTATCTCGGTGAAGGTGGCAGGGTGGCTCCTGATGATCGATTCACTGAAAGGACCAGGGAGGACATCTCTCTTGAACGCATTCACCAGCATGTCCTCGTCCTTGCTGGGCAATCTCACCACGTGCGCGCTAAAACAACTGAGGTAGTCCTTCAGCGACTCCCCCTGGTACTGGCGCACGTCGAACAAATCATAAGACACCACTGGTGGCGCTCTGTTGACGATGTACTGCTCTGTGACCAACTTTGCAAACTGATGGAAAGAGGTGATGTGGCCCTCCGGCAGGCTCACGAACCACTCCATAGCTACTCCGCTCAGCGTGCTCATAAACACCTTGCAGTACACAGCATCTGAACCCCCAGTCAGCATCATCTGTGTAACGCCCCTCAAAGTCTTTTCATATTTATATAATAAAATAAGCGTAGACATTAATTTATAAAAAAATCAACATATGTATATATATTGAAAATACATCATCCCATACATTGTATCTCAAAAAGAAACGTCCCTCTTATGGGGTTTTAATACATTCCATCAACTGTTTGAAAATAGAACCAAAATACAGCATAAAAAGAAAACAGGCGATCTCTTCCTCCAACTGCTCACTGAGGAGCTCGACTACCTGCAACATCATCTGCTCCCGTGTAAAATACACGATCATCACAGTTTTAAGAAAAACAGCCACAGAACAAAACACAAGGTAAGCTAGCTATTCTAAAACTTGAAGTACGAAACTTTAAAATCAATATAAAACAGATTTAAAACACCCACGTAAAATCCATCAATTTTCCCATTCATTTCACACACTTCACAATTTCATCAAGTGTTATTTGTTTCACATAAACCATCAAGTGTCTATCAAATTTCAATAATTCTCTTTCTCACGTCAGACTTCCACTGACTCACCACACATAGACACATACCACACCACTGTAAAGTCCACACAGGACAGCTAGTGAAGTCCACACAGGACAGCTAGTGAAGTCCACACAGGACAGCTACTGAAGTCCACACAGGACAGCTACTGAAGTCCACACAGGACAGCTCGTGAAGTCCACACAGGACAGCTAATGAAGTCCACACAGGACAGCTCGTGAAGTCCACACAGGACAGCTAATGAAGTCCACACAGGACAGCTCGTGAAGTCCACACAGGACAGCTAATGAAGTCCACACAGGACAGCTCGTGAAGTCCACACAGGACAGCTAATGAAGTCCACACAGGACAGCTCGTGAAGTCCACACAGGACAACTAATGAAGTCCACACAGGACAGCTCGTGAAGTCCACACAGGACAGCTAATGAAGTCCACACAGGACAGCTAATGAAGTCCACACAGGACAGCTCGTGAAGTCCACACAGGACAGCTAATGAAGTCCACACAGGACAGCTCGTGAAGTCCACACAGGACCGCTACTGAAGTCCACACAGGACAGCTCGATATCATCAATTCACCAAATGCACCATACAACACTTAAATGAACGATTCCAAACACAGCAACAATCGTACCAAGGTTCAGATCTTCCAATATCACATGCATTTCACATATCAATCTCAAACAAGTTCAAAGCGACACTAAAACAGGGGATTTCGAAAACAACATTAAAACCGGCGATCACGTCACCCCACACATAAAAACAGAGCATCGTGAAAAAGAATATGAAACCGGCGACCACGTCGCCCTCACTTCAGAACCTACTCGCCCAAAGTTTTTATAAACGAAAATGCTAGCTTCCCTTACCTGGACTAGCGTAAACTTCACTAAGAGCTCCAACCCAACGAGATTCAAGGATGCCTTAACTCTGTTTTAGCGCTTTGAGCAGAAAACTTGCAGAGCACAACGTCAGGAATCCAGGGTAGTCGCCGATCTTCAACTGGTTCGCTAGGACGTATGAACGCAAGGAGAAGGAGAGGAAAGGAACAGGGAACCAACGCTAACTCTCTCAATCACTCTCGAACCACAGCAACGTCCACTGCCTCTCAGGAGTGAGTTTTGAATCTAAACCAACTTGCCCAGAAATGCCGCTGCCACCACCCACTCTACAGGAAAGCTTGCGTGCACACTTCCTTGAACAGTATGACCACATGGGTTTCTACGCATACCAACTCTCTGATGCTACTATTCTGAAAAACTCCTAATGTCTACGTGTCGCGCATGCAGAACGTTCATGCTGGGAGCCTGGGTCCCACCTTATCTGTGAGAAACACGACATCGCGCGATAACCTTCCACCGATGACTGATGTCCTTCTCATCCCGGCGATGACTGATGTACCTCTCATCCTGGCGATGACTGATGTCCTTCACATCCCGGCGATGACTGATGTGCCTCTCATCACGGCGATGACTGATTCCTCTTCCTGACGGACGACTGATTCCTCATTCTGGCAGACAACCGATGTCTCACCCTGGCAGACCACCGATGTTCCACCCTGGCAGACAACCGATGTCTCACCCTGGCAGACCACCGATGTCTCACCCTGGCAGACCACCGATGTGTCTCCCATCCCGGTTGATGACCGATGCTCCTCTCATCCTGTTGGCGATCTCTTGTCGCCCTTGTGTCTGACGAGAACACATCGCCTTACTCTGGTCACCGATGTCACATCGTCACACCTTGCTGAAGGTTCATCCTCCCATTATGTTACGTCCAAGGTATCACCTCCAGATGGCTTGGTGACGTCGTTAGCTTCACATTTCCAAGAATAGATCAGCACTACTCCTCATGCGCCCATGCATGCAACACTAAGGACGATTTCTTATGCTCAAGCATAGAGCTTTGTAAGGACCTGTAAAATTAAATTGGAATAAAAAGGAGTATATTTTAAATGAATTCTAAGTATTTTTTTTTATTTAAAATAAAAAGGAAGGAAAGAGTAGTTTAGAAGACTATGAGATCGCCTGGTTAGTACATGATCGCCTGTCGCCTAGATCACACGTGATCGCCAGTCGCCTATGGTGCACATGATCGCCGAAAGTGCACTCAGTATGTGGTCATGATACTGGATCAACCAGAGTGGGTTCCAACAACCACGCGTATCAAGGTGTGGGTTAAGCCTTAGATACGCTGTGCATGCGAAGTTCTATGCTTGAGCATAAGAGATCGTCCTCAGTGTTGCATGCATGGGCGCACGAGGAGTGGTGCTGATCTACTCTTGGAAATGTGAAGCTACCGACGTCACCAAGTCATGTGGAGATGATACCTTGGACGTAACATAGTGGGATGAAGAACCTTCAGCAAGGCGTGGCGATGTGTCGTCGGGCATCGCCAGGGCGCGAGGCATGCAGGCATCGCCGGACGCGAGGCATGCGGGCATCGCCAGGGCGAGACATCGGTCGTCTTCCAGGGAGAGACATCGGTCGTCCGCCAGTATGAGACATCAGTGGATAGTCATCGCGCGAGCGGTAATCCGTGGAAGATTATCGTGCGATGTCGAGTTTCACACAGATAAGGTGGGACCCAGGCTCTCAGCATCAGACGTACTGCACGCGTGACACGTAGACAAAAAGGGTGGTTCAGAATAGTGACATCAGAGTGTTGGCCTGCGCAGAGGCACGCGCAGTCGTACTGTTCAGGGGCAGAGTGTTTGAGATCTAAATGTGAAATACATGTGATATTTGAAAATCTGAACCGTGGAATGAATGTTGCTGTGACTGAATTGTTCATTCAGTGTTGTATGATGTATTGATTGTTGTGAATGTGGGATCAAGGCATAGTATTTTCAGGAAAGAAAATACCGTGTAAGATCGTGTGTAATGTGTATTGACTAGGGGCTTGTCTAGAAGGAGATATCCTGACTCTGCTGATATAATGGAATCACATAGATGAAGTTATTCAGTTGTGGAGAGTCGAAAGAGGTTCATATGAATGGGCGAGTCGTGCGAAAAAGAACAAGCTCGGCCTATTATATGAATTAACCCTGTCATACTGGGAGAGTGATGATATTGAGACTATGTATGCGCATGGCTATGTGGATTTCACAGCGACCCTGTGTGGATTTCACAGTGGTATGGTATGACAGGTGCAGATCTCTGAGCCTGAGTCAACGCACGAGTCTTCCGAAAGTGGAGTCATGTGTCTATATGTTATGAGTCAGTGGAAAGTCTGACATGTGAACCATGAGTATCGAATGTATTGGATAGGCACTTGACGAGTTTGTGGTATATGGGGACGTTGATGGTTGAAAATTGATATAGTGTATGAATGGTGTGAAGATTTATATTTTCTGCTGATACAAAGTTTCATATTTAAAGTTTTTAAAACATCTAGCTTACCCTTTTATCTGGTATTGTGATTGCTTTCTTAAACCTGTGATGATCGTGTATTTTTGCACGGGAGCAGACGAGGTTACAGGTAGTAGAGCTCCTCAGTGAGTGGACGCCGGTAGGAGATCGCCCGTTTCTGTTTCTGTTAGGCGATCACCCCTTTTTTTCTGTTTCCTGATAGGAGATCGCCCTTTCCTGATAGGAGATCACCCTTTCCTTCTGATAGGAGATCGCCTGTTTGTCTTTTGCTGTATTTTGTTTAAGTTTTGGAAATTGACCGAATTTGTATTAAAATCCCTGTGAGGAGAAACTTCATTACATATATATAATTTTGTTCACTTCAATATATTTGTTTACCTTTATTTTCATTATATAAATATGAATAGTATTTTGGCGGGATGTTACAGGAGCAGATGATGTTGCAGGAAGTAGAGCTCCTCAGTGAGTGGTCGCCGGAAGGAGATCGCCTGTTTCTGTCTCTGTTAGGCGATCACCCTTTTTCTGTTTTTTGATAGGAGATCGCCTTTTGCTGTTAGAAGATCGCCTGTCTTTCTATTTTACTGTATTTTGTTTAAGTTTTTGGAAAATTGACCGATTATGTATTAAACTCCCTGTGAGGAGAAACTTCATTACATATATATAATTATGTTCACTCCAATATTATTGTTTTACCTTTATTTCTTTCATAATTACGAAAAAGATTTGGCGGGATGTTACATTAATGGTATCAGAGCAGTTCGTCCTTAGGATGACCTGAGGGCTGTGGATCCATTGTGTTTCTTCTGCTCATAAAAAAATTTATTTGAGTTTTAAGTAACAACTATAGTGAAAGGTTTTCAAACGTTTTTGTATTGAAATTTTGTGTGTGCTTTAGTGAATATATGCCCTAACTGAAAATCTTAGTATTAAGAATGAGAGGGTCTTGATAAAGTGGTGAGGGTGCACACTCATAACTGGATCGAGATGATTCTCAATCTTAATTCCAAAGGTTTGATGTTTAGCATACATTGAATTCTGGTGTGATTTATGTCATTTTATTGAGTGTTTTTGTAATTGATTGAAAGTGGTTGTTTGGATTGATGGTTGTATACCAGTAGTTGTTCTGGTGTTTTGCTTGAGATTATAAGTATTATGATTCTGTTGATGAGCTCAAATTCTTGATGACTTTGAGATGCTGACCTTTGTAAGGTCTAGATGTTACCTCCTGAATGAATTGATTTCTTATCGATCTCATTCTTGTAGTTGTAGGGAATATAGAAAACTCATAGTTTCAAGATCTGAAACGAAGAGAGATGGCACGTAGACCTCCTACCCCTCCCCAACCTTCTTCGGAAATGAGCCAGATTGCCAAGGCTATTGAGATGATGGCAACTGCCATCCAACAACAGAATGCAGCGATGGCTCAGAACCATCAAGCTACAATGCACCACTGGGAAACTGCTCGGTCGGCTGAAACAAATTCCCACGTCGGTCAGCCTCAGGAACAAATGGGACTGACCGAGTTCATGAGGCACAACCTACCCAAGTTTAGTGGGAATGCTACCCCTAATCAAGTATATCAGTGGATCAGGGAGTTGGAGAAAATCTTTAGGGCAACCTCCTGCCCTGAAGAGAAGAAATTGTTGTTCGCCACTTATATGCTATTTGGAGAAGCCGAGTTCTGGTGGATGGGAGCTCAGCAGATGATGGAGGCCCGAGAGGATGTGTTGGATTGGGAGAGCTTCAGGGTGAGGTTCCTGGAGAAATACTTCCCAGATAGTGCAAAGTTTGCGAAGGAAGCAGAATTCCTCAGATTGGAGCAGGGGGAGATGTCAGTGAATGCTTATGCTGCTCGGTTTGAGTATCTCGCCCGATTCTACACCCAGGCGACCTCTGAGGCTTGGAGGTGTAGGAAGTTCGAAGAGGGACTGAAGCATGGGCTGAAGAGGACCATAGCCCCGATGTGCATCAGGGAATTTCACGCCTTAGTAGAGAAGGCGAAGAAGGTGGAGACCCTGGAAAAGGGTGATTCTCGGGTGATCAGGTCACACCTAGGGGGTTCTTCCAGTGGGAAGTGATAGGTTGTTCTTCATGACCATTTGTTCTTCTTAAAATATGAGGTAAAAAGGTGGTGGAAGCTATGGATGATATGGGTCAAGGATGACTCATATAGAGCTATGGGTTCCTTGTAGGTGCATGAAAGGTATGGAGAGTGATAGGTTAGGCCAAATCACTTGGAGGAAGGTGAAGATGAAGATCAAAGTGTCTAACCTAGAGAGACTAGACAAAGAGTAGAAGCTAGCATAATTTTGGCAGCATTTACTCATATAAATTGATCTTAAAAAAACATGAGCCAAAGCACCCTATTTATAGGAGATGGTGCCTTGGAGAGTAAGGAGCAAGGGTAGGATGGGGAATACATAAAAGAGGGGGCTGCTAGGGTGTTGACTAAAGGTCAATGCAGCCCCTTAGCATGCTTCTAGAAGGTAGGGCTACATTCCTACCCTAAAAGGCCTAGGTACAAGCTAAATTGTTAAATACACCCCCTATTGTGCTAAATGAACCCTACTCTATTGAAATTACAAATAAACTGAAATTAATTGATGCTCAGCTCCCATGGCTTGGGCTCTACTCCTTGTGGTCCTCTGAGGGGTCTTTGAATATGTAAAGAAAAGTTTCTCTGCCATCAGTAGCAGAATCTCAATGTTCTTAAATACTCTTTTCCATGGACCTAGTTGTTGGGCCTGAGCTTGGGCTTAGGCTTGGGCTTGGGCCTCTTCCATCATCCCCTCCTTCTTGAGAGGATCTGTCCTCAGATCTACAGGGTTGATCTCAAATAGCAGCCTTATTCCTGCTTTGAAAACTATGCTCGTCCTCCAGGATCAAATATTAACCTACAGTAAACATTATAGAAAAGTGAAATAAGAAAATTAAAACTAGTGTATTCAAATAAAATAGTAAGGAAATAAGGCCATTTGCTATTTTTATAAAAGTTTTGTTTGAAAGAAATAGGGCCCTTTTCAAAAATATTTTTGCTTCCTTTGTGTTGTTCATTGCCCAAGATAAGCAACAACATCACAAAGTGTTGTTTTTGTGATTTTTGAGAATAAGAGTAAGCATCATGATTCAAAGGAAAAGAAGAGTTCAAAGTATTGCAATCCCCCTTTAAGGGTTCTTTTGCCACTATGCTTGTAGGAGATGTTGTAAGATACTCTTCATTCTTTCTAGATTCCTCTTCTTTTTCAAACAACCACTCACTTGGCTTTTTTGTGCAGGAAAGATTTATATCTATATCTGGTTCAGCTTCAGACACTGATTTTTCTTCAAGCATATTCTCACAAGGATTTTCTATGGAAGAAGAATTTAAGTCAATGTCTGGTTCAACTCCAAACAAAGGATTTTTTGTACTTTCCTTTTCTATCATCACTTTTTCTCTCTTTTCTTTCTCTTCTCTATCTTTCCTTTCATTCTCCTCTCTTTCTCTTTTGTCTTTCTCTTCTTTCTTTCTGATAAGAGCTTGTAATTTTTCTTTAAACTCTTTTTCTCTTCTAGTTCTTCTAGGTGGAGGTTGATAATAATCATTAACTCTCAAACTCCCCTTAGCATGTGAGTCATTTGACCTAGAACTAGATGCATGTGATGCCTGGGGTTTTTTTAATTTTCTAATGTATTCATCTTTTTCCTTGCCAATCTTCAACACTTCTTTCAAAATTGCATGATGGGCATCTCTTTCTTTTTTATCTTCCAAAATTTGAGCCTCATGTTGCAATTATCTTAGTGATAGTGATTGAAAATCTCTAGCCAATTGTTTCAAAAGAGATTTTGTGGATTTTCTATCATTTTCACTATGACTTGAAGAATGAGTAGACATGTTTAGGGTTTGTGATAAAAGTAATTTTCAAAAAGAAAGATAAGTGGAGTGAAGTAGGTAATTTCCCAGGAAAGGGAGGTGGATCACTAGGATCTCTTAAGTACCAAGCCTTTCCTTAGCCAGATACTATCCCACAACACTTTCACGAACCTTTCTCTAAGCAATTTACTTAGAGCACAATCAAAGATAAAAACAAAATTTTTATGCAAGAAAAAAATATATAAAGCAATAAAACACAAATGAAAATTGCTATCTATAAAGCTTTTAAAACTAGTCGAATCCTAAGGTGAGGCTTCTTGGCACTTTGGAACCTTGAAGACACACTCACCGTCTAAGACGTATTAATCCACTAATTAATCAATGTCCTTGCAAATTACAACTCAAAGAAATACAAAGAAATTAGGTTAACAAATTTTGATGCACAAAAATTTAAAGTCCTATTCTATGCACTCCTTCACTTGTAGCTCCTTTGTGTATATTTGTGTATTTTTCAATGAGGTTGCTGCTGTCCCTTGCTTTGTCTCCTTAGGTTATTCAACCTTAAATCTTTAATCCAGCTCCTCTTTAGTGATATGGCTTTCACCAAAACAAAATTTTAGCTCCACACTCACCAAAGCACTTTTTAGGTCAAATCCACCAAAGAGAGGTCAAGCAAGTTTTAAAGCAACAAAACTCAAATTTAAAATCAAGGACTACTGCAAATGGAGTTGATATTTGACAAGACTTGAAAGAGTATTCAATAAAATTTGACAAGCAAAAAATTAAGGCACACAAGAAAAAGGTAGTGTAACATCCCACCAAATACATTTCATATTTATATAATATAAATGAAGATAAACAAGTATTTTGAAGTAAACATAATCATATATATATAATGGAGTTTTCTCCTCATCGGGAGTTTAATACATAACTGTGAATCTTTCCAAAAAAACTTAACCAAAAATACAACAAAAGACAAATCGGGCGATATGCTAACAAAAGGGCGATCTCCTAGTCAATCAGGTGATCTCCTATCAGCCAGGCGATCTCCTATCAGACCGGCGATCTCACTTTCCTGCAACGTCATCTGCTCCCGTGTAAATCATACACGATCATCACAAGTTTTAAGAAGAACATCCACAAACGAAAACGCAGGGTAAGCTAGACAGTTTTAAAAGAGAATTTAGATATGAACTTTAAAATCAAGATAAATTAATTTAAGGCACCCACGTAAAAACATCAGCTTTCTCATTCTTCCCACATACCATCAAGTAAAAACCCACATTTCACAATTCCTCAAGAGTAGTTCATATCACACAGTGCAGCAAGTGTCTATCCACATACAGTGTTCCTCATTTCTCACGTCAGGTTTTCCACTGACTCACAATACATAGACACAAGACACTAATTCCGGAATACTCGTGCATTGATTAGACTCAGAGATCTGCACCTGTCATATTGCCCACTGTGGAATCTCACACATCCACAGGGTCGCCGTGAAATCTCTCACATTCATCAGCGTATAATGAATCTCACACATCACCATACAGCATGACAGGGTTAATCCACGCAAAACAGGTCGGTTTGTTCTCTTTCAAACAACCCACCCATACAGGTGAACCTCCTTCGACTCTCAACAACTGAGTAACTTCCTCTACGTGAGTCCATTACCTCAGCAGAGTCAGGATATCTCGTTCTTAATCACCGATCAATGCACCTACTACAAGATCTTACACGGTATTTTCTTTCCTGAAAATACTATGCCTCGACCTCACACTCACCACATCCAACACATCATACCATTCAAATAAATCATTCAAATCACATCAACAACCATTTCAAAGCTTCAGATCTTCGAATACCTCATGTAAATCTCAAGTAGTTTCAAAACAGTATCAAAAACAGAGGAGTTCGTAAAACAGCGCCAAAACCGGCGATCTAGTTCAAAAACAGAGTGTTTCGAAGATTGTATATAAAACCGGCGACCTCGTCGCCCAAGCACACATACAGAGCATTTTACGCAGATGAAAACGAAAATGGCGACCACGTCGCCCTCACTTCAGAAGATAGCTAAACTATGGCTCGTATGGAAAAGAGGTCTAGCTTCCCTTACCTGGACTTGCGCAAACACCAGGAGTTTCGAAATCCAACGAAGCTTGAAGAACGCTTTGACTCTGTTCTTGTGTCTGGTTTTGAAGAGCTTGCAGAGAACCACCCAAGTGCTCCAATGGTGGCTGTCGCTCGTCGTATTCCCGCGTGAAGGTGTACTAGAATCGCAGTGTGAAGGAGAGAAATGGAGAGGAGGGAACTCACTCTTTCTCTCTTCGACTACAACAATGTCTTTCTTTTCTCTCAGCAGTGGATTTCTGTAACTTAAACCAACTTATCCCTCCAAAAGCAGCTGCCACCACCCACTCTGCAGAGAAGTCTGAGAACCACTGCCCTGAACAGTACTACCACTGTTGTCTCTGGTGCATGCCAACCACTGCTCTGAACAGTACTGCCACTGTTTGTCGCTTGTGCATGCCAGCCGCTGCTCTGAACAGTACGACCGTGAGTGTCTCCCGCGCATGCCAACATTCTGATGTCACTATTCTGAACCACTTTTTCGTCTACGTGGCGCGCGTGCAGAACGTCTCTTGCTGGGAGTCTGGGGCCCACGTTCTCTGGGTGTAACTCAACGTCGCGCGATGACCTTTCGCCGATGACTACCAGCTCGAAGAGAAACCTCTGATGACCTCTCGCGTGAAGACGATCCACCGATGACCTCGCGCGAAGACTACCACCGATGACCTCGCGCGAAGACTACCACCGATGACCTCGCGCGAAGACTACCACCGATGACCTCGCGCGAAGACTACCACCGATGACCTCGCGCGAAGACTACCACCGATGACCTCGCGCGAAGACTACCACCGATGACCTCGCGCGAAGACTACCACCGATGACCTCTTCCTGGCGAACGACCGATGTCTTCCTCTGGGAGACAACCGATGTCTTCCCTGGCGACGCCCTCATAACTCTCGCGCCTTGGCCACGTCCACATGCATCGCGCCCTGGCAAGGCCCGCGTGCCTCGCGTCCGCGCGATGCCCGCATGCCCCTCGCGCCCGCGCGATGCCTGCATGCCTCTCACGCCCGCGAGATGCCTGCATGCCTCTCACGCCCGCGCGATGCCTGCATGCCTCTCGCGCCCGCGCGATGTCCACCTGGCGCTCATGTGTAGCAGGCGACCGGCGACCTCGTAGCCTTCTAAACTTAACTTTTTCCTCCCTTTCTATTCTAAATAAAAACATACTTAGAATTTATTTAAAATATAACTCTTTTATTCCAATAAATTTTTCAGGTCCTTACAGGTAGCACACAAAGTGGAATCCTAGTGAATGGAACTAGAATAGATGAATAAAACCAAAACAGCACTACAGAATTTTTTGTGTAAAATTTTTCACAACTTTCCAATTTTATGCTGGACAGAATACTTCAAATGATAGGTTGTTCTTCATGACCATTTGTTCAAGCAACACAAATATATCAAGAATCCTACACAAAATTGAAAATAGATGTTCAAGCACAAGTTTGAACAAACCCACCAAATGAAATGAATAAACAAGCATTCAAATCATATTAAAACACAAAAAACAGCAAGACAACTTGGAATAAAGATGAACAACTTGGAGAAAAGAAGAACTCAAAAAGAAAATGAAAAGAGATACTCATCTTTGAAGAACCATAGCTCTAGATACCAAATGATGGCCTTCACATGTTGAGCTCTCCTTGGATGTTGAAGATGGTGCGGAAGCAATGGTTGAAATGAGCAAGACCCTCCTAGGAGTGATGGTGATCTTGAAGAGTAAGGAGCAAGGGTAGGATGGGGAATACATAAAAGAGGGGGCTGCTAGGGTGTTGACTAAAGGTCAATGCAGCCCCTTAGCATGCTTCTAGAAGGTAGGGCTACATTCCTACCCTAAAAGGCCTAGGTACAAGCTAAATTGTTAAATACACCCCCTATTGTGCTAAATGAACCCTACTCTACTGAAATTACAAATAAACTGAAATTAATTGATGCTCAGCTCCCATGGCTTGGGCTCTACTCCTTGTGGTCCTCTGAGGGGTCTTTGAATATGTAAAGAAAAGTTTCTCTGCCATCAGTAGCAGAATCTCAATGTTCTTAAATACTCTTTTCCATGGACCTAGTTGTTGGGCCTGAGCTTGGGCTTAGGCTTGGGCTTGGGCCTCTTCCATCAGGAAGGCTAAGGTGCAGCACCCACAAAGCAAGCCCTATGCGAGACCTCCACCACATCGGGCAGGAACAACGTCATCCCAGTTCCAGCAGCAACAACCCTGGAAACTTAAATGTTTCCATTGTGGTGGACCCCACACAGCCAATGTGTGCCCCAAGCGAGATTCAGAGAGAAGGTGTTTTGCCTGCCAAAAGACGGGGCACGTTGCTAGGGAGTGCCCTAACAGGAATGGGGCGACTCAACCCAGTGGTTCTTGGCAGTTGAGGAATAAAGGCAGCAGACCTCAGGCAACGGGGAGAGTGTTTGCCATGACAGGAGCAGAGGCGTCTCAGTCAGGTAACCTCGTGCAAGGTGTTTGTTTTATAGCTGGTAGAGGTGTAAAAGCCTTGTTTGATTCTGGAGCGACACACTCCTTTGTGTCAAGCCTATGTGTAGCCGAGTTGGGCCTTCTAGTGAAGGAGTTACCTTTCGAACTGTTGGTCTCTACACCTGCGCCAGGACAGGTGTTGACCTCTACAGTTTGCCCCGAATGTCCAGTGATAGTAGAGGGACGCAGATTCAAAGTGAACTTGATCTGCCTACCTCTTCAGGACCTGGATGTTATCCTAGGAATGGATTGGCTAGCTGCCAATCACGTTCTCATAGACTGCGGTAGTCAGAAGATAGCGTTTCCAGACCTCCAAGAGTCAGATGTGATATCAGCTCAGCACGGGTGGTCGGAGTTGGAAAAAGGGGCGAGGTGCTTCGTGATGCTAGCTCGGTTGGAAGTGAAGAATGAAGGCGACGTAAGCAGAATACATGTGGTGAAACAATTCATGGATGTATTTCCAGAAGAAGTACCTGGATTACCCCCTAAGAGAGAAGTGGAATTCTCTATTGATTTGGTACCTGAAGCTGGACCAGTGTCAATGGCACCTTACAGGATGGCACCAGCCGAGTTGGTAGAGTTAAAGAAGCAAGTGGAAGAGTTGTTGGAGAAACAATTCATCAGACCCAGTGTATCTCCATGGGGGGCTCCAGTGCTCCTAGTTAAGAAAAAGGATGGAGGGTCTCGGCTGTGTATAGATTACAGGCAGTTGAACAAGTTGACCATCAAGAACAAGTACCCCCTACCTAGAATTGACGATTTGATGGATCAAATACATGGGGCCTCGGTGTTCTCAAAGATTGATCTGAGATCGGGGTACCACCAGATTTTGGTAAAAGTTGAAGATGTTCAAAAGACAGCATTTAGGTCTCGGTATGGGCACTATGAGTATGTGGTGATGCCGTTTGGAGTCACAAATGCTCCAACTCTGTTCATGGACTACATGAATAGGATTTTTCGCCCTTTCTTGGATAAGTTTGTGGTAGTCTTCATAGACGACATACTCATTTATTCAAGGACCGAGGAAGAACATGAAGAACATCTGAGGACAGTGTTGGAGATTCTGAGGGAGAAGCAACTCTATGCCAAGTTCTCTAAGTGTGAGTTCTGGCTGAAGGACGTCAACTTCTTAGGACACGTGATATCTGCTCGGGGGATCTCAGTGGATCCAGCCAAGGTAGGGGCAGTGCTGCAGTGGGAACGTCCTAAGACAGTCACTGAGATAAGGAGCTTTGTGGGTTTGGCTGGCTACTATCAGAGGTTATTGAGGACTTTTCCAAGGTAGTGGCTCCTTTAACACAGCTGACCGGCAAGGATCAACCTTTTGCTTGGACCGACCGATGTGAGCAGAGCTTCATGGAACTAAAGGAAAGGTTGACTAGCGCTCCAGTGCTGGTGATCCCAGAGGTAGGAAGACCTTTTGAAGTCTACTGTGATGCTTCACATCAGGGTTTGGGATGTGTTTTGATGCAAGAGAAAAGAGTGGTTGCATATGCTTCAAGGCAACTCAATGTTCATGAGAGAAACTATCCTACTCATGATTCGGAGTTGGCGGCGGTGGTGTTTGCCTTGAAGATTTGGAGGCACTATTTATATGGAGCTCGGTTCCAGGTGTTCAGTGACCATAAGAGCCTGAAGTACCTGTTCGATCAGAAGGAACTAAACATGAGGCAAAGAAGGTGGATGGAGTTTTTAAAGGACTACGATTTTCAACTCATGTATCATCCAGGGAAGGCCAATGTAGTGGCAGATGCTTTGAGTAGAAAATCAATTCAAGTAGCCACCATGATGATGGAAGAGCAGAAACTGATCGAGCAGTTCAGAGACTTAAACCTTGGGGTAGAATTTCATGTAAATCACATTAGTTGTAGTAAGCTGGCTATAACTAATGACTTCCTTGGAATGATAAAGGATAAGCAGTTGGAGGACCCTAGTCTGAAGCGTACTATGGAGTCACTAGGGACCGACCAGGCTAGAGACTTTGTGATGGGCGATGATGGGATCTTGAGATTTAATGGCAGAATTTGCATACCTGCAAATGAAGAGTTGAGGAAGATGATCCTAGAAGAAGGTCACCAGAGTCGCCTTAGCCTACATCCAGGCATGAACAAGATGTACCATGACTTGAAGGAGTCATTTTAGTGGTCGGGCATGAAGAGAGACATCGCCCAGTATGTTACTACCTGCTTGACGTGTCAGAAGGCAAAGGTAGAGCATCAAAGACCTGGCGGGTTGTTACAGCAACTGGATATCCCTGAGTGGAAATGGGACAGCATCGCCATGGATTTTGTTACCCATTTACCCAGATCGGTAAAGGGTCATGATGCAATCTGGGTCATCATTGATCGGCTGACGAAGAGTGCCCACTTTCTTCCAGTGAATATGAGGATGCCTATGGCCAAGTTGGCACAGTTGTACATCAAAGAAATAGTGAGGTTGCATGGAGTGCCTTCCAGCATTGTTTCAGATAGAGATCCCAGGTTCACTTCACGGTTTTGGCAGACTTTACAAGATTCTTGGGAACTAAGTTGAGAATGAGCTCGGCATATCATCCTCAAACAGATGGACAGTCAGAGAGAACGATCCAGTCCTTGGAAGATCTGCTGAGGACGTGTGTCTTGGATCAATTGGGAAGTTGGGATGAGGTGTTGCCGCTGGTGGAGTTTACTTATAATAATAGTTACCACGCCAGTATTGGGATGGCACCATATGAAGCCCTGTATGGGAGGAAATGCAGAACTCCCTTATGTTGGTACCAGGAGGGCAAAGCAGTCTTGGTTGGGCCAGAGTTGATTCAGCAGACGACCGAGAAGGTGAAACAGATACAAGGCAGGATGAGAGCATCTCAAAGTAGGCAGAAATCTTATGCAGATCAGAGGAGAAAACCTTTGGAGTTTGCTGCTGGAGACCATGTGTTCATGAGAGTGACACCAACCAAGGGTGTAGGACGAGCGATCAGATCAAAGAAGTTGTCCCCTAAGTTCGTGGGACCATATCAGATCATAAGGAGGATTGGTCCAGTGGCTTATGAGATCGCCCTACCTCCCCATTTAGCGAATCTGCACAATGTCTTTCACGTATCACAGCTGAGGAAGTACATGGCAGACCCTAGTCATGTGCTGGAAGTGGACGATGTGCAGATCAGGGATGACTTGTCCTTTGAAGCGAAACCAGTCAGGATTGACGATCGGCAAAGTAAACAGCTCAGAGGCAAGACCATCAGCATGGTGAAAGTGGTGTGGGATAAGAGATCGGGCGATTCAACTTGGGAGTTAGAAGAACCCATGAGAGAAGCCTATCCATACCTCTTTTCCTTTTAATTCAATTTTCGAGGACGAAAATTTTTTCTTGTTGGGGAGAATGTAAGGACCTGTAAAATTAAATTGGAATAAAAAGGAGTATATTTTAAATGAATTCTAAGTATGTCTTTTTTATTTAAAATAAAAAGGAAGGAAAGTGTAGTTTAGAAGACTATGAGATCGCCTGGTTAGTACATGATCGCCTGTCGCCTAGATTACACGTGATCGCCAGTCGCCTATGGTGCACATGATCGCCGAAAGTGCACTCAGTATGTGGTCATGATACTGGATCAACCAGAGTGGGTTCCAACAACCACGCGTATCAAGGTGTGGGTTAAGCCTTAGATACGCTGTGCATGCAAAGTTCTATGCTTGAGCATAAGAGATCGTCCTTAGTGTTGCATGCATGGGCGCACGAGGAGTGGTGTTGATCTACTCTTGGAAATGTGAAGCTACCGACGTCACCAAGTCATGTGGAGATGATACCTTGGACGTAACATAGTGGGATGAAGAACCTTCAGCAAGGCATGGCGATGTGTCGTTGGGCATCGCCAGGGCGCGAGGCATGCAGGCATCGCCGGACGCGAGGCATGCGGGCATCGCCAGGGCGCGAAGCATGCGGTCATCGCCAGGGCGAGACATCGGTCGTCTTCCAGGGAGAGACATCGGTCGTCCACCAGTATGAGACATCAGTGGATAGTCATCGCGCGAGCGGTCATCGGTGGAAGGTTATCGCGCGATGTCGAGTTTCACACAGCTAAGGTGGGACCCAGGCTCTCAGCATCAGACGTACTGCACGCGCGACACGTAGATAAAAAGGGTGGTTCAGAATAGTGACATCAGAGTGTTGGCCTGCGCAGAGGCATGCGCAATCGTACTGTTCAGGGAAGCGTACACGCAAACTTCCCTGCAGAGTGGGTGGTGGCAGCGGCTTTTGTGGACAAGTTGGTTTAAGATTCAAAAACCCACTTCTGAGAGGCAAAGGACGTTGCAGTGGTTCAAGAGTGAAAGAGTGAGTTTACCTTCATTCTTCTCCTTTTCTCTCCTTCGCGCTGCGATTCAGGCATCCTCAAGCACCAATGCGACGAGCGACGACTGCCCTTAGAGCACCTGGGAGGTTCTCTGCAAGTTCTACAAACCAGACGCTGAAACAGAGCTAAGGCATCTTTAAGCTTCGGTGGGTTTTGAAGCTCTTGGTGTTTTGCGCAAGTCCAGGTAAGGGAAGCTAGCCTTATTTCCAACGAAAACCTTATATTAGATGATTGAGATGATGGGGCGACGTGGTCGCCGGTTTTCAACTGTTATTGCATAATCCCCTGTTTTTGGACGAGATCGCCAGTTTTGGCGTTGTTTTTCGAACTTCCCTGCTTTTGGTGTTGTTTGAAACTGTTTGAGATTTAAATGTGATATTCGAAAATCTGAACCTTGAAATGAGTTTTGCTGTGATTGGAATCGTTCATTAAGTGTTGTATGATGTGTTGAATGTTGTGAATGTGGGATCAAGGCATAGTATTTTCAGGAAAGAAAATACCGTGTAAGATCGTGTAGGATGTACATTGACCGGTGATTCGTTTATTATGAGATATCCTGACTCTCCTGATATAATGGAATCATATAGATGAAGTTATTCAGGCGTTGAGAGTCGAATGAGGTTCATACGTATGGGTGAGTTGTTTGAAAGAGAACGAGCTTGACCCGTTGTATGGATTAACCCTGTCATGCTAGGATAGTGATGATATTGAGATTCATTTATACGCTTGTGAATGTGTGTGATTTCACAGCAACCCTGTGAATGTGTGTGATTTCACAGTGGGGCAGTATGACAGGTGCAGATCTCTGAGTCTAGTCAATGCATGAGTCTTCCGGAAGTGGTGTCAAGTGTCTGTGTGTGATGAGTCAGTGGAAGTCTGACGTGAGAAATGAGAAACATTGAATTGATAGACACTTGAGGAATTATGTGATTTGAACGACTCTTGAGGAATTGTGAACTATGTGTTTACTTGATGGTCATGTGAAGAGAATGAGAAAGTTGATGGTTTTACGTGGGTATCTTAAATTTGTTTTATCTTGATTTTAAAGTTCATATCTAAACTCTCTTTCAAATATCTAGCTTACCCTGTGTTTGGTTCTGTGGCTGTTTTTCTTAAAACTGTGATGATCGTGTATAATTTACACAAGAGCAGATGATGTTGCAGGAAGTAGAGCTCCTCAGTGAGTGGTCGCCGGAAGGAGATCGCCTGTTTCTGTCTATGTTAGGCGATCACCCTTTTTCTGTTTTCTGATAGGAGATCGCCTTTTGCTGTTAGGAGATCGCCTGTCTTTCTATTTTACTGTATTTTGTTTAAGTTTTTGGAAAATTGACCGATTATGTATTAAACTCCCTGTGAGGAGAAACTTCATTACATATATATAATTATGTTCACTCCAATATTATTGTTTTACCTTTATTTCATTTCATAATTACGAAAAAGATTTGGCGGGATGTTACAAGCTTCGCATGCCCAGCGTATCTAAGGCTTAACCCACACCTTGATACGCGTGGTTTTTGGAACCCACTATGGTTAATCCAGCATCTTGACCACATACTAAGTGCACTCCCGTCGATCACGTACACCATAGGCGATTGGCAATCATGTGTCCTCTAGGCGACAGGCGATTATGTGCCAGAGAAGTCGAAGATCGTCTCCGTCTTCAACAACGGCGATCTCGTAGACTTCTAAGCTACACTTTTCTTCCTTTACTCTTCTTGATCCACATGTCTTCCTCGAGCACACCCACGTGATTACCTCACGATAAAGTCATCGCACCTGACTACTTGGTTAATACAATGGTCAGCCGACCGACCTCTACCAGCTGACCCCAGACCTTGGGCGACGTCCGAGGTCCGACTACTACGAAACTTCTATTACCAGCTCTTTGTATTTTAAATAATAACATCTTCTGAAATTATTTAAATATAACACTTTCATTCCAATTAAAGTTTCTAGGTCCTTACAATCTGAGTGTGGAAGGCTGTCAAGTGTGCTTCTGGATCTTCCACCCCCATGAACGACGCTTTCAGTCCCACCAGATTGAGAGGCACCACCGTGTTCATGATTTCGGGGGAGAAAGGCATAGGGAATTCTCTAGGAGGCGACGGTGGCGTCGACGTCCTCTCTTCAACTGCGCGCTCCTTCTGCGCCTGCAATTCCCTACGCAGCTCTTCATTCATACGGTTCAACTCTTCGTTTCTTCTCTACGATGCAGTCAGCTCTGCATGCATTTTCTCTTGCTCAGCTCTCGATTCTGCGACGCTATCTTGCAGCGCGCGCATCATCTCCACTACCTGCGCCATGGTAACAGCACCTTCTTCAGCGGGTGGCGTAGGTGAGGTTCGTCTGGTTCTTCTACTCATTTTCTCAAGAACCTCGACGAAAGCTTCAAGAAACTTCAAGAAACCTCAAGAAACTTCTAGAACTGCGACGTGGATGGGAACAAGATTCACACATGCCCCACGGTGGGCACCAAATGATCCTGCCGCTTGACTCGAACGTGGAGGATTGCCTCGTCACTCCTTCGTCTAGCCTTCTGTTCTGCAAGAACGCTCCAAGAACCACCACCGAAACTCCAAACGCTGCCTGCAAAACAACACAGACGGCGCCTCTAGCGGCCGTGTGCACTCCGACGCTCAAGTCAGGCAACAGGAACACCAAAAACTCTCACTGAATATCTCTGTGAGACTAGTGTGTGCTCTCAGATCCACTTTCTCTCTCTATAACTGTTTTCTGTTATCACTGTGCAACGTGTAAGAACGCTCCCACAGTGACTCAGAGAAAACTATGTGTAAGACTGTGTAAGTTTGTAATCTGAAAAGAACTCTCTTACCTTACATGACGTGGAGTGCTTTATACCTGGGCCGTGCCTCTCTCCCAGATGGTGACACGTGGAGGCATGCAGCTGGCATCTACCGTACACGCGTCACACCTGGAGGGCTTCTGCGCTTCTCTCTGTGCGGGCCGCATGCTCCCAAGAGAGCGCCAGGTGTGGCTGGTCTAAACTCACTCGCCAGGCGCATCCTGCCTGCATGGCCTCGCCGCACGTCCTCTGAGTAGACATCATGCGAGGTGCATGCGTAACGATCTCGCTGGGAACCTTGGTCCCAGCTTAACACGCGTTGGCAAGAACCCCGATGATCGATCGCCCTCTGCATGCACTTACGACTGATCGCCCTCTGTACACACTTACGACCGATCGCCCTCTGTATGCACTTACGACCGATCGCCCTCTGTACGCACTAACGCCCGATCGCGCTCTTCATGCACTAACGCCCGATCGCGCTCTTCATGCAGAAACGCCCGACCGGTGCCTCATAACCTTTCCCCGATAACCGGGCGGTGCCTCATGCCTATCCACCGATGACCGTGCGGTGCCTCATGCCTATCCACCGACGTCCGTGCGGTGCTTCCAGGCGCTTATCTATGCTCTGAACTGGGAGTGGTGGCCACTTGGTATCTGACTACCGATCACCGTTCTAAGTGATCTCCTCCCTGATTCACTTGCTCTTTCTACCACGTGCCACCCTGTGCATGGTCCACGTGGTCAACTGCTGCTGACGTCATCAACTACTGATGACCAACCGGATCACAACCTAAAGGAAGTTCACACTTCTTCCCCGAGGCGATGGGTCCCTTCCAAATCACTAAAAGGATCAACAAAAATGAACATGAGTTTAATTTACCTCACACTTATCTAGGTAGTAATAATTTTCACGTGAGCAATTTGACTCCTTTTTCTATAGGTGTTTTAAATTTGTGGACGGATTCTCTCCAACCCGAGGAGCATGATGAAACTCTGATTGACAGAGGACCTACTAAGCCAACCCAACCTTCTAGGAGGATGACCAGGAACATGACACAGGACTCAGGGCTTGGCTAGGCACATCCCATTATTCCTCAGAGGCTCCTCAAGAGAAGAAACCCTGAGCATGGACCAACATATCAACTGTTCTTTCCTTTAATATTTTTAAGAGAAGGTGTTGAAAAGCATAAAAATTGGTCTTGTTCATGGCCCATAAAGAAACCTTGACATATAGAAGTCTCCCATGTGCAGCCCCTAGTCACACTTCCCACATTAAGCACATGCTTAAATGTGAGAAGATCGACTCTCTTGGATCCACTTTTAGTGGCACAGAATTAGGAGCCTAAACATGCTTATATATTTTAATTTGAATTTCTCTTCACTCCTTAAAACTCACGACACTTATGCTATAAATAGGTGGCCTTGCTCTTTGTAAATAACAACACATTTTGAGTAAAGAAACTCTACTTGAGTAAATTTTTTAGTCTTTAGTTTTTTCTGAGTCTTATCTTGGGCTCCTCCATCTCTCCACATTCATTGAAATCTTCAACCATCTAAGTTCTTCCTTCTTAGTCTCTAAATTCCTCTCTTTCATTTATGCAAACTCCTATTCTAATGTCTTTTAATTTCTTAATTTTCCCTTGCATTATCATTCCTTGTGTGAGTCTTTTTCCCTTTACTCTTTAAATATAACCTTCACACTTACTTAACCACTTTGTTAAGTTCGTGTCTAGTGGCAATCCTCATTGAGTTATCTTGCTAATCGAAATCCTAAGCAAAGTGAAATTAATAACTTAATGTGTGGGTCTACTGAATCAACTCATTTCACGAAGTCTAGTATTTTGAATTCACTAAGTACATCATTAGGAACATTCTCTAGTATAATGTCTCTGTGTATTATGTATAATAATTGTTAAAAATATTATTAATTAAAAATTATATTCTTTATTTGTTAAATATTATAAAAATATACTTTAATTTTTATTAAATAAATAATTATAATAATATTATCTAAATATTTTTAAAACACTTAATTAATAGTATTCTAATAATTACTATATTCTTTATTCATTAAATATTATAAAAGTATACTTTAATTTTTATTAAATAAATAATTAAAATAATATTATCTAATTGTTTTTAAAGCACTTAATTAATAGTATTTTAATAATTATTATTCATAATAAACAAGGACATTAAAATAGAAAATCTTCTTAAAGTTTAGAATATTATTATGATTAGTATTATTATTATTATTAACACAACACAGCAAGGTTTCATATCTTAACACTCTCACATTATATTCTAAAATTTCCACCATTTTGGAAGGAATGTAATCATGTGTGTCACATATGAGCCACCTACTATTAAATGTGTGTACTCCTGATCACTCAAAGTATAATATTTTAAATTCATTTAGTACACCATCATGAAAAATTCTCTAGTTTAATGTTTGTGTGTATTATGTATAATAATTGTTAAAATATTATTAATTAAAAAATATATTCTTTATTTATTAAATATTATAAATAATATACTTTAATTTTCATTAAATATATAATTAAAATAATAATATCTAAATATTTTTAAAGCACTTAATTAATAGTATTACAATAATTACTATACATAATAAGCACGAACTTTAAAAGAGAGAATCTTCTTGAAATTTATAACATTATTATTATTTATTATTATTATTTTTTATTATTATTATTATTATTTATTATTATTATTAGCATAACACAACAAGGTTCCATATATCAACACTCGACATCATATTCTAAAATCTCCACCATTTTGGAATGAATGTAATCATGTGTGCCACACCTGATCCACCTATTATTAAATGTTATTAAATGTGTACTGATCACTCAAAGTCTAGTATTTTTTAATTCATTTAGTACATCATCACGAAAAATTCTCTAACTTAATATCCCTATTATGTATAATAATTGTTAAAATATTATTAGTTAAAAATTATATTCTTTATTAAGTAATATTATTAATAATATACTTTAAATTTTACTAAATATATAATTAAAATAATATTATCTAAATATTTTTAAAGCAATTAATTAATAGTATTATAATAATTACTATTACTATACATAATAAGCACGAACATTAAAATAGAGAATTTTCTTGAAGTTTAGAATATTATTATGATTATTATTGTTATTATTATTATCACAACACAACAAGGTTTCCATATCTCCACATTCAACATCATATTCTAAAATCTCCACCATTTTGGGAGGAATGTAATCATGTGTGTCACACCTGATCCACCTATTATTAAATGTGTGTACTAACCACTTAAAGTCTAGTATTTTGAATTTACTCAGTACATCATCACGAAGATTCTCTAGTTTAATGTTCCTGTCTATTATGTATAATAATTGTTAAAATATTATTAATTAAAATCTATATTCTTCATTTTTTAAATATTATAAATAATATACTTTAATTTTTATTAAGTATATCATTGAAATCATATCTAAATATTTTCAAAGCACTTAATTAATAGTATTTTAATAATTACTATACATAAAAAGCACGAACATTAAAATAGAGAATCTTCTTAAAGTTTACAATATTATTATGATTATTATTGTTATTATTATTATTACTGTACCGACCAGTCCTCGGACACCGAGAACAGGTAGTAAAGGGCGAACCACGTCAGATGGGTCCCACAGCATGGGCCAAAGCCACGTGAGGAATGGACCCCATTAGAGGGTAATCAGTCATTCTCCTCAGAGTAGGGTGATCAGTCGTCGGTGTGTCCCCTGAGAGAAGGGTGATTAGTCATCAGCATTTTCCCGCAGGAAAGGGTGAGTAGTCGTCAGACCACCAGGATGGGCTGAGGTGTCATCGTCACTCAGCAGGTCGAGGAGTCCTCGGCAACAGAGTATGGCGAGGTGACATCGGCCTTGGGGGAAGACCAGTTATCAGTAAACATGCCCAGAGGTAAGGAGAGGCCTGGATCACGAAGTGCCTATGCGGGTAGCAGGGAGAGCACAGTTGGGTGTAGAGTCCTGAGGGGACGAGTACTCACCAGAGCTAGGGTTTTCCCAGTGAAGCTACATGCACGGCACGTGAATAGTGAAGGCACTCCCAGAATAGGTGGCCCCAGAGACTAGGTGCACAAGGAGGCACCCAGGTGGCCACCCTGTTAAAGTTTGCACTCCAGAGAAGGAAACCTTATGTGCTAGATTACCCTAAGATTGGGTGATAGCGGCGCAAGGGTATTCCAGTAAACCCTAAATATGGCTAGCAGCGCAGTAAACCCTAATTAGGTCTAGCGGCGCAGTAAACCCTAGACTATATAAGGGACAGTAAAATACTTCACAAAGGTACGCAGTTTCTAGACCTAAACACAGAGAGAAACTCAATACAATTGGTGTTGCTTGCCCTACACTGACTTGAGCGTCGGAGTGCAAACGGCCTCTAGGGCGCCCCCTTTCTCTTTTGCAGGTGCAGATTGTTTCGAAAGAACCAAGCACATATCGACGTGAGGAAGGAGGCGTGTGAGTGTCGTGAGTCAACCGATAGGCGGGTCAACCGGCAAGAACAATTACCATTATCATTATTATTGTTATTATTATTAGCACAACACAACAAAGTTTCATATCTCAACACTCGACATTATATTCTTAAATCTCCAACATTTTGGGAGGAATGTAATCATGTGTGTCACACCTGATCCACCTGCTATTAAAGGTGTGTACTCACCAATCAAAGTTTAGTATTTTGAATTCACTTAGTACATGTCAAGAAGATTCTCTAGTTTAATGTCCTTTTGTATTATGTATAATAATTGTTAAAATATTATAAATTAAAAATTATATTTATTTATTAAATATTACAAAAAAATATACTTTAATTTTAATTAAATAATTAAAATAATATTATCTAAATACTTTTAAAGAACTTAATTTATGGTATTTTTCTAATTACTATACATAATAAACACATGCATCAAATTTTTTTTGAAGTTTAGAATAGTTAAAGATTATTATTATTAATATTATTTTTTATTATTATTAATATTAATATTATTATTAATATTATTATTATTAGCACAACACACTGAGGTTTCATATCTTAACACTCGGCATCATATTCTTAAATCTCAACCATTTATGGAGAAATGTAATCATGTGTATCACACATGATCCACCTATTATTAAATGTGTGTAGTGACCACTCAAAGTCTAGTATTTTGAATTCACTAAGTACATTAAGAGGAAAACACTCTAGTCTAATGTCCTTGTGTATTATTGTATATTATGTATAATAATTATTAAAATATTATTAATTAAAATATATATTCTTTATTTATTAAATTTTATAAATAATTTACTTTATTTTTATTAAATGTATAATTAAAATAAAAATTATCTAAAATGTTAATAATTGACACACATCAAAATAGAAAATCTTCTTGAAGTTTAAAATATTATTATTATTATTAATATTATAGTATTATTAATATTGTTGATATTATTATCATTATTAATATTTTAATATTATTATTATTATTATTATTATTATTATTATTATTATTATTATTATTATTATTATTATTATTATTATTATTATTATCATCATCAACACAACACACTAAGGTTCCATATCTCAGCAGTCAACATTATATTCTAAAATCTTTCTCTCATCTTAAAAGGAATGTAATCATGTGGATCACCCTGATCCACCTATTATTAAATGTGTGCATTGACCACTCAAAATAGAGTATTATTATGTCTAATAATTATTAAAATATTTATAATTAAAAAATTATATTCTTTATTTTAATAAATATTATAAAAAGTATACTTTAATTTTTATTAAATAAGTAATTAAAATAAGATTATCGAAATATTTTTAAAACACTTAATTAATAGTATTTTAATAATTACAATATATAATAAATACGAACATATTAAAATAGAGAATGTCTTAGAATATTGTTATTATTAATATAAATATTAATTTTCTTCTTATTATTAACATTAATATAATTATTACTATTTTTATTACTAATATTATTATTATTGATATTATTATTAATAATAATAATAATATTAATGATCCTGCCGCTGACTCAAATGTGGAGGATATACCTCGTCACTCCTTCGTCTAGCCTTTTGCAACTGTTCTACAAGAACGCTCCAAGAACCTTCTCTGGAACTTCAAACGATGCCTGCAAAACAACACAGACGGCGCCTCTAGCGGCCGTTTGCACTCCGACGCTCAAGTCAGGTAACAGAACCACCAAAAACTCTCTCTGAATCTCTCTGTGAGACTCGTGTGTCCTCTCAGATCCACTTTCTCTCTCTATAACTGAATTTTGTTATCACTGTGCAACGTGTGTGAAACGTGCTCACAATGACTCAGAAATATGTGTAATGAATATTCCTCTGTAAATCTGTGTAAATTTCGTACCTTACATGACGTGGAGTGCTTTTATACTTGGGTCGCGCCTCTCTCTCTCAGATGGTGACACGTGGAGGCATGCAACTTACATCTATCCGTACGTGTGTCACACCTGAAGGGCCTTTGCGCTTTTCTCTGTGCGCCTAAGTTATTCCCTTGCAGAGTAACTTAGCGCGTTTCTTCCCTCTGAGTGAGTCACATGCTCCCAGGAGAGCACCAAGGGTGGCTGGTCTAAACACACTCACCAGGCGCTGCATCCTGCATGCATGATCTCAGCACACAGTGCCATGCACGTAATGGGTTAAGAGAGTCACTGATCACTGACCAGTTTACTAGCTCTCTTTTACCATCCTCATGCACGACCCTACTAGCGAGCAGCTCTTCTTCTTCTGGTTTGGAATCATGCGAGGTGCATGCGTAACGCTCTCGCTGGGAGCCTGGGTCCCAGTTTAACTGCGTGTAGCAAGAAACCCCGATGACCATGCACCGATGACTGATCGGTGCTTAATTACTTCTCGCGCTCTGCTTCCAAGCGCTCATCTAGGCACCGATCTGCAGGTGGTGGTCACTTAGTAACTGACCACCGATCACCGTTCTGAGTTATCTCCTTCCTGATTCACGTGGTCATCTGTTGTTGACGTCATCGACTACTGATGACCGACCGGATCAATTAATATTAATATTCTTCTTATTATTATTAATTTTAATAATAATATTATTAATATTTTTATTACTATCATTATTATTAATATTATTACTATTGTGATTATTATTATTAATATTATTATTATTAATATTAATATTCTTATTCTTATTATTAATATTAATATTATTATTATTACTATTATTATTGTTACTATTATTATTATTATTATTTTCATGGGCGGCTTCCTACGGGTCAAGATATTCAGCATAGAGGTTTGTGTATAAGTTTTATGTATACTCTTTGTGAAAAGTAGGAAGAATCTATTCAACACTTCTTTTTAAATGTCCTAATGTTTTGCATATTTGAAGTTGTGTTCGGTAAATTTTTCTTAATTATCATTTTTCTAACGTGGATTATCTCGTTTCTTTTATTAAGAGTAATGGTAGTTCTTTGATTAATTGGACTAAACTTGTTGTGATTACCTTCTCTCCTTGGATGACATAGCGTAAGAGAAGTTATGCTAGATTTCAGGTTATAATTGATCTTTCCAAGCCCATTTTTACCATTAAAGATTTCACTTGCCTAGTGGATAATTCGTCTAAAAGCTTTATGTAGAACTAGCGAGAACACAAGCGCGAGACCGCCAGTGTGTCCGCATTTTTTTTTCATTTATATGTATTTGCGTTTAATATTAAATTTAAATAAATAATGTTATTATTTGTAAGCTTATATTAACAATATAAAATTATACATGAGAAGGAACCCAAATTATCTAACCACGTCTACTTATATATTGTGAAGGAAAACATTTTTAATATAGTATAATTTACAAATATATTTAATTTTAAAAATATAGAAGAAAATTAGTTTAAAACTCAAAAACAACAACTATAATTTCTCCATTCTCTAAATAACGTGGTCCACATCTCCCGTTAAGTGACAATAAATAAAATAAATTTTTAAAACTGAAAAACTAGTTAACTATTAAAATTACAAAATAATAAAATTAACTAAAACAATAAAATATTAATAAAGATATACTCTCTCCAAATAATAATGTCACAATAAATAAAATAAATTTTTAAAATTAAAAAATTATTCCGTTAACTGCTGAAATTACAAAATGACAAATTAACAAAAATAAATTAATAAAATAAAATATTAATAATGATAAAATAGAAATAAATTTGTGTAAAAAAAGCAGTTATAATGTGATATAGATAATTTTTTTTATTGTGTATGTTATTTTTTATTGGGAAGAATTATTTGAAGTTAGAAAACGTGGTTATTTAAACGATAAATTTTTTATTTTTTTTTAATTCAAATTTCTCTAAATTTTTAAAATTCAAAATTTTAATTTAAATAAGATAAAATTGGAAAAGAATTATGTAAAAAAAATCACTTTATATATTGTTATAGATGTTATTTTTTATTGGGAAGAAGAATTATTTGAATTTAAAATACGTAGTTGTTTAAAGGATAAAATCATAAGAATTTTTTTTTAATTCAAATTTTTCTAAACTTTTAAAATTCAAAATTTCAATTTAAAATAAGATAAAATTGGAAAATATTTAGGTAAAAATAATAATCACTTTGTACATTGTTATAGATGTCAATAATATGTTGTTCATTTAGTTTGAGATTTGTTAGTCATTTATATTTTATTATTTATTATTAATGAGAGTTCTAAAGTAAAAGTGAAAAAAAAAAAGAAGCAAAATAATTATTAGTGTATATATTATTTGTTTTTATATATTCAATACAAACATCATTCATCCATTCCAGCCTCTTTTATCACTTTCCAGCCTCTTTTATTACTTCCATTTTCATAGGTAATGGAGTAAGTAAGTTTCGGAATGGAGTTCCCTTGAACCAAAAGTTTGGTCTTCTCACCTTCCCCATTCTTTCCAATGGAAAGATGCACACTTATCGCCACGTGAATACAAAATAATAATCTCAAAATAAGTAGGAATAGACAATTCTCCAAAGAGGGTTCGAACAAAGGCAAAACCCTTTTAATGATAGAAGCAACACCCAAAGAATCATTATTGTTGTTGCTAAATAAATGTATCAAACTTTTTGAATGAGACATCGTGTAACTCTTGTACCAATAAAGACAAATCGTGACCCTCTATTTTCAACAACATCTGTGGCTATGGATGGGTGATGATCACCCCAATTAGAAGTTTTTTTCCCTAACACCACTGTAGAAAAAGCATAGTAACTGTCATCTTCTACAAAATGGGAGCAAGAGATATTAATGGAATGATAGAAAAACAAAGTAAATTTTAGAAACAAAAATCCTGTAAGGATCTAGAAATTTATTTGGAATAGAAGTGGTATATTTTAAATGATTTCTGAATATGTTATTATTTGAAATGAAAAGAACATATAATAGAAAATTCATAGTAGTCAGACCTCGGACGTCGCCCAAGAGGTCTGAGGCCTGTATGGTAGAGGTCGGTCGGTGGACCATAGTGGGTTCCAGAAATCACATGTATCAAGGTGTGATTTGAACCTCAGATGCACCATGCATGCGGGATAACTGCGAAACCCTATGCTTTGGCATAAGAGATTTACCCTTATTGTTACATGCATTGGCAAGGGAGAGGTTTGTACCGAACTGTCCTCGGGCAGGAGAAACTACCGACATCACCAAGCCATGTGGGGGTGATACCACAGACGTGGAGTAGTGAGTCAATGAACCCTCAGCAGGGTGTGACGATGTGACATCGGTAACCAGAGTGAGGCGATGTGTCCTCGTCACACACAAGGGCGATGAGAGATCGCCAAGAGGAGAGACACATCGGTCATCGACCATGATGAGAGATCGCTAGGATGAGAGACACATCGGTCATCGCCAGGATGAGAGAGACATCAGTCATCCAGCATGAAGCTATGCATAAAGCTGTTAAAGGCATTGCTAAGGTTACAGTTAGTCGCGATCAAGTCACAAACCAAGTTGGAAAGGTTGCAGTGAGATTGCGCTAAAGCCTAAGCCAGTTAACAGTTAGTCACGTGCAGAGATTTAAAGATGGAGAGAGGACCAGTGGTCAGTAAAGCGCCTGGAAGCAGAGTGCGATCAGTCATCGGCGCACTCAGAGCGCGATTAGCCATCGATGCACTCAGAGCGCGACCAGTCATCGGTGCACTCAGAGCGCGATCAGTCATCGGTGCACTCAGAACGCGATCAGTCATCGGGGGAAGTAGTGAAGCACCTATGTGTCATCGGTGCATGGTCATCGGGGTTCCCTGCTACACGCAGTTAAGCTGGACCCACGCTCCTAGCGAGAGCGTTATGCATGCGCGACACGTAGACAGTAAGGGCGCCCAGAGTCGTTGGTGTCAGAGTTTTGGTAGGGCAGGTAACCCAGAGTTGGTGCGCGCAGAGACACCACGTGGCCATCCTGTCAGAGGAAACTTGCACGCAAAAGTTCTCCCAGAGAGTGGGTGATGGCAGCGAAGATTTATGGACGGTCCTCTGAGGGATTAAGTTCATTTCGGTTTCCCTTCTACCGTTTTCCTCCTTCACTCTACGACGCAGCCACCCTCCCTCGCCAGTTAACGATCGACAACCTGCCATTGGACTCCTGGGAAAGTTACTCTGCAAGTTTTCTGACCAAAGCCTTAAAACAGAGTAAGTCGTTTTGCTCTGTTCTTCGAGTCGATTCTGAACTTGAGAGGGTTGCCTCTGCATAGGCTTTGCATGCGACTCTTTTAGCTTCAGAAATCGTCTCTGTTAACGCAGAAAATGAGTAATCTCGTTAGATTTGTGATCAAGACTCTACGGTGTAGGTTAGGATATCCTTAGGTCTTTTCGGTGGGTTAGGAGCTTAGTGAGATTTTACTCAAGTCCAGGTAAGGGAAGCTAGCTTTAATTTCAATAAAAACCTTAGGCTAGAAGATTATGAAGTTGGGGTGACGTGGTCACCAGTTTTAACGTTTATTTCACAATCCCCTGTTTTGTGTAAATCTGTATTGGTTTGAGATTGAAATGTGAAATGTATATGATTTTCGAAATTCTCAACTTTGGTATGATTTGATTGAGATATGTTTGAATTGGTCATTGATGTGTCGTATGAGATGCTGGATGCTGTGAAAATGTGGTCAAGACATAGTCTTTTCAGGAAAGGAAATACCGTGTTGAGATTGTTATGAGGGTGTATTGATCTGTGAGTATCCTGTGAATGAGACGATCCTGACTCTACTAAGATAATGGAATTACATAGATGAAATTATTCGGTTGGTGAGAGTCGAAGGAGGTTCATATGTATGGGTAAGTTGTTTGAAAGATAACTAACTTGACCTATTATATGAATTAACCCTGTCATACTAGGAGAGTGATGATATTGAGATTGTATATGCGCATAGCTGTGTGGATTCACAGCGACACTGTGTGGATTCACAGTGATATAGTATGACAGGTGCAGGTCTCTGAATGCTAAGTTCAACGCACGAGTCTTCCGGAAGTAGAGTCAAGTGTCTACGTGTTATGAGTCAGTAGAAGTCTGACATGAGAAAGAGGAATATTGAAATTATTGGTAGACACTTGATGGTTATGTGAAATGATAGACACTTGATGAAATTGTGAAGTGTGTGAAAAGAAAAAAAAATGATGGTTTATGATGATATGAAGTTTCATATTTAAAGTTTTTAAAATATATAGCTTACCCTGTGTTTTGTTTTGTGTTTTGTTTTCTGAAACCTGTGATGATCGTGTTAATTTACACGGGAGCAGACAAGGTGGCAGGTGACAGACCTCCTCAGTGAGCGTGCTGGAGGATGGGATAGATTTAGGTTTTAATGCTCTGTTTCGATTATTTTGAAACTTTTGATGGATATGTATTAAAACCCCTAGACAAGGGATGTTCTTTTGAGATACAATGTATGGGATGGATGTATTTTATTATATATACAAATGTTAATTTGATATTATTGTTCTACCATTTTTTTATTTATTTTATATGTATGAGTAGAAATTGAGGGGCGTTACAAATCCTATATACAAAATATTGCACTTTGGATTTGATTTAGAGTTTTCCAACTTGTGAGCACTTCAATTCTAAAAACACAAACGTCCTCTTATGTAGCAAAGTGTAACCATTCATAGGTTTATGATTTTCCCACATTCCCATGAGTCTTGGACCTTAGTCTTTGTAACATGATTAGGAAAAGTTGACCTGGAGAATTAAGAGAGCGAGACACCAAAATCGCCCAAAAGTTGAACCCAAAACTTCTCTTTTTGTGGGTTTGGTGCTTAGCAAGGGCAAAACAATGAGCATGTAAGTTTTTTCCATTTCTGAAAAGCACATCCAAGAAAGAAAAAGATAAAGACCTCTGTTAACCAAGCAAACGGAAATCCATAATCAAAAAAAAAAAAAAGGCAAAAAGGAAAGTTTTGCGTTCAACTTTTAGGAGAATGAGAATGAGGAGGGTAGAGGAGTAGGCAAATAAAGGTCACTCTAGGCCAACTGAGAAGAACCGCGCGGCAAGATGGAGCAAGGGGCAAAGGGATTTGAAGAGATTGAGGAAGAAGAGAGATACAACGAATAGAGAGAAACGCTGATGAGGCCAAAAAATCAGTTTGAGAGAATTATATTGGAGGCGGATTGTTCTTGCCGATTGACTCGCCTGTCAGTTGACTCCACGACACTCACACGCCTCCTTCCTCACGTTGATACGTGCTTGGTTCTTTCGAAGCAATCTGTAACGCCCCTCAAAATATTGTTCATTTTTATATAATAAAATAAAGGTGAAACAATAATATCAAAAATTTAACATAGGTATATACATAATATAATTCATCCATTAATACAAATGTGCCTCAGAATAATATCCCTTTTCGAGAAAGTTTTAATACATCTCCATACAGGAGTTTTCAAAATAAAACAAAACAACAGCATTCAAAAACCGGCGATCTCCTCCTCCAGAAATGCTCACTGAGGAGCTCTACCACCTGCAACCTCATCTGCTCCCGTGCAAATATACACGATCATCACAGGTTTAAGAAAAACAACCACGATGCAAAACAAAGGGTAAGCTAGATATTTTTAAAAACTTTAAATATGAAACTTTATATCAATAGAAAGCATAAATCTTCACACCATTCATAATCTATATCAATTTTCAACCATCAATATCCCCATATTCCACAAACTCGTCAAGTGTCTATTCAATACATTCAATACTCATGGTTCACATGTCAGACTTTCCACTGACTCGTAACACATAGACACATGACTCTACTTCCGGAAGACTCGTGCGTTGAACTTAGCATCCAGAGACCTGCACCTGTCATACTTCATTGCTGTAAAGTTCCCATAGCTATGCGCATAAACATAATCTCAATCTCAATCTCAATATCCTCACTCTCTCAGTATGACAGGGTTAATCCATATAACAGGTTAAGTCAGTTATCTTTCAAACGACTTACCCATACATATGGACCTCCTTCGACTCTCACCAACTGAATGACTTCATCTATGTGATTCCATCATATCAACAGAGTCAGGATCGCCTCATTCACAGGATACTCACAGATCAATACACCCTCATAAAATCTCCACACGGTATTTTTTTTCCTGAAAATACTATGCTTTGATCACTCTTTCACATTCATCCAGTACATCATACCACACGTAAAAGCACAATTCCATCATATAATATTTTGAATCTTTTCTTAAACAATCCCAATCACAGAAACAATCATACCAAAGTTCAGATTTTCGAATATCATATGCATTTCACCCTTCAATCTCAAACAATTTCAAAACGACACTGAAACAGGGGATTTCTAAATTTGCATTAAAACCGGCGATCACCTCGCCCCACACATAAAAAAAACAGAGCATCGTGAAATAGAATATGAAACCGGCGACCACGTCGCCCTCACTTCAGAACCTACTCGCCTAAAGTTTTTATAAACGAAAATGCTAGCTTCCCTTACCTGAACTTGCGCAAAATCACTAAGAGCTCCAAAACCCACCGAAGCTTAAAGATGTCCTAACCTGCACCATGGAGCCTTTATCACAAAACTGACTATACTACTCATTTTCTACGCTAACAGAGACGATTTCTGGAGCTAAGGGAGTCGCCGGCAACGCCTATGCAGAGGCAACCCTCTCAAGCTCAGATTCGACTCGAAAAACAGAGTAAAATGACTTACTCTGTTCTAGCGTCCTGACGGGAGAACTTGCAGAGACTTCCCAGAAGGACAATGGCAGTCGCCGATCTTCAACTGGTTCGCTAGGACGTCTGAACGCAGGGAAATGGAGAGGAAAGAAACAGGGAACCAAAGCTAACTCACTCACTCACTCTCGAACCACAGCAACGTCCACTGCCTCTCAAGAGTGAGTTTTGAATCTAAACCAACTTGCCCAGAAATGCCGCTGCTACCTCCCACTCTGCAGGAAAGCTTGCGTGCACACTTCCTTGAACAGTATGACCACGTGGGTTTCTGTGCATACCAACTCTCTGTTGCTAACTATTCTGAAACACCCTTTCTGTCTACGTTTCGCACATGCAGAACGCTCATGCTGCGAGCCTGGGTCCCACCTTATCTGTGTGAAACACGACATCGCGCGATAACCGTCCACCGATGAATGCTCGCGCGGTGACTATGCCTCTCATACCGGCAATGACCGATTCCTCTTCCTGACGGACGACCAATTCCTCACCTTGGCAGACAACCGATGTCTCCCCCTGGCAGACAACCGATGTCTCACCCTGGCAAACAACCGATGTCTCACCCTGGCAGACCACCGATGTCTCACCCTGGCAGACCACCGATGTCTCACCCTGGCAGACAACCGATGTGTCTCCCATCCTGTCTCATCCTGTTGGCGATCTCTTATCGCCCTTGTGTGTGACGAGGACACATCGCCCCACTCGGGTCACCGATGTCACATCGTCACACCTTGCTGAAGGTTCATCCTCCCATTCCTCTAAATCTGTGTTATTACGGTTCACACTACTCATGGTGGCAGACATGCCACCTATCTTCTATATCATTCATCTTCTGTATTTAGACCACATACTAAGTGCTTACCAAGTCCTCTCGAATACACGACGATGTGCTCTTTTCGGCGATCATGTACACCATAGGCAATTGGCGATTTCATACGGGGGAAGTCGGAGGCCGCCGCCTTCTTCAAAAACGGCGATCTCCTTGACTTCTAAGCTACACCTTCCTTTCTCTTACCCTTCTTGATTCACGTGCCTCCCCCTTTTCAAGCACGCCCACGTGATTACCTCACGATGAAGTCATCGCACCTGACTACTTGGTTAATACACTGGTCAACCGACCGACCTCTCCCAGCTGACCCCAGACCTTAGGCGACGTCCGAGGTCTGACCACTATGAGATTTTCTATTTTTATGTCCTTTTTATTCTAAATAATAACATACTCAAAAATTATTTAAAATCTATCACTTCTATTTCAATTAATTTATAGGTCCTTACACAATCTGCACCTGCAAAAGAGAAAGGGGGCGCCCTAGAGGCCGTTTGCACTCCGACGCTCAAGTCAGTGTAGGGCAAGGAACACCAAGTGTATTGAGTTTCTCTGTGTTTAGGTCTAGAAACTGCGTACCTTTGTGAAGTATTTTACTGTCCCTTATATAGTCTAGGGTTTACTACGCCGCTAACCCTAATTAGGGTTCACTGCGCTGCTAGCCATATTCAGGGTTTACTAGAATACCCTTGTGCCGCTATCACCCAACCTTAGGGTAATCTAGCACATAAGGTTTCCTTCTCTGGAGTGCAAACTCTAACAGGGTGACCACCTGGGTGCCTCCTTGTGCACCTAGTCCCTAGGGCCACCTGTTCTGGGAGTGCCTTCACTGTTCACGTGCCATGCGATGTCACCTCGTCACACTCTGTTGCCGAGGACTGATCACCCTGCGGAGTGACGAGGACACATCAGCCCTTCCTGGTGATCGTCACGCTAATGACTAATCACCCTTCTCTATGGGAACATGCTGACGACTAATCACCCTTCTCTCAGGGGACACATCGACTGATCACCCTACTCTGAAGGGAATGACTGATCACCCTTCTCTGATTGGACACACCGATGACTGATCACCCTCTAATCCAAGCTGCCTGCGGGGTCCACTCCACGCGGCTTTGGCCCATGCTGTGGGACCCAGCTGACGTGGTTCGCCCTTTACTACCTGTTCTCGGTGTCCGAGGACTGGTCGGTACACGGATGAAAAGGGAACGTTAAAAAGTGGTTATTGTAGATTTTTGGTTGGTTATTGCAATAGGAGAAGGTTTTTTATTTATTCTATGTGAAATTACGAAATGCCCAAAATAATTTAATAGAATAAAAGGTTGTTATAAGAGTAAAATAGAAAAAAAAAAGCAGTTATAAAGGGAATCCCCTTTATATATAGATATAGATGATATGTTAGACTTCAATGTGCTTAAGTTCTTTTCGGAGAGGTAGTATCTCCTCCTGATTCTTCTTCTTTATTTCAGTCATCTTCCTCTACAGAGACATTAGCAATGCCATCTGCACAGATTCCGACATCCTCTTGTTCGCCATATTCCTAGTTGACACTATCGAATCTTCTCTTCCTTCGAATTCTATCGGCCCCACGGTGGGCGCCAATTGTTCTTGAACGGGTTGAGACTGAGAGAACTATTACCTTCCTCATTGGTCGGTCGATCGGTATACTTCTACCTCTTTGCTTCACTGAGGCTATGTTTGGTTGAGGGAGTGGAAAAGAAGGAGAGGAAAGGAGATGATTTGAAGAGAAAGTGTAAAGAAAGTTAGGATGTTTGGATTAAGGTAAATAGAGTGGAAAGTGTAGGGAAAGTTTATAAAAGTTTGTGAGTGATGTGATAGGTGTGATTGAAATGATATTTTTTTTAATTGATAAAAATGTAACTTTACACATTTGCCCTTGTATTTAAAAATTTATAAAAAAAATGAATTTGATTGATTATTTGTGAATTATAATTTTTATTAATTAAAATATTTTTTTTCTGCAATTGAAACATTATTTCCGAACCGTGTTCAAGCTAACTTCGGAAAAATATAAATTATATAAAATTTTGAACCAAATTTATGATGGTCATAAAATTTATTTAGAACAAAGTTATAATTATGAATTATTTATTTTTTAATTATAATTGTATGTAATTAAAAGATTATTTTCAGTACTGGAACAAATTATTTATGATAATGTGTTGGAGTTATAATTTGTAAAAAAAAATTATGAAATAAATATTAATGTAGTATTTTAGTTTATTAAAGCAAAATTCATTGATAAAGTTTGTGAATAATAATAATAATAATAATAATAATAATGTTTCGGAAAATCATATGAATGATACATTGAAGTATGTATCATTCAAAATATTTATGGAAGTCCTTAATTTATTTAGGGATTTGTGTCATAAATAAGATTACAGATCCGAAAAGAAAAACACATGCATAATAAAATACAACCAAATTCTTACGTAGTTTAGGGATTTGTAGTCATTATCTTCACCAGTTTTCTCATTCGTCACTCGAGAGGCAGACCAAAAAGTTGTTTTACTGCATTAGGATGACCACACAAGAAGTCGTAACAGTTATCCAACAAATCTTCATCCTGTATGTTCATCTCCACTAGCATTTCCCAGATATCAGATTCAGAGTACTGAAAAGTCGATGTACGGCGGAGTGTGCGCGTGTGTTCACGAAATATGGAGTTTCGTTCTTCTTCTGCAACAACATGGCGTTTATTATATTGAAAATTTTCTTCCGTAGCATTAGCCATTCGCTGTGATGACAAAGCAACAACCTCAGCTGAAATGGCTTGTCGCTCAGCAATATGACATAACCTATCTGACTGATCACTACCCCTCCCAAGGATATCAGTTAATCCTTCAAACCTTGTGTTAAGTCTTTTCAGTTGCAGATCAATGACGTCCACCATGGGGGCTTTTCTTTTTGAGCCTCTAGAAGAAGAAGTACCACCTGATGGCTGGGATGGCTGAGGTGGCACAAATGGGGGTGTCAGATTAGGGCCAGGGCTGTATGAATCAACATTTGGATCAACTGAGCGAGGAGTTTCACATTGAGTAGCATCCAATCCTGGCTCCTCTGGGATGTCCTCCATATTGTGATCATTAAGATCTACATTAAAATGATGAGACTGAGTTCGACTTGATGACTGCAATGTTGTTCTCCCACCTTGGCCGGTAGCACGATCAAGCCCCCATAAGTCTTCCATCAACTTGTAGTGCCTGATGGGATTAACACGCCACTTTGCGGCCGAGGGCTTTGCCTGTTCATTAATGAAAAGAAATACACTCATAATCATAATTAGTGGTTAATGTATGCGATAAGTGAACATCAAGTTGAATACGTTACCTTTATCAACATATCCCACACTTCATCCTCGGCCTTAAAAATTTTCGTGGTTGGATTCCAAGCGAAACCACTTAGTCCACTAAATAAATCATGGATCTCACGCCATTTGTCCTTAAGGCTTTTCTGCCTGTTCTTCACATTATTTTTTGTAATCCCTACCAATCCACTCTGATGTAAGGATTTAACGATATTTGTGTAACCCTGGGTCGTCCAACTACGATCAATGCGGTTACCCATAGATGCCTCATCGATCATGGCATTCAACAGTCGGAAATCCATATCGGTAGTCCATTTCTTGTGTTCACGGGCAGCTGCAGATGACTCTGAAGCAATACCCTTCCCGTGATCCATGATAAAACCTAATAAAAAAGGTTAAACTTTTGCAATAACATAAATAGTTTCATACGTAAATATTAATAAAGGTGGAATGTCAACATTAAACCATGAAATTGTTCTTACAACAATATAAATATAAGTTCACGGATGTTACATAAAATTAATTATTACAATAACCTGTCCACATTTCATTCGCTATAGTATCCCTAATTTGTGACTCGAGCCTGTAGTCATCCTCACGAGTTTGTGATTGTGACGCATCTATATCTCCTTGCATCAACTCACGATCAACTTCTTCCAACAAAGAGTCATCATTATCCACCTCGCGAAGAAAGTTATGAAGAATACAACATGCTAAAACAATATCGATCATAGTGTTCAAAAAATAATGAGGCTCTGTTCCGCTAGCGATAATTGGAAATCGCTTTTTGAGGACACCAAATGTTCTTTTGATAATATTTCTTAGTGAGGAATGACGATGATTAAACAACTCACGGGCATTTTGTGGACCTCTTCGGGAATACTCTTTTAGATGGTATCGAACTCCGCGATATGGAGTTATAACTTGGGCTTTGAGCATAAAACTCGCATCTCCAAGGTAGTATTTGCCTACAACCATCCATTAATAATTGTTACTTATAAGTCATATGACCAAATGAATATTTATTGCACTTGAAAACACACTCAACTAACCTTCCGGAATGACCAATGGATCCTCTCGTACAAACGCATCCTTCAATATCCTGGAATCAGAGGTCGTTCCTTCCCACCCGGCAAGAACATATGTGAATTTCATGTCAAAATCACAAGCAGCAAATACGTTTTGTGTTGGCTAGTCTTTTCTTCCACGAAAACGAGGAGCATCAGCTCGGGGGACTTTAACACGAACATGAGTGCCATCTATGGCACCCAAACAATCCTAATAAACAACAACTTCACATTTATAAATAACTTGCATTGCATACAACATTAATTAAATATTTAACTATTGTTTCTCATATTCATACCTTAAAGTATGGAAAAAGTCGATTGTTGTTTAAGATATGAGGTTCAACCTTAGTCCCAGCTGGTTGAATTAAGAACTCTCCATGCAACATCAATATTGCCTTCAAAACATTATGAAAGTGACGAGACACTGTTTCTCCGGACCGATGAAAGAAAAATGAAACACTTCGATTCTTGACGTTATGACCAATGATGTGTAAAAATTTAGCCACTTGTTCTTCAACTGTAGATCGAAATGCATCTTTAACCATCCCCGTTCCTCTTATTCGTTGACATAAATTAATAAATGCTTCCGGACTCATGCGAATAATGTCACGACATCTTTCAGTATGGACCAAGTACGACATCAATTCTTGCCGACGACGCTCTTTTTGTGGAATAAACTCCGGTATAGCATTATTTGTCTCAGTTAACACACGCAACACATTCAATCCATATCCAATCATGCAAAGAATTGCCATTGCTGCTACTTGTGTCCGCAAATTGATTTGCTCTTGTATTTGTGAAATTAGTGTGAAATCAACACCAACTACATCGGGATTCATGTCATTCGTGCTAGACATCTCGACATTTTTCAAATACATAGACCAATGGTTATCGTTATCCATGGTCACAAATCCTTGACAATCATATAAATTTAACTATTAGGTCTAAAGAACCATATTTCACAGAAATAATAGTACTCAATTTTTTTTACTTTTATAAATAAAATAAAATATTATATAAACCCTGTAAACTAGTATAGTCATAATTGTATTACAAATTCAAAATAATATTTAAAATATTTAGATATTTTGTATAGTTATAATTATTTTATAAATTAAAAAATAATGTTCATAAAATTATTTTACTTGATTTTAGAAAAAATAAAATATTATATGTAGATTACGTATTTTAAAATATTTAAATATTCTGTAAACTTATAATTATTTTATAAATTCAGAATAATATTTATAAAATTCTTTTACTTGATTTTAGAAAAAATAAAATCTTCTATGTAGACTATCTATAAAGTAATATTTTAAAATATTTAAATACTTGTAATTATTTTATAAATTCAAAATAAAATTTATAAAGTCTTTTAGTTGATTTAAGAAAAAAAATAAATATTATACGTAAACTATCTATAATTATTTTAAACCCTGTTCAAAATAATATTTATAAATTTTTTTACTTGATTTTAGAAAAAAATTAAATATTTAAATATTTTGTATACTTATAATTATTTTATAAATTTAAACTAATATGTATAAAAAATTTTACTTTATTTTTAGAAAAAAAAAATTTATACATAAACTCTATATATTTTCAAATAAAAAAAATTAAATATTAATAAAAAAATTTAACTAAATATACTTCATTAATGCTCATTAATATACTCATCAATGTGATTAAACTTGAAAAATCAAAAGGCAGCAGCATACATCTATTAACTAAATAAAATAAATAACTAATCAATGAGATTAAACTTGAAAAATCAAAAGACATCAGCATACACCTATTAACTAAATAAAATAAATAACTAAACATTACAAATTCTTTATTCTCAACATTTCATTCTTAGTATGAAATTTACCTCCAGAAACTCCAGAAACGTAAACACCAAAGATGCAGAACCACCAAAGATGTAGAACCTCTAACAACCACCGCGAATCAACCATCCACCGAGCACCACCACCTACCACCAGCAGCGAAACCGTCCAACGACCACCAACAACCGCGCATATCAACCATGCACCTCCGACGAGCACCTCCGACCGCTGCTAAGGTACTCCCTCAACTCAAAACAAATAACTTACCTCTACTTCTCTTCCATATTTATCATCCCTCTCGTTTATTCATCACCCACACACTTGAATTTATCCACCAAACAACGTACGAAGCCCTGTTTGTGATGTGTTTGTGTTGTGTTTATGCAGGGAATCTCATGCGTGAGAATCTTGTGGAGGAAATATTGGACCTACATGGCACGGACATAGGCAGCTATGGCACATAGGTTAGGTGAACGGATGGGTAAAATGGTAAAATGAAAAAGTTTCTCTCCAAATCTTCTCAGCTCATCAGGGAAGCCTTTTTCCCTTTCTCCGCTTTTCTTCGCCCCTTAATCCCCGCTAACTCCCTGATGCAAACATCAGATTTATTTCCTTTTCAATCTGGGTGAACAATAATCACCCGGATACAAACACAACCTAAATGCCTTCCTCCTTTCCTTTCATTGTCCTCCTCTTCCTTGTAAACTCTTGGTCCGGATGGTACCTGCAAAAGGCACTTCGACGCTTAAGTGAGATCTCGGTATTCGGTGTTCGATGTAATTAATGTGTGATGATGGCATACCTTGTTTTTGAAATTTGTGACTATTTATATGATTATCATAGGCCCTTTGTTATTGAGTTAGATTAGGATTTTGGATTATAATTAAGAGCATATTACCTAATGTTTAATCACTATTTGGTCCTGTTAATCTTATATTAGGCTTTAACGAATCTAGTCATGTCGGTCAACACTGATTGAACGCTGAGATCTCTGTTATTCGTCTGGTATCGACCAGTACACTACTCTATGTATTTATAATTCTTTGATTAAACAAAAGTTTTTCATTGATAATACGTGTGAACTTTAACTAGAGAATAATATTGAAAATATTTGAATATTGTTCAATGAAAAAAATAGTTTAATTACTTATTGTAAAATTGTTATATTAAATTATTTTTAAGCTCAAATCGAAAATTATAAACACTATTTTTTTTTATATTATTAGCAAATCATCTCAATATTTTCCATTTCATCTCATCAAATAAAACCTTACTTATAGTAAAATTGTTATATTAAATTATTTTTAAGCTCAAATCGAAAATTATAAACACTATTTTTTTTATATTATTAGCAAATCATCTCAATATTTTCCATTTCATCTCATCAAACAAAACCCTTAAATCTAAACCTGTAAAATAAAATACTTTTCTCTATTTTCCCACCCGAAAAATTCAAAATTATTCTGGCAGGTAAAATAAAGGTTTGGTAATCAGCAATCACTCACTCAATCGCTCTCTCTCGACAGTTTCAGTTGGTACAGTGCGTGCACAGAACACGGACACAACAGATAGATACAACTCTACTGTTTTATTTTACCTCTTTTCAATTGTGTTTTCTCATTCATTCGCTACCGTTTCGTTTTGTTTTCGTTGCCTCTTCCTCGTTCCTTTTTCAAACCTCGAAACCAAACAAGGGTTTTCTTTACTTTTTTCTTTTTTCTTTTTAATTTCCCATTTTTTCCCTCTACTTCACTCTCCATTTTTCTCCTCGCTTCGAATTTGTTTCCTTCCTTGATTCTCACAAAAACCGTTTTCCCCTCTCATCTATTCAAATTTCCTGGAATTTGCAATTCTGGGGCGTGTTTCAAAGAAGTGAAGCTGCAGGACCCTCTGTGTTCATCTTGTCCGGTACCCATGATTGTTTTTGGCTGAAAGTTGTTAACTTGGTTGCTGGGTTTTAGTAACTCAAGTGGTTGAAGAAGGGTAGGGGGAGGAATCAGTGTGATTGTTGAAAAAGTGGGGTTTAGGGTTTTCGGCGGGTTGGGGAATTTGTGATTGAATTAGGGTTGTTGAGTGCATGAGAGGTAGAATTGGGTTGTGATGGATGTGGAGGAAACTGAGGAGTTGGTGTCTTTGGACACAGATTTGTTGCAGCTTCAGGAGGTGTCTTCTTTTGCACTGAAATCGAGTCATTATGTAGTCGAGGAGCTATTTACGCAGTGGCTTTCGCTTCCAGATACTTGTCGCCTGGTACATACATACGTAGTTCATTTGAACTGAACCACTTATGCTTTTCTATTAATCAATGAATGATTTTGGCTATTCACTTGACTAGTGGACATGGTGCAGAGAGATAGAGTTGTGCAGAGTTTTTTAACCCGCAAATTGAGAGTGTTTTTCTTTTGTTGCATGGGGGTTTTAGTTAGCAGAATTGAATTAAAATGTGACCGAAGATGTTAAAAATCCAAAACAGCTGTGAAGATAGAAAACTTTTGTACTGGTAAAATACCAATCCTTTGAATGATAATTAAGTGAGTTAATTCCTTACGACCTGTCATTCCAATTGTGTTGGAGATTGTGAATCCCTTGAGCTACGTCATTGTAATTAAACCTTTTGTATACATTTACACTTATGTATATGCTCTTTAGTGAATAACTTGTTGTTTGAGCATTCCTTTTCTTCCTTTTAAAGTAGCTTTTTAGTGTACAATACTTAAGAGTTCATGCCACTTGGAAGAGATTTCTGATTCTCCGATCTTGAAACTTTACTTTCCAGTTTGGCTTTTATAATTTAAACACAATAAAATGACCCTTTCCATCTCTTGCTAATTGCCTTGATGGAACTTTTAGATTCCAATGACCTAACCATAGGGAGGTGGCCTCCATTTCGATGTCTTGAATTGCAGTTCTGACAGTAGACAGACAGTTGTTATTTTTTTGTCCGATTTAATCGGAATCTGATAGAGGGTTCTAGTATAGGAATTATACATATCTTATGCTCATTGTAGTCAAAATCGCATGCTAAGTCATAGAATGTACGATTTTATGCTTGTGTGGTGCCTGGGTGAGTTTGCGTGACATAAAATTCAGTAATGGGTAGAATTGCAGCACAGAATCGGAAACTTAGAAGAATTGTAGAGTTTCTTGATCTGCTTGCTGTCAGGTTTAAAAGTGTTTTGCCCAATTTGGCCTTATACAAGCCTAGGTCCATAAACCAAGTGCTCACTAACCCTAACAAGAAAACTGAGAAAAGCCATTGTTTGTCTTCATCTTCAACCTCGTCTCACAAAACATGACTCTGCTGCTTCTAACCCTCTTCAGTGTTTCATCTGGTTCTGTTATGTCAGGCTGCAGTTCTATCCCCTTGTTTTTCTAATTTGATTTTTCTGGTTTGCTTCACTTTCTGTTTGCTGTTTGTTACAAAAGAGTTGGACAATGTTGATCTCTTGAATGATTATGATTTTAATTTGAAGGATCTATATTTGAGGTCTAGGTGTTTTGTACTAGAGGTAGGCACTGCAGTACTGTAGTAGGCACTTACAGTTGTTTTGTTGCGAGTTATGAGTTCCATATGAATTTATTTATTGACTTTCCTTATGCTTGTGATTGTGAAATTTAAGTTTAATGAAAATAATTTGTGTTTTAAAGGTATCTTTCTCTTATTTATGTAAATTTAATGAATATGATGGGTTTTATGAATCTTGTGGAATGTTATGCTCTGTGATACGTTCTACTATTTTTTATTCTCTTTCCTCTTTCTTCGAGCAGAATTGTGAGTTTGACTACCATGCTTTTGCTAATATGCTTTCATTTTTAGATCATGCGAGGAAGTCTCGTAATGTTGAGGTTCTATTGATATTTTGTAGCTTGACGGTTCTAGTTTATCATTTATAAGTCATCTTAAGCACTAGCTGTTATCTAATGCCAACCTATAATGTTATTGTGAGATTTTTGAAGTGATGTCTTGGTATTATGGCATTTGTCTCCAATCAGGTACATTTACAGCCATAATTTGAGAATTGGAATCCAAAAGTTGCTAAAATATCAAGTTTTGGTTGGGAATTCATTTGGACACTAGAGGAGTGTGCTATTCATATTTTTTAGTTAAATTTAGATTTTTAAGGGCAATCAATATGACACATTAAAAGGAAGTTATTTCTTTCCCAGTAGAAACATCATAGAAATAATATTTATGAGCAATAACTAGAGTCTAGAAAGGAGAACAATCTGTGTCAATAACAAAATGTGGAAAAATAAGGGTGTCTTTGATTGTACCTTTGTTGTTCAAAACTATTTTATAATTTATAAAATAGCTTTCATAAATAAAGTTCATATAGTAGAAGTAGGGATGATGTAAAAGTACACAAAAGAACACGAGAATAGAAAACCAAATCAACTTAGAGATGCTTTGTTTTATTGGTTATAAAATCTTAGAGATATTAGTTTAAAAAATGGTTTTCAAAAACTACTCTTTCCAAACATGATATTTTCTTTATTTTGTCATTTTTAAAAATAAAGCAAACAGGCTCAAACACTATAATGTTTGACCCCATAACAATGTTAGATGTAATGACTATTGAAATATGACATTTTTAGCATAGTATTGACAAAGGAAATTTGAGAATTTGTTTTCTCCTTTCTTGCAGTAGGTTTAGGGGGAAACATTTCTATTTGTAATTTATTTTTGCATGTGCTAAAACTATTCAGGAAAATAAACATCTCCAACATAAACCATGAGTCTTCTGTGCAACCTGAAAATCAATAATTGGCCTGGCCTGGATTAAGTAATGAGGGAAATTTTGTCCTTTATGCTTATATAATAAAATAGATAATTCTTTTACTATGTTTGATGACTCAAACTAGTATTCTTTGTTTCCCCTCCTTGCTTCTTTTGTTAAATCTTCTTATGCATTGTGATGGAAGTGGTTGAACTCTCACATGATTCACATAAGGTTGAATTTTAACCTGTGTGATTTTATAGAATAAATGTTTTTTGAGAATCACCTAAAAGCCAAAAAGGGTATTAAATGACTGTTATAAAACTTTAAATAATCATATAAACGAGAATAACATCTCATTAATAGTTTAAGTTTAATAGCAAGGCTATAGACTAGAGTAACTAAGTTATGCAGTCATAGTATTATAGATGTCTTACTGTATCTTTGAATTACCATCTTCAAAACACCACCATTATTTGTTGTTTTTTTCTTACTATTTATGTTACATTGATCTTCATTTGTTTAATTTTCATTGGTGCACTATGGAAATAGGTTAAGTCATTGCTTGTTGATGCAAAGGCAAGAGCTGCTTTGAGTGCACTTGAGAACTCAACAAGCACAAATGCTTTGTCAAGCAACTCTCTACCTTCCTTGTTTCCTGTAGGGAGTACACCACCACTTTCACCACGTAGTTCATCTGGTTCTCCGCGTACCACAAAACAAAGGAATAGTCCTTCATTAGGATCTCCACTAAAATTAGTCAGTGAACCTGTAAGGGAGGTCATTCCACAGGTATTTGTTAGTCTTGATTGATTCTTTATTTTTTCTCTATACCTCTGTTTTGGTCATACTAGAAAGAATTAATTAATTCCTTGTTTTATAATACTAGCATTGTTTTGAATATGCTTGCAGTTCTACTTCAAAAATGGCCGTCCACCACCAAATGAAATGAAAGAGCATTTTCTATATCAAATTGAAAGTCGATTTTATGGTCATTTGAATGGTCTGCAATTACATGGTGAGAAGTCCTTATTGAGGACATGATATTTTTTGAGTTAATTAGTTCTATATCCTTAATTATGATAGTTATTTTGCAGAAAGGCTAGTTCCTTTTTCAACTTTTGTTGTTAATTTGCAGAATTTAAGTTCGTTGCAAAAGAGCTCTGCAAACTTCCCTCATTTTTCTCCACTGCTCTCTTCAGAAAGATTGATGTCAATTTTACTGGAACCATAACAAGGTACAAACTTTGTTGTTGGATCATTTCATTTGAATATTTTGTTGCATCAAATGAAATATTTTTGAAGTTATTAAATGTTTTAACTCTAAATCTATCACAATGTCTGGATGTCGGTTGTTTTATAAATGCTAAGAAAAGTAGAGTTGCCAAATGTTTGTTGATGGAATGAGCTTTTGAAAGTGGCTTACTTGCTGAATGAATGTATTATGCTCTTTGCTATTGGGTTTGAGATGGAGATTTGAGTATTATGAGGTGTTTAAGTGCCTTGATTGAGGTTGTTAGAGATTCCATGTCGACTTGAAATAAAGACATTTCATAATATATAAATAGATTCAAACTTCACCTTATGAGCTGGTTTTTTGAGGTTGATTTATGCTTAAAGTCCATTTCTAAATATGATATTAGAGTCATTTAATGTTTATCCTAGCGAAAGCTTGTTGGGCTTATCAGGCCATCCATTATCGGATCACCCACAAATATATACCCATGCGTGAGTTGGCAGGTCTCGGCGTGAGGGGGAAGGGTGTGTTGGAAATGTCACATCGACTAGAAATAATAATATTTCGTAATATATGAATGAGTGTAAACCTCAGCTTATATACCAATTTTGTATTGAGTTAAACTTAAAGTCCACTTCTTAATAAAGGTGTTTGTTTAAGTGTTTTGTTCTCCTCCCTTAACAACTAGCTTGTAAGGTAGGGTCTTTCAAGTGTTTGACGAAAATAGGATGTATGTTCAAATTGTTCTTAGCCATAAATATATATTAGAATGTATATTTTTTTGGTCTGTTTCTGTATTTTTGTTCATTGTTTCTGCGATGAAGAAGATTGAAGAAATTATTACCTAGAGTGATTATGATTTTAATTTGGATGATGTATATATGTGTGTTTATATATGAGCTCTAGATGTTCCTATCTTGGTGTTTGTACTGGGAGTTGGCTTACTGCAGTAGGCACTCATAACTTAAGTTATTCTATTTGCAACTTATGAGTTATTTATGAGTTTGATGACTTTATTTATTTACTTTCGTATACATATAATTACGAATTTAAGCTTAATTAAGTATTTGATGTCTGTTATGAAAGGATTTTTCTCTTATTTATGCCATGTTATATGCTATGATGTACATATACAATCAAGGTTATCAGATTCGGGAGTGTACTCAGACTTGTGGGAGGTCTGTAAACTCGACCTGTAAATCTGACTCGTAAACGAGTCTACATCATATAAAAATTTAATAGAAAAAATATTCATGATACCAATTCCATAATATTGAAATAAACAAGTTTATACACCAACAAAATATTAGTTATCAAACTGATAAGATAATTAAATAACTAAAACAACACAAATGTTATCAAATTTAAAAGTCTCATTCATCTAGTCCTTTAAGGAAATCATCTTCAAGATCTTAATCACCATCTTCAGATGAAAATTGTTCATCAACATTATCATAAAAAACTATATTATCAAGATCAGCTGCATCTAGAATTAAATCATTTAAACTTGTTCCAGCTAAGTCAACATTTACACCATCATCGTCAATTTGAATTTGCTCAACCTCAACACTATCTCCTTCTTCAGTTATCCATTCATTATTAGACTCAATGTCATCAAATGGGAGAGCAACACTTTTTCTAATTTGTTTGTTTTTTACTTCAAGTTATACATCACATAAACCAAGTCATTCATCTTTTTCTGGTGGAAATGATTCTTCTTTTTGTATGAACCTATAATTAAATATGAAATTTTAGTAAATATATAAAACAAATCAAGAAAATTAAAAACCTTAAATAACTTCATGAACTTGAATTACCATTTCAAATAAACTCCAATTACGCTCACACACTGAAGAGCTACAAGTCAAACTCAAAGATCGAATAACATATTCTTTAATTTCGGAATTCCATCCCCAAACATCTCCTACCATTCTCTAGGGAGCATAACTTTCCTACAATCCCTTGCATTTTCCATAGAAAATAGTCCTCTAGCACAGTGAAAGTTAGTAAGTTGCAAATTGATTTTTGTCCTTTTTGCAACGTCATTAACCAATCTTCTCATGCATATGTACAACGGTTCCTTCACCTCAAGATCATCATTTCTAAAAGTTGGTTCATAGTGAAAGTGGGGGTTTAGGTAATAGGCAGCTGCATGCAAAGGCCTATGAAGCTGATTATTCCACCTCTAATCAATGATTTGCTAAACAGGTTCATAACTACGTGCCAATTATGTTATATTAGAAATAATTGCACAAATAAGTAATTAAATTTAAAATGAAAGAAAGTTAGAAATGTTACATTTTCTTGATATTATTAAAGTTGATTTTAATCTTCTCTTTTGCACAATCCATTTCCTCATATATGAATCCCATTGTGGATTCTGCATCCGAATCCACAAATTAAAGGACCACCATAAGAGAGGCAACAATTTTTAAGCATGCAGTTTCATTCTTCCAAAATCGACTATCTAATACCACATTTTGAACTTTTTTCCCTTCCTCTGAAATTCCAAACTTGCCCGTTTTCCATTCTTTAGAGTTAAACATGGTCATCAATGATGTTTTTATTTCATACAAACAAGCTAGAGTCAAGTAAGCTGTGACAAATCTAGTCATTCCAGACAATTTTTAAGCATACAGTTTCATTCTTCCAAAATCGACTATCTAATACCACATTTTGAACTTTTTTCCCTTCCTCTGAAATTCCAAACTTGCCCGTTTTCCATTCTTCAGAGTTAAACATGGTCATCAATGATGTTTTCATTTCATACAAACAAGCTAGAGTCAAGTAAGCTGTGACAAATCTAGTCATTCCAGGCCTTATCAAGTCTCCTTCCTTTGTAAACTTCTTCAATATGCTAATTAACGTTGTTCTATCGTAAATGTAGGTAGTGATCCTTGTTTCCTTTTTAATAGTCACTTCATGGACCTTTAATTGCTTCTCAAAATCTTTAAAGGTTAAATTAATACAATGGACAACACATGTAGTCCAATATAAATGCTCCATTTTTTGCATCAATAATTCTCCAGTTGCCTTGAAATTTGCAACATTACCAACAACTACATGCATTACATTTTCCTTGCCAACAAATTCTACAACATCATCCAACATTATAAATAACCTTTTTGTAGTTTGAGATGTCAAAGGTATTTAATGAATAGAGAAACACCAAAAAATTGCAAATTGAACATCTTTTCTTGTTTGTCCAGCCATCAGACACAATGGTATAACTTGTTCTCTTCCATTCATCCATGTACTCTTGAAGTTGTACATCAATTTTGTCCACTGCTTGTTTCCAAAGCTTCTCTTTGATATCATGATATGATGGAGGTTGCCAATGCCATATCTACCAATCATGTCACACATTCTTGCAAAAGTTGGATTTCTAATAATAACATTGAATGGAATGACACTTATGTAGAAAAAATCAGCAACTTGAGCATCAACTTTTTCTTTATCACCTTTCTTTTATATTTGATTTAGAGGAGCTTGAACACCATTAGTAGATTTATTTTTAAATATCTTACTAGTGCAACCTTTTTTTCTTCACTGAGGCATCTTTAACTTCTAATACAACTTTCAACATTAAAACTTTGATTTCTTCTGGTACTAATACACAAGGTTCAGAGTCATATCTAGTACTGGTAAGATGATGTTTGAATTTGAAAATGCTTCCATTAAATGTCTGCAATAATTACATTTCACTTTTATTCCATTTCCTAAAACATCAATTCCATGCTTCCATCCAATATCTATTCTATTTTTCGTACAATATTTACTTATAGGTGGTACTAGAAATGCTGAAGATGTACCACCATTACCACCAGAATTTGAATCACTTCTGGACATCTTACAATTTTACTGTGCTAAAACATCAAATCAATACAAAAATATTTAATCCTAATTTATTTCAGCTGTACTCTAAAAAAAAAAATCAACCCCAACCCAACATAAAAATAACTTTTATAATACATCGGCATCTCGCAACCCTAAATTAAACATTCCCCAATCCCATGAAAACCACAACCGCGACATCGTGAACTAGGGCCTACCTGAAAATGAAGCAGACAAGACTACGACGGCAAGGTGAGGCTTGACAACAACAAGGTGCAATGAGATGGCAATGCGATTCGCAGGCGACGACATGATCTGAGGAGAAGTAAGACAACGAGGCGACCACAACGAGTACAATGACGAAGGCGAGGCACAATGACAACAATAAACCTAATGAAAACGTGAATGTGTGAGGTGATATAGTCCAGGTATGAAACGAACCCAATTTCCTAACATGAAGCGGAACGAACATTTCTGGGTGTTTTGGTTTTTTTTTTTGCAAAACTCGTTCACTCGACCTCCAACTTGTGAGTTTGCAACGAGTTCAGCGAGTTTGTCCGAGTTTGCCTAAAAACGAGTTTACTCACAGGTTCACTCGTTAGCCACTAGTAAACTCTTAAACTCGAATGGGTTTACGGGCGAACCCGCGAGTTTTATAACCTTGGATACAATATGAATATTAGATGTGTCATGGCGATTTGTCTCATCTTGAAAATATATAATTCACAATAAAATAAATGATTTTGTACTTTTTTTATAAACCATACTAAAATTGCAAATCATTAGTAAATATTATCCAAATTGAACATGCTAAATATCCTAAAGTCAAATGTATATATGAACTCGCAATGACAATTATAGTCTTAAACATTGCTAAATATAAACTAAAAATTGTAAATCACTAATTTCATCCCCTCCTTGAGCATCTCATGTAAATAAGACAATTTTCATCAAGAGATAATCCTACCACTCTAAGGTTTCCAACATCATGTGAGTCATCCCATGCATCTCCACTAGTGTTCCACATCTTAGTGTTCCCTTCGTTATATTATTCACTTTTCCTAGCAAAAAGCTATAAATCAATATCAATGTTATTGATATCAGAGAATGAAAAATATTGGTAACTCAAATTCTTATTATATGAGATGCCATAATGGGTTATGGAAAAAGCATCGCAAACAAAAAAGAATATATATATATATATATATATATATATATATATATATATATATATATATATATATATATATATTATATATATATATATATATATATATATATATATATATATATATATATATATATATATAAGTAAGTAAAACGCTTAAATATAATTGAAATGCAAAAAATAATGAGAGACATTAGTAGAATTAATGATAATAACAATTGTAGATTTTAGAATTTTAAGTTCCATGAGTTAAAACAAGAACAAAACATATGATTAAGATCCTAAAGTTTTAATCATCTAGCTCTTCCTCAATCCCAACATAATTATCTTCAATGTTATCTAATGAGGCATATCCCTTCTCTTCCCCTCCAGAGAAAGCTTGGTTAAAGTTTAATAATTTTTCAATATTTTTAGACTCAGAGTTAGAACTATTAGATTCTAATTCATCAACCCCAATCGTCTCTTTGCCCTTCCTATGTGTTGAGGCCAAAGTTGCACCTCCTCCTTTTTTGGAAACTTGGAAACATCCAATAACAATACCACCACTTCATGGTTGCTTTCTTTTATTATTTGCTTTTCTCCTTGTGTAAATTATTGGCTCACCAACACCTGAAACTTCACAAACAGTTGCCCAGTTATAAGTGGGTTCATAATCAAAAACCAACTCATTCCCCCTTTTCATCATCATTATCAGTCACTTGCCCCACCAACCACTCATTGCACTCATCAATGTCATTAAGTACAATAAGATCAATTTAATCCCAATTTTGTATCTTTGGGCAAGTTGTCGATGTAAACCAAATCAAGCAAACTTTTTGTGTTCAAGCCTATTTTTCTTTTTTGAATGAATCTACTTTATGAATATATAAAGTAATAATAATTAGTTTCTTCTTACTTCGTAAGACTATAACAATGAAATGAAGCATGACCAACAATTATTACTTGTTCAAATATACTCCAATTGCATTCACATCCTGATGAGCTACATGTCAAACTTAAGATTTTGATTGCTATCCTTTGTAGATTTGGAGTTGCATGACTCCACCATTGAGCTATTGTTAGATATTTTGAGATATTATAGATATTGTTAGATATTTCTATCTATGTAATGGACTTAGCCCATATTTTCTATATGTTTCCTTTTCTATATAAACATAACCCTATGTGTTCAATATACGCAAGGGATTATCCTATTCTTCTCCTTTATTTTAATATGGTATCTAGAGCATAGGGTTAGAGTTCATTTTTTTTTTGGTGAACCCATTATTCATTAGTATTTTTCATCTGTCGTCCCACCGCCTCCTTGACGTCGGATTCATCGCCAGAGTCTCGCTAATCCATCATCGTTTCTGGTGCCACCAATTGGCCGATGACTGATTCTGTCATTGCCATCTATGGATTCTTCCGCTATCACTATGCCTGATCCATCTATTTATACTAATTATGTCAATGTTCATTTCTCCACTGACAAATTAGATGGAACCAATTATGACACCTGGGCCTCATTAAATTATGGCTCAAGAGTCAAGGTTATGTTGATCATCTTACTCGTCCCAATGTTGTTGAAATGAGGTTTTTCGTTGCTTGAAAATTGATACTTAATGATGCATTGTTATCAAATCTACCATTCATTCATCTTTGAAACAAATTTTTCATATCCATGAGACATGTTTAGAAGTTTGAGAACAAGCAAAATTATTATACACCAATGATACTCAAATATCTTTATGGTGTGTGACAAAATCTCCTCACAGTTGTTGCTTCCAAAGGTCTTGATGGTACAATGGTAGAATATCTGGGTAAACTTCACGCTCTTCATGATTTTAATGAGTTATTGTCTCCTACCTGCACTTCGTCTCAAGAACCAGAGCAAAGATTCAAGTTCTTCATGATATTTGGTTTACATGGCCTTCCTGATGACTATTCTAATGTCTGTGATCAAATTTTGGGATCTTCTTCTATTGTGCCAAATTTTACTTTCACTTGTTCTATCTTTCTACGTGTGGCAGGTAAACACACTACTGATATAACACCTCTTGTTGATGACTCTTCTGTTCTAGTCTCTCAACATAATGATTGTACTCGCCCTCATAAGTCGGGCAAAGGGTGTCACAAGTGTGACCATTGTGGCAAACTTGACCACAAAATTGACAGCAGTTATGCCTTACATAGTTGTCCTCTTAGATCTATTGCTGTTGCCCAAATTGCTCCTGTGCAACCTTCTATTATGGATCATACTTCATTTGATACCCCAGGCTAGCCTGCTATTTTCATTGAATTTCTTAAATTGTATGCGGATCATCAGAACTCTGGTTCCACTGCTTCTATTGCACATTTAGGTACATCTTTTGTTGGCCTCACTAATTCTACTTCCCTTGACCCTTGGGTTCTAGATTCAGGTGCCACATATCCCATCATTGGTGATAAATCTTTTTTCTTTTCCCTGTCTGCTTCGAGTTATTTACCTTAGGTTCCCATTACCAATGGATCTAGGGTACCATCAAATGGTGTTGGTACTATTAATCTTTATCTATTGATAATGTTTTTTATTGGGTCTCCATTTAACTTAGTATCGATTAGTCGTCTCACTCGTTCCCTTGATTGTGTTATTTCTTTTACCAAAGATTCTGTTTCTTTACAGGACCAGAGTTCGGGACGGATGATTGACACTGGATGTGAGTCTCATGGACTCTATCAACTACAGATCTCTGCACAGGTTGGCACGATTATGGATTCTCCATCTCTCATTTTTGCTTCGTTGGATCATCCTAGTCTTGCCAAGATGCAACAACTTGTTCCAAGTTTTTCTAATGTATCAAGTTTATTGTGAGTCTTGTCAATTAGGAAAACATATTCATAGTTCTTTTTCTTGTAGTGTCTTCATCTCCTTTTGCCTTAGTCCAGTCTGACATTTAGAGACTAAGTCATATTAAGTCTAATTTAGGATTTCAGTATTTTGATACTTTTATTGATAATTATTCAATATGTACTTGGGGGTTTTTAATGAAAAACTGTTTTGAGTTGTTTTCGACATTTCAAATCTTTTACAATAAAAATCAATTTGGAATTTCCATTCAAATTTTGCACAATGATAATGGGCGTGAATATCTTTCTCATTCTTTTAAAAATTTTATGGTTTCTCATGGTATTCTTTATCAAACTTTATGTGCTTATACACTTCAATAAAATGGGGTAGCTGAGTGTAAGAATAAACATCTTGTTGAAATAACTCGTACTATTTTAATCCATGGTGTTGTTCCTCTGCATTTTTTGGGTGATGCTATTCTTAGTGGATGTTATCTTATTAATCGCATGTCATCTTCAATTTTAAATGACAAAATTTCTCATTCTATTTTATTTCCACTTGACCCTCTCCACTTCTTACCTCCTAAAGTTTTTGGGTTCACATGCTTTGTTCATAATTCTAGTCCCGGTCTTGATAAATTATCTCTGAGGTCACACAAATGTGTCTTTTTAATATTCACTAGATCACAAAAAAGATATAAATGTTTCATACCTTCTCTTAACCATTATTTTTTTTCAGCAGATGTCACTTTCAGTGAGTCTTTGCTTTACTTTAAGTCTTGTCCTCCTTGTGTCTTCATCTAATCAAGTTAATATTTCTTTTGTTGTGCCTAGTGCACCTAAAGATTCACCACCTCCACCAACTCTTCATGTGTATAGTCGTCATCAACAACCCATCGTCCATCAAATGACTCTCTTCTAGTGCCAACACCTCCACCCCTTCCGGCTTTGACAGTTGAACCTGGTCTTTCTATTGTCATCCATAAAGGTATACGTTCTACCCGTAATATCTCCACATTATACTGCTTTGAGTTACCATCAGACTATCTTAACCTTTTTATACATGCGTTTCGTCTATTTCTTCTGTATCCGTTCCAAACTTTGTAGGTGATGCATTAGCCCATCCTGGTTGGCATTAGACCATGCTTGATGAAATGAATGCGCTTCAGTATAATGGAACTTGAGAACTTGTTCCTTTATCTTCTATGAAATCTGTTGTTGGTTGCATGTGGATTTTTGCTATCAATGTTGGTCCTGATGGTATTATTGATTGTCTAAAAGCTCGCCTTGTGGCTAAGGGTTATATTCAAATTTTTGATTTAGACTATGGTGATACTTTTTCTGCAGTGGCAAAAAGAACTTCTATTTGCTTATTCATAGCCATGGTTGCTCTTCAACGATGACCTTTCTATGAATTGAATGTCAAAAATGTCTTTCTTAATGGGGATTTGCAGGAAGAAATTTATATAGAGCAACCTCCTGATTTTGTTGCTCAGTGGGGGTCTTCTGGATTGGTATGTCGTCTCCACAAATCCTTATATGGCCTCAAGCTGTCTCCTAGGACTTGGTTTGGAAAATTTAGCAATGTTGTTCAACAGTTTGGTATAACTCGCAGTGAAGTAGATCATTCAGTTTTTTACCGTCATTCGAGTGCTGAGTGTATCTATCTTGTAGTATATGTTGATGACATTGTTATTACATGCAGTGATCACTATGACATCTCATAAGTAAAATAACACCTTTGTCAACACTTTTGGTACAAAAATTTTGGCAAACTCAGATATTTCTTGGGGATTAGGGTAGCACAATCTTATACTGGTATTATTATCTCTCAAAGAAAATATGCATTAGATATTTTGGATGAAATCTGGTTGATGAATTCGAAATCTGTTGATGTTTCCATGGATCCCAATGTTAGACTTCTACCCAATCAAGGGGAGCCTCTTTTAGATCTTGAGAAGTATAGAAGATTAATTGAAAAATTGAACTATCTCACTATTACTCGTTCTGATATTTCCTTTGCAATCAGTGTGGTGAGTCAATTTCTTAGTTCTCTATATGAAGACCATTGGAATGCAATCATTCATACATTGAAGTACATTAAATGCTTTCGTGAAAAATGTTTCTTATATGGTCACAGTAACCATACTAAGTCGTTTGTTATTTAGATGTTGATTGGGCAGGATCTCCATCTAATAGAAGATCAACTTCCAATTATTGTGGCGAGATCTAGTGCAAAAGAAGAATATAAATTTATGGTCTCAACTATTTGGGAGCTTATTTGGCTTAAACAATTACTTAAATAATTGCAATTTGGAGAGGTCACTTAAATGACACTTATATGTGATAACTAGGCTGCTCTTCATATTAGCTCAAATTCAATTCTTCATAAAAGGACCAAACATATTGAGATTGATTGTCATTTCATTTGAGAAAATATTGTATCGAAAGATATCAAGACTTAGATTGTTAATTCAAATGATCAATTAACAAATATTTTTACTAAACTCTTATAAGGGCCTAAGATTGATTACATTTGTAACAAGTTGGGTACATATAATTTATATGCAGTAGTTTGAGAGAGAGGGTTAGATATTATTAGATATTATAAGATATTATAGGTATTATTAGATATTTCTATCTATGTAATGGGTTTAGCCTATGTTCTTGCCGGTTGACTCGCCTGCCAGTTGACTCCACGACACTCACACGCCTCCTCCCTCACGTTGATACGTGCTTGGTTCTTTCGAAACAATCCGCACCTGCAAAAGAGAAAGGGGGCGCCCTAGAGGCAGTTTGCACTCCGACGCTCAAGTCAAGATTGGGCAAGCAACACCAATGTATCGAGTTTCTCTGTGTTTAGGTCTAGAAACTGCGTACCTCTGTGAAGTATTTTACTCTCCCTTATATAGTCTAGGGTTTACTGCGCCGCTAGCCCTAATTAGGGTTCACTGCGCTGCTAGCCATATTTAGGGTTTACTGGAATACCCTTGCGCTGCTATCACCCAATCTTAGGGTAATCTAGCACGTAAGGTTTCCTTCTCTGGAGTGCAAACTTTAACAGGGTGACCACCTGGGTGCCTCCTTGTGCACCTAGTCTCTGGGGCCACCTGTTCTGGGAGTGCCCTTGCTGTTCACGTGCCATGCATATAGCCTTTACTGGGAAACCCTAGTTCTGATGAGTACTCGACCCTCAGGACTCTGCACCTAACTGTGCTCTCCCTGCTACCCGCATAGGCTCTTCGTGATCCAGGCCTCTCCCTACCTCTAGGTATTTAACTGGTCATTGGCCCACACTGGGAACCAATCTTAGCTGTTCTGTCTACGCTGTTCAAATCACCCAAGACCGATGTCACCTCGTCACACTCTGTTGCCGAGGACTGATCACCCTGCGGAGTGACGAGGACACATCAGCCCTTCCTGGTGACCGTCACGCTGATGACTAATCACCCTTCTCTGTGGGAACATGTTGATGACTAATCACCCTTCTCTGTGGGAACATGCTGATGACTAATCACCCTTCTCTCAGGGGACACACCGATGACTGATCACCCTTCTCTAAGGGAACACACCGATGACTGATCACCCTTCTCTGATTGGACACACCGATGACTGATCACCCTCTAATCCGAGCTGCCTGCGGGGTCCACTCCACGTGGCTTTGGCCCATGCTGTGGGACCCAGCTGACGTGGTTCGCCCTTTACTACCTGTTCTCGGTGTCCGAGGACTGGTCGGTACAACCTATATTTTTTGTATGTTTCTTTTTCTATATAAAATAATCCTATGTGTTCAATATGCACAAAGGATTTATCCTATTCTTCTTTTCTTTTATTTTAATAGCTATAAAACAAATAAAGTAACTTAAAATTTATGAATTATAACTTAAATTAATTTAGGCTACTTAGAATTGTTTAAGTATGACACAAAGAGCTGTGGTCTTTCTTGATTCTTTGACAAGTCATCCCCAAATAGTCAAATTCCACTGTTATAAGTAGACAACTCAGTTAAAGTTTTTTTGTACATCTTTATGAAATGAAACTTCAATGATCATTTAAGTACATTTGCACATGGGAGCATCATATATTATTATTTGCACAACATTTTCTTCCTCTATTTTTTAATAGCTTCAACCATTATGTTAGTTATGTAATGCTTATTTTTTATTTTATCACAAGCATCAACTACTTTTAAAAAAATAGTAACTCACTCACTAGTGGCCATAAAATTAATTAAAGGTATTATTTGGGAATCTATCCATCTGCCAGAGGCTATGCTAACAGAGTTGTCCTTAAAGCATTGTATCTAGGAGGAAGAAAACCACTAAAGATTATATGAATTCATATAATAAGAGTTTCTTGCACAGTTAAAAGGAAACCATGAAAAATAGGACATTCTAGCTATGAGATTGTCTCTATCTTCTAAGTTAATGCCCTTTCTAGAGGACCACTCTTTTGTTAGAAATTATGGCTTTAAACTAGAGGGGGGGTGAATTGTTTAAAGAGGTTTTCGCAAACTTTTTGAAGCTAGAATGAGTTTATCTCAGAAACCAATTGATCAAGCAATTCAGTTAGTCAAAACAATAAGCAAAACTGCACTGTCAGAAAAACAATCGGTTGTTTCTTCGAAACAATCGGTTGTTTTTATCAGCAAACAACAAACAAACTGAATTTAAAGAGTAAGGGATAGAGAGATTGTACACAGTTGTTTATACTGGTTCACTCCAACCCAGAGCTACATGCAGTCTTCTTAGAACCCCTGAGGAAATCCACTAAGCAATCACACCTTGATCACTTACACCACAACCAAGAGAATGACCTTGAAAACCTCAAGACACACACTCTCCTTGGTCAACACTAAGATTGCTGATCTTGAACACCTCAAGAACACACAGCCAATCTCAGCAACAATACAGAAAAGAAATGTTTCAGCAGTTACACAGATTACACTTGTTACAGATGAAGATCTGAAATCAATACAAGTAGAATCCTATTCCAACACTTTGATCAATCTCTCTAGCACTTAAGCAATCTCAGCAATTTTCCAAAACTCTCTTAGTTCTTAGTTCCAACTTTTTTTCAAAAGCATTCTCACCTTTAAAAAAGATTTTCTGAATTTATATAAAAGGAAGTTTGTTTATCAAATCTTAACAAACTCATGAAAGCTTTCAGAAAGATTGGTCAAAGCATTTAATAACTGGAGCGTATTCAGTTTCAAATCATTTAAAGCTCAGTCAAAGAAAACAGTTTTTCTGTTATGGTTCCAAAACAAACAATCGGTTGTTTCCTCGAATCAATCGGTTGTTTTGTCACTTAACAGTTTTCTCCATTTAAAAACAGTTTTCAAACTTTCTCAAAACATCTAAGTATAAACAATCGGTTGTTTCGATAGAACAATCGGTTGTTTCGATAAAACAATCGGTTGTTTCAACTTAGTTTGAAAAACACTTTTGTTTTATCAAAAACTGAGATGCTAATTGCTTTGAGATTTAATCTAAGGTTGGATTACACTTTAAACTACCCCAGAACAAAACAACAAAGCAGCACATCAGCAAGTAAGCAAAAGCTTCATCATCCTTCAAAGAATTTGGATTCTTCAAAACCTTGAACACCACTTGGTTCAACATCTTTCTCCTTTTTAATGAAGTATTTGAACAATTGATTTCAATTCAATTGAGTATTCAACATTGAAATTTTAGAGCTCACCTATTCAAGATGGACAAATTTTCAATAAATTGGCTTTTACTTAAGTGTATGTAAGAACTTTTAAAAGTTTTTTGACAAAAATTTCAAGACCATCACTTGTTTCCCCATCCTTTTGTTCCTTTTCTAATAAACTGACATAAGCCCATAGAAGAGCATAATTAACTTGTTGAACATCTTTTGAAAAAAAACTTGGAACTTTTGAGTTAAAACTTTAAGAATTTGATATTATTGTTGACGTTTTTTACTGACTGAATACATGTAAATAAAATGTTGCCTCTATTTGAAAATAAATGAATAACATGAAAGAATGATTAGTAGGAAAGAATGTGTTGAAGAAGCCATATTGACTAAAAATATGACTAAATTATAGTATATAAGTGGGACAAATCTCATTTTAGAGTTCATTTTCTAAGATCAAAGACTATCCTAGTAAGGTAGGTTTATTGGACCTATTCTATCACTTGTTATGGGACCTCCCACAAATACCTGGTCCCATGTTCGAGATGTTCAATTCTCAGTGTGAGAGTATATTGGAGATCTCATATTGACTAGAGATATGACTAAATTATAGTATATAAGTTAATGCAAATTTTATTTTAAAAGTTGGTTTTGTGACTTTATAAAAGGTTGAAGAAAGAAAGAAAGAAAAGATTAAAGGAGTGAAAGAGAGAATTAAGAGAACTAGAGTTGGAATGGGAGAAGGAAGATGGAACAGAAGACACATGTGCCTGTAGAATTTGATCAACGGAGTGTTTGGCTTTTTCGATGCGACTTTCTTGAGCAAGAAGCAGAGCTTCAATGTCTTCTACCATATAGGGATCAAGCCGGGATGTTACAAAGGTGATGAATGAATCATATTCATCAGACAACCCATCAAGAATAGCTTCAATGTGGTCCTCGGTAGAGATGGGACAACCCACAGCAGCCAAGTGGTCCACAGTTTTCTTGATGTCAAGAAGATAGATAGATACAGATCGGTCCTTCTTAGGTGTGCACAACAGCTGTTTATGTTTCTTGATTTGGGCTCTGGTTTGAGACGCATAGTGAGTCTGGAGTTTGTGCCAGACATGATGCGAAGAATCCAGGCCAACCATTTGAGTGAGAATACCGGAAGCATGGAAGCCAATAACCAGGCCAAGATGGATTGATCTTGGTGATCATAGAGAATATACTTTGGATTAATAGAAGGAGAAGAGTCGCCATTGGCAGAGAAGAAACGTGGTGGGATGCAGGAGCCATCCAAGAAGTGAAGAAGATCAAGACTGTGGAGAGTGGCAGTGACTTGCTGTCTCCAGACCAAGAAATTGTCTGGATCAAGTTTCAAGGGTATTGGTGTATGAAAAATGTGAGGAAGAAGAGCCTCGGGTTTGGAAGAAAAATTTTCAGAATTAAGGAGTGAAAGGTTGAAGCCATAGTTTGCTCTAGATACCATAAAAGGTTGAAGAAAGAAAGAAAAGATTAAAGGAGTGAAAGAGAGAATTAAGAGAACTGTATTATTCAATCTATCAGAATCAGTACAAAGAATAGAAAAGAGTGGGTATTAATAGTACCCAATTCTGCATAAGGTACAGGTAAAACAGTTTTAAACTGTTATAACTAACACTTTAAATTAAATTTAAAGTCCACTAAGAGAAAGAATAAAACATAGTATCCTATATTTAAAGGTGAGAAGAAATACCAGACAAAGAAGACAAAAGAAGTGACGGAATGCACTCCCCGTAAAATCTGACAAGAACAAAAAAAATTGAATACAAGAATAAAATTTTTGAATACAAGCACCACTTCAAATACTTTTCCTGTACCATACCACTTCAAATAGTTGTCAGAAGAATAAGAAATTGAACACAGATACAACCCTTCAACTAGTTTTCCTGGCTGCACTATTTAATAGAAAATTGAAAGTGACATTTTGAAAACATTTATGAGATATCCGAAACATTTTTGTTTTTTTTATTTAATTTTGATACTGTGCGGATATGTATTTTAAGTGTATCCACTTAGATACATCCTCAACATGGATACACTGGCTTCAAGAATGTGTTAATGCATCACATGTTATATATAAATATCTATATGTATAAGTGTATTTACATACACACTTATATATATATATAAATAAATATATATATAAATATATATATATATATATATATATATATATATATATATATATATATTATGTTGTGTTGTGTTTGTATTCCATGATTTATGATTCTGTTTTCCCTGCCCAAGTATCTTGAGTTTGACTACCTTGGCTGGAGGTGTGTAAAACACAGTTGTTCATTTGTTCAAGACTGATGTTTATTGTGCTTCTGCAAAATGCTTAGTCATATTAAGCAGCAAAATGCCTTGCCTATTAGATATCAGTTAGGAATAAAGTTGAATGTGCTTTAAGATATCATTGATTGTTGTCCAGTGTTTTACAATTTTATTTATTGCTGAGATGAATCACGTAATTATTTTTAAAATGTAGCTGGGATTGATATCACCCTCACTTTTTTTCTATGGTTCTTGTTTTTTGTGTAAAATCTCTTTTATCTTAATGGATCAAGACTGACTTTCCTAGAGAAATTGAATGTCAACAGATTAAATATCATAATTTTCTACGTAGCTGTTAGATTTGGTATGGGTGTTACTGCCTGTTGAACTAATGTCTCTATTTCTTAACATATACTGTAGGGATCAATTTATAGACTATTGGATTCGGGGCAATATGTTAGCTATGGATTTAACCACACAAATATATACCATACTGAAGCAACCATATCGAACATACCTTGCACAGGTTTGCTTTCTTTTATATGTTGTCATTTGTGTAGTCCAATGTAGTTTTGCTATTTTCTGTCTCTCGAGGACTATAAGGAGCTTTAAAATAAATATAAAAATTGCAGTTAGATTTTCTATTTTGATTGTAGGATGATTTCAAACCTGTCCTGAGGGAACTGTTGTCCACTCATCCTGGATTAGAGTTTTTGCAAAGCACGCCTGAATTTCAGGAAAGATATGGTACGGTCATATTAATTAGATAGTATGTTCATTTATTAAAATTTTAGGTGAATCAATAGATATCACTCTGGTTGCAGAATCATATCTGTGTAAGTCTGACCTGTGTGGTTCACTAATATGACAAAAAATGCATCTTATTGAACATATTAATAATGCACTTTAATGATACAGCATATATAAACAAAAAAAAAATATTTATCTATACATACATGATGTCTCTTTAAGTCTGATTTTTTTTGTAGTTTCCTTTTTTGGTTACCATATCAACTTCAGGTGTAGTTTTTCCCTTTCGTAATTCATTACGAGGATATCATCTTTATGAAATTATATTAAGTTATAATGTACCAACTTGTGTTGGTGTAAGTGGAAGGGGCTTGGATAGAGCCGTAAAAAAAAAAGGTCCAAATGCAGGGGTCAACCTGGTCCAAGATGTTTCCGGCTAGGCCTGAAATGAAATCTTTTCACAATGGGTCAAAAAATTGGACCTGACCCGGTTGAACCTGTGGTGGATCAACCCACCTAAAAATTTCTTAATTGGAAAGATAGTGTTGAATTAAAATTGTAATTCTTCAAGTTCTTATGAATTATGTGAAAACTTGGAAAATTTGGAATTGATAAACAAAAGTAATGTTAAAACATGGAAAAATTTATGTTGATTGAGGAGTGAGTTAGTGTGACCTTTTTTTTATTCTTTAATTCATTATGAATTATGTATTATGTGGTATCGTTAATTCTTAATAATGGAATCTTAATTTTCGTGTATCTTGTTTTGTTAAATATATAAAAAATTAAAGATAGATTTTTTTATTTAAAATTGACTGTTTTAAAATTTAGTTAGGCCAACCCCTTTAACCTACCACTCCGTAGATTTTATATGCTAAGTGAACTAGGTCGGGCCAGCTGCTTTATAAGGTGCGCCAGGATAGCCTGTTTTAACAGCTATTGGCTCGGTTCCCTTAAGCACGCAGTCTTACTTCAATCCCTAAAAATATAAACTTGGGAGAATACTCTGGGAAACCAAAATAAATATCAATTAATAACATAAATATAACTTGGGATTCTAACTTTCAAGAGTCTTATCAGGGTGGGTTGTCATCATAATATAATCAGTGCAATCAAATTACCATATTAGATATGCTACGTCTCAGGAATTTTTGTCTGACTGAGCTTCAACTTCAGAATTTCAATTCTTTTAACATATTCTTGTGTATAACGTTCCTATTCTATATTTGTTATTGAGAAGTTCTCAGGCTATTTCTCACTGCTGTGCTATGTGTTTTTTAAAACAGCTGAGACTGTCATACATAGAATATTTTACTACATGAATAGGTCAGGAAATGGCCGACTTACACTGAGAGAATTGAAACGTGGGAACCTAATTGATGCTATGCTACATGTAGACGAGGAAGAAGACATTAACAAAGTACTGAGGTAAAGGCTTTTTAGCTGAAAAATCACTAGATGTTCCATTGGAGGCATACATTGGCACAAACTCCTATAGAATAATGCTCTTAGCCTGAGAAAGTGGTCGTGCTCCTTATAGTTATGGAATTCAATGGAATGTTTTCTCCCTACTCTTGTATTATGAAAGGCTGGCTAAAGAACTAGAGCAAGTAAAATTTAAGGGTTGTTTACTTTAAATGAATTTTTTTTTTTCATTTCTTGCTTTAACTACTAATTGGAAAAGGAAAGTTTGGAAGAGTTAGTGAGAGACAATATAGAAACATTTCTGGTTGAAGAACAACTGAAATCTCAAGCTTATACCTCAAATCTCAATGTATAGTAAGTGGTGGAAAAAGAACCCAGGAATATCTGATCATGCTAATATAATCAACTTTTGGTTTATGCTTCTATATATATGAACTGCTGGAGGAATAATGCAGGAATGTTTAATCGCCCTAATCTTAATTAGGAATCTATTCCCTCCCAAATCCATCACCTAAATTATGGTCCTTAATTTTAGGGTTCAAGACTTTCTTAAAACCCCACATGCAAAACACCAAAGATAAATCAAAGAACATAGCTTGAAAGAATTGAAGGCCAGAAGAGAAGGCTGGGAGGAAATGCAGATTCTCTGAATTCTGAATCTGATGAGTTGTTATTCCATTTTCTTGGTTAGCTAGATCTGAATATATTAATTGAATTGAATAATAGAACAGTAAATATTCTGACAGCTCTATCCCATATCATTATTGGGTTCAAAGAAGCAATTAATGTGTGGGCAACTTAATTTATTCTTACATGTGCTTAGTCAATGTTCAGTCTTGAGAAATTTGATCCAAAAGATATTGTAAATTCATGATTGGCTTTCATTTTCAATTTAGTTATCTCTGTAGAATTCAATATTTTTTTTTTTTTTTGTATTTGCTTCATTAATTCTCTTATGGAATTTCAGGTACTTCTCATATGAGCACTTTTATGTCATTTACTGCAAATTTTGGGAGCTCGACACCGATCATGACTTTTTCATTGATAGAGAGAACCTTATTAAATATGGGAACCATTCTCTAACCTATCGGATTGTTGATAGAATTTTTTCCCAGGTCTGTACATATTTTACGCTTTTGCCAATGTGCCAAGTTCAGCTCTGCTCTACTGTGTACGGATGTAACAAGCTCGTATTGAAAATTGATAATGTATTTGGAGCAAAAAAAATTATGAACTGATTTGATTTAGAAATAAATTTCTTCATTTGGAAAGTAATAATACAAATATTTATTAGATTTTAAAATCCATTTTTATTTATGTTTTAGAAATTCACTCAAATTTGATTGAACTTGATTGTAGTTTTAATTATTTGAATTGACAATTTTGCTTGTTCGATGTTACCACTGTATATTCTAGGGTAATAAAGTAAATTACTTAAATGAAATGAGTTCCATTCATTTTTCAGGTATCCCAAATGTGGAATTTGATTTGCAAATCATTTCAATTTTTTCCCCTGATAATGTCTTCCAAACAAGAGAACTGATTACCTCAATCATTTTTGTAATTTAACATATTTTAGGGTAATAAAGTAAACTTTACGTAAATGAAATGACTTCCATTCATTTTTAAGGTATCCCAAATGTGGAATTTGATTTGCAAATAATTTCAATTATTCTTTTACCTGAAAATGACTTCCGGACAAGAAAACTGATTACTTAAAATCATATTTGTATTTTAACATATTTTCTCTGATGTATATGATTTCAACTGTGCTAGGTTCCAAGGAAATTTACCAGTAAAGTTGAAGGGAAGATGAACTATGAAGATTTTGTTTATTTTATACTTGCCGAGGAAGATAAGTCAGCCGAACCTGGTCTAGAATACTGGTATTCTTCCTACCCATCATAAATACTGGAGAAACTTTTAGCAACAATAGAAAGTACATCTTGACTAATATATGACAGCTTGGATCATAAAATGAATGCAAGTTATTTTCTTCACTGTTTGACTTACCCTGAAAATTTTCTAATAATAATATGAGTAATCCTAATATTTGTTTTTTATTGTTCTAAAGGTGCCATTTCCCTGTCTTGTGTTAAAAATTTCTTTCATACAGACATGTTGAATAGGTATTTCATTAGTTGTTTTTTCTGTTAGCCTTCATTTGCATCCCACGAAAGTGGTAGTGCAAAGACGGAAAGAGAAAGAAAGTTAGGGGAGGTCACCGGTTTGCTTATGTGGAAGGGGGTAGAAAGTTGGAAAATCAAAGAAGAGTGGGAGCTTTCTGCCCAAATGTGGGATGAAATAAGTGAAAAGTTGAAATAGCACTACATAATTGATTATGTCGTGTTTTTCTACCACATCACGTTAAAAATCACCCTATAATTGATTATGAAGTGACATATATGCGGTCATATTTTTTTCAATTTTTTAAATATAATAAATAAAATAATAATAAGAATAAAATTAATACATAAATAAAAAATGTTATGAAAATAATTTGATCTGTTTTTTCTTCATTTCTTTTAATTCAAACTGCTTTCATTTCCACTCATTTCTTACCTCTTTCTTTTCCTTTCTTTCTCATTCCACTCCCTCACTTTTTATTATACCATTCTCTCTCAAATTTACACTAATATAAAACTCACTTTTTATTATACCATTCTCTCAAATTTACACTAATATAAAACACTGCTAACGCAGTTTTGACTCTCTCTCAAGATGGTGAATAAATGTTCTCCATTCCCAACTTGGATATAATTCATTCAAAGTTTTTGCCATTCAACCCCTCGGTAGGTAATGCAATCCTAGTTTGCATGGCTTCGTGTCTTTTGTTTTATATTTTGGGGTGCGGATATATGGTGGCTAAAATGAGTGAAAAAAACCATGAAGTATTGGTATATGGAGAATGATAATGAAGCTTAAGAGAGGTTAGGCCAACTCCTAATAAGGCTAGCAAGGAGTGAGCTAAGAGACTAGTTGAGGCTGAAATTTGGCAGCAATTCAATAGTCTATTCAAAGCTAATTTACAAGGGGGATAACACTTGTATTTATAGCGCTAATGGGTAGTCAATGTGCAAACTCTCCACTCATAGAAGGACAAGTGACTTTCTCTAATTGGAGCAAATCCTTTCAAATTAGAGGTTGACAAGTGTCCTCCTCTAATTGAAGAGAATCCTCTCCATTCCCATGAAGACAAATGGCCTTTTGGCATTGGTGGGAATCCTCTCCATTTAGGAGATGACATATGGACCTTCATGCCTTCTTTGCCATTCCATGCTTTCTATTTGCACTCCAGTAATTTACTTGTGCACCCTAGATGGTCTAATGTTGCATTGGGTCTGAGGAAACCCAAAACATGACCCAAGAAAATTGGACCAAAACATGGTCCAAGAAAATACAAGCCCAAAATAAAGCCTATACTATATACAATGTTTATAAAACTAGAGAAAAATGGAAGAGCAGACAACAATTAATTTTCCCTGAGACGAGAGTCTTCTGAATTCCTTTTTCTACTTCAATCTTCTTAGCCAAATGTTTCGAGGCTGGTTTTCATCGGTGAGTATATTCGCAAGTTAGCTTTGAGTGGACACATATGAGGTGCAAATCAAGCCATTGTCTAGATTTTCTTTGACGAAGTCTCTTTCCACCTCATTATGTTTAGTTCTATCATGTTGCACCAGGTTGTTGGTCGTACTAATGGTAGATTTATTGCCACAATATAACTTAGATTCATCCCACCTTATCTTTAAATTTTCCAATCCAATGCTCAACCATAAAAGTTCACATATTTCTTAGGCCATTACTCAACATTCCACTTCAACACTAGATTTGGCCACCATACTCTGTTTCTTGTTCTTTCAAGTCACTAGGTTTCCACCAAGGAAGGTGCAATATCCAATAGTTGACCTTCTATTCATGATTGACCCCTCATAATCAACATTCATATAGGCCTTAAGACTTACACTATTATTTTTTATGAACAAAATACCTCTTGGCATTTTTTGTATATACTGAATAATTCTAAGGGCAGCTTGTAAATGCTCTTCTTTTGGTTAATGCATAACCTGGTATGGTCACAATAAAGGCAATGTCTAGCCTAGTGTGGGATAAGTAAATGAGTCTATTCACAAGTCTTTGATACTTCTCCTTGTCCTCAACATCTTGCTCCATAGTTTCTAACTTCGTATTTGGATCAACTAGTGTACCTGTTGGTCTGCAGGTTGTTTTACCTGTTTCTTTAAGCAAGTCAGTGAAATACTTTTATTGAGGCTATCAACTCAATAAGGTATTGAAGAAAACTTACTCCATGGAAGAAGAAATAAATCTTGTGGCATTCATGAAGAACAAGGAGAAAAACAAGAACAAAATTGCAAATGAAAGTAGAAAATGGATTAAAACTAGAAGGAAAAAATACGCAACATTTAGAAGGAGTTCCAAAGGATTATTGCAATGAAGCTTCGCTGCGCTAAGAGAAGCTCTTCAAGATAAGAACCAAAGACAAGAGTTTCGTACTCTTAAGGCACACAAAGAAGCTCACAAGTCTCATTCATTCAAGTGTAAGTTTATAAGAGAGTCTTTGGCCTTATTTATAGATGGAGTTTTAGCCTCGCTGCGCTAAGAGAAGCTCTTCAAGATAAGAACCAAAGACAAGAGTTTCGTACTCTTAAGGCACACAAAGAAGCTCACAAGTCTCATTCATTCAAGTGTAAGTTTATAAGAGAGTCTTTGGCCTTATTTATAGATGGAGTTTTAGCCAAGATGGATGAAAATGGGTTTCAAGTAATGTGAACACAAGAAAATGAATTATGAGTGTGAACACAAGCCTAATGATTAATCTTGTTGAACTCGTAACTCGTAAGAGGATCGGAAAGGAGATGAAAGATTGTAACTCAACTCGTAACTAACAGTGTTACAGTATATATTTATAGTGTTACAGTATATATTTCAATATATATTGTTAGTGTTACAATATATATTTCAATATATATTTATAGTGTTACAATATATATATATATATATATATCTCCGCTGGAGCAACCAAGTTCCATTTTTTTTGGCCAAAAATGGCTGCGCATGAGTCACTATCCAGGATCGACAACCTTTACCAATCCTCTGAGCCGTGCCGTGCCTCGCTCTGATCTGCTCTGATACCGATTTTTCGGCCGAGTCACCTCGGCTAGCCCTCCAAACTCGCTGACTTGTGTGAGTATGCGAGTAAACTCGTGATCTTGACAACACTAATGATAATGCTTAAGTTAATGAATACATTTAATGTATCACTAATCCTATGATTAACACCAAGTTAAGTTCTTTATCTTGGTTTAGCACATGGATGACCCTTGAAAAGATGGAGAGGCAAATGGGGCATCCTTGAAAAGAGCAAAGATAGTGAAGTAGTTAAAACTTTCACATGCACATGAAAGTGACATGTGTAAGTAGTTACAACTAGCACATAGCCTTGATGGCTTGTTTGTATCCAACGACCAAAAGCATGGAGGTGTAGATTTAAGCGGAAAGCACAAAAAACGAAATGAGAAAAACACAAAATTAAACATTTTCTTTATGGTAACTTTCCACTCAATCCAAGGAAAAATGTTTTAAAATTTATGCATAATCAATTATGATATAACTGATAAACAATTATGCATAAATATTTTATTATATTTATTTTGAAATTACAATATAATAAATAATTAATATATATAATAATATTTGAATAATAAATAAATAATTTTAATTTTAATATTTATTAAAATAAATTGTTTTATTATTTAATAATTAGTCTAATAAAAAAGAATATTTAATAATTAATTTATTATATATTTTTATATTGATATGTGTAATATATAATAATTCAATATTTACAAATATATTTTATTATTATTTGTAGCCGCTTGCATTCGTTGCTGCTTGTGTTCGCCACCGCCACTCCCGCTCACTATCACCAAGGTTGTCAAACTCGCGAGTCTACGTAAATATTTACAAATATATTTTATTATTATTTATAGCCGCTTGCATTCGTTGCTGCTTGTGTTCGCCGCTGCTTGTGTTTGTCGCCGCCACTCCCGCTCATTATCACCAAGGTTGTCAAACTCGCGAGTCTACGTAAATATTTACAAATATATTTTATTATTATTCGTAGCCGCTTGCATTTGTTGCCACTTGTGTTCGCCACTGCTTGTGTTCGCTGCCGCCACTCCCGCTCATTATCACCGTTGTTGTTTCTGTCTTACTATTTTATCTGATTTGCTCCTCACTTTTATTTTCTCTGATCTACTATGCTCCTCCCTTATTTTCTATTGTCTGTTCTGCTCCCTCTCTATTTGCTCTTAGCTACTATGTTCCCTCTTTATTTTCTTTCTATTTTCTCTTATCTATTATGTTCCCTCTTTATTTTCCTTATCTATTTTGTTCCCACTGCCTTGTTTTATAAAGGCCTGTTTTGTTCACTCTTTATTCTCTCTTTATTATGTACCCGCTAGCCTTGTTTTATAAGAGCATCACCACTGTTTACCAATACAAAGTATTTTATTTGTTTGTATTAAATACTTATAAGTTTATTAATTATTTTATGCATCAACTTATGAATTATATAATATATGTTTAGTTGTTTTATATATTGAATATTATTTTTCATACATCACATTATTTTTCGTATATCACTAACTCTTATGAGTCGAGTTATGATTTTTTTATCTCCTTTTCGATCCTTTTATGATCCTCGAGTTTAACGACATTGATTAGGACTTCCTTGTGGTGTTGAACTCAAATGGAGACTGCTGTTTCTGTTGCTGAAATCCTTCATGCACCTCAGTGGAGCTTGGAGTGACTTGGTTGGTGATCTTGCCAACACTAGTCATCATGCTTTCTGGTTTGTAGACCCAAATCAACAGCAGCTACTTGTTTTCCAAAGCGTTCACGCATTGTGATGCGTCATCCTTGTTTCGACTTTAATTGGCTCTTGATGAAAACGCTAATTGATAGAAACTCTTGTCAGTAAAAATGTAAACTCTATTTCTGCAAGGAAGTAATGAGGAAGAAACAAGAAGAGCTAAAAAGGAACTCCCAAGCCAAAGGGTTTCCTCTTGGCTCCCAAATCTAAAAATTATATACTCATCATGAGTCATGACCATAACACTCTCTCCTCTCTATAACTAATTTCCATCCGTTTGTTACTGTTTCCTGTTTGAAACTGAATGTCAAGTTTCTTTGGCCTTTAGGTGTAGACCTGTATCGGTTTCTCAGTTGAAGCCTAATGTCGGTGCTGGCTTTCAGGTGTAGACCTGTAGCGGTTTCTCAGTTGAAGCCTAATGTCGGTGCTTAACAGATTCCCTTCTCTGATCAATGAGCCTCATTCATAGCATCGGGATTCCTAATGAATTTCAACTAATATGTTGCTGGCATTTTTCCAGCATATTGCATAATAAGCACATCATTTGTAGCAATGAACACATTTGGTGGACGTCAACGTGTGGTCTTCAATCTCAAATTAGAACTCGAGAGTACCTGCAAAATGCACTTTGACGCTCAAGTTAGAGTTTGGTCATTGGTGGTTTGGGTGTGTGATGAATGTTAATACATATATGTACCTTTTCCTTGGTTAGAGTGAATATTTATAAGATCATAGTGAACCTCCAATGAACACATTTGGCAATGTCCTTCAATTTAATTTTAGAAGTTGAATTGCTGCAATTTTTATCTCTTCCTCAAATTTTTAGTAGAAACTTTTTTTTTTTTTAATTCTTGTAGGTTCAAATGCATTGATTTGGATGGAAATGGAGTGCTGACACCAAATGAAATGCAGTTCTTTTACGAGGAGCAGTTGCATCGGATGGAGTGCATGGCCCAAGAGCCTGTGCTTTTTGAAGATATATTGTGTCAGATTGTAGATATGATTGGACCAGAGGTTTCTCTTTGTTCTTATCCTTGCATCTATGTTCTTTTTACTTGTTTTTTGTTATTCTTCTGCATATGGCAAGTGTTGACTGTCCTACATTTGCAGAATGAGGGATATATGACTTTACGAGATGTTAAAGGAAGCAAACTTTCTGGAAATGTTTTCAATATTCTTTTCAATCTCAACAAATTTATTGCTTTCGAGACGCGTGATCCATTTCTCATACGGCAGGTAGAAATAAGTTTGAGATCCTATAATGCTGTCATGAAGGCTTTAGTAATGTTGGTTACACCTGATAACGAGTTTTGTTTAGGAACGTGAGGATCCAAATTTGACCGAGTGGGATCGTTTTGCACATAGAGAGTATATTAGGCTTTCCATGGAAGAAGATGGTGAAGATATGTCAAATGCCAGTGGAGATGTCTGGGAAGAATCACTTGAAGCCCCTTTCTGAGGTTAATTAGGTAGGTGGTTAAATACAGCCATGTATTCATTTAATAATTTGGTTTAGTTTACACAAGCAGCTGGATGTTGATGTCTCTTATAATGTTGTCATTTCCCTAATTAAATATCAGCATTTTGGACTTTATTTTTCTCCAATCTTCATCTTTTGTTCTGTGGGCTTTTTGGTATAAATCTCTATTTAGTGATTTCGCACCTGACCTGTGTTCATCCTCTATATATTATATATATGGAAAGATACATTTTGTGCACCTGTAAAATTCTTACATAAAATATTAAAAATGTCTGCAAAATTTCTGTGTTATTTTGTTCCTCTAAAATTTAAACATATTTTTTTGTGTTTGTATAATATTGATAGATGGAAAACTTACGCGATTGATGGTCTAAATTACACTTCAGCTTTCCGATTATTCTTATTCCAACAAGGACCTAAAAGTTATTTAAAATTTTAGAGGGACGGAATTTTTTGAGGACGAATTTAATATATTTGAAAATTTACAAGGATGCAACACATTTTACCCCATTGTTATATAAACCTAGGTTAAAAGTGAAAACTCATTATTATTATAAATTTTTTGCTGTAAACGTTTATGTTGTTTGTGTCAAATTCATGAATCTATGTGACTAAGGTAATACCCCAACTTGCGAAGGTAGGATTGTGTCGGTCTACTACAATGTATTCCTTGAAATTTTAACAATGTAGGCCTTTCAAATAATATTGGCGCATATGACTCGGTTGAAAATGAGAAATGTTGGAAATATAAAAACTTTCTAGGAATTTTACCTAAGTCTTCACAGTTTGTTTGGGAAGCCTTCTTTGGATTGTATTCTAAATCTTAATAAACATAACATAGCACATCGTCATAACAATGGATATGTTATTTAATACATTTGGTTTTAGGCCTAAATGGACATCATAAAAACTGCAGGTGAATCAAAGGCTGTGGATATGGGTGCTTGTGTATTCTGGCCCCTGAATATGAGATGGCGGTAAATGTCTACTAAAAGTGTGCTGTGCTCTAGAGAGAAGTTCCCCTGATATCTGTTTTAGTAAGAAACTAAGAATACCAAGTGCCTTGAACAGGGTACTAGCAGGTGCAGATTTATTGTTCTTGTTCATATACATATTTCTTAGAATTATCTTATCAAATTAAATTTCTGTAAAAAAATCATGGAGTTTTTTTTTTTCTTGAGCTTTTTGTTTCCATGTTTTGGTATTTTTTTTTCCTTTACTTGATTTTATCACCAGTCAATTGTATAAACTTTCAACGCTTTTCTTGTTATACAGTGAAGAGAAAATGCCATATCCTTTAAGTAAGGATCTGTGGTGCTGGTTTTTTTTCTCTTAAAGAAATTTATCCTTTTAGTTAAGAAAGATTTATTAATTCAATTTGATCCTTTATTAAACAGATGATGACATTTATCGGATATATTATTTACTATTCGTATAGTACATATCATTGGTTAGGGAGGTAACTTGTCTATTGCTATGGTAAATTTGTTTCATTTTATGTTTGGGTCTTGCTCAGAAAACGTTGATTATCAAATCAAATTTAGATTGGATTGAGTTGTTACGTTTCTTGTTAAATCGTTATCCAGAATGAAAATGAAGAATGTAAAAAAATGTTTGTATGGAAAACTCAAGCTTGTTGGGCCTAATCCTCTTAAGGTGAAAAATGTTTGTAGGAATTAATAAAGGTTCTGATCATTCTCATGAAATCACTCTGTCATTTGTAAATTCTAACGTGTCAACAAGTAATACTATGAGGTTTTTGCACTAAAGTTGTGCAATTATTGTGATATTACAAGAGTGGGCAATTTTTTTTTTTATTTACTAAAATAGATAAGATCATTTCATTGCACTAAAGTTGTGCAATTTGTTGTGATATTACAAGAGTGGGCAATTTTTTTTATTTACTAGAATGGATAAGATCGTTTCAAAGCAAGACGATTTCAAATGTGATGTGGATGCATACCAAAGTCTTGTTATGGCGGTAGAACTTTAGTTAAAAAAATTTAAACTAAATTTGTGGGGGGTTGACTTTACTTAAAAATTTGAATTAGAGTTAATTGAAGTTGTGCCATGCATGACTTTAGCTTGGTAATTATTTTTCTCATTATGAAAAATTGGTGATATTTGAAAATTAATAGATTATGTTAGATGGTCTAAGTGAATTTGAGATTAAGCGGTCTTAATATTCTCATACTAGATGGTTTAAGTGCAACACACTAGACAGTTTAAATGATTTGAGGCTAAATATCCTCACACTAGATGGTCTCATTTGTTCTTACTAGACCATTTGACATACCATCTAATAAACTATACATCATATTATAGATGGTCTTTTATTTCTCTAGACGGTCTAATGAGACGAATGATGCATCAGACGGTTCCTAATGCTAATTTTTATGTTTTGATGATTACAAAAACTATTTTGATGAATTGTGGTAATATTAACTGATCTCGCCGCTGATTCGAGCGTGGGGAGAATGCCTCGTCACTCCTTCGTTTGACTTTCTAACTGCTGTGCGTTCTGCGAGGAGGCTCCAGGAACCTTCGACGGGACTCCGAACGGTGCCTGCAAAACACACAGACGGCGCCTCTAGCGGCCGTTGTAGCTCCGACGCTCAAGTCAGGCAACGGGAACACCAAAAAGTCTCTCTCAGATCTCTCTGTGTGAGACCGTGTGTGTGTGCCCTCAGTCCTCTTTGATTCGAAAACTGAGTGCCCTTGGATTTGTGTTGTGTAATCTGAGGTAAAGATTGCATACCTGGTTTCGGTGTTCTTCTTCCTCATATAAACCCGTGTAGCCCCTACAGGCTACCTCTAGGCCACTTAATTACTCTGCCCCGTCGTTTCCACTCCCCAGGGCTACCTTGCGTGCCAGCCTTCTTCACTTGAGTGCCAAGGCTGACAGGGGAGGCCGCGTGGGTACCTCTGCACCCCTCGACTTCTGCGCCTATCTGCCCTACCTATTCTCTAGGAACATCTTCACCATCCACGTGGCAGACATGCAACCCACTGGGAGATTCTAACCTTGATGGGTTCTCGTCCCAGCAGGATTCTGCACCTAACTGCGTCTTCTCATCTTCCAGCGTGGTCGTCTCGCGACTAAGGCCGCTCCCTGCCTCTGGGCGCTTTACTGATCTTGGTTGCGTTGTTCACATCGCGCGGCCGATGTCACCTCAACACGCACCGATGACCGATGTTCTTCTTCACGTCCTCGTGCTCTGCTTATGGAATCAGGCGAGGTCCTTGAGTAACGTTCTCGCTGGGAGCCTGGGTCCCAGTTTAACACGTGTTGACAAGGAACCCCCGACGACTGATCACTCTGCATGCACCGATGACTGACCACAATGCACGCACCGATGACTGATCGGTGCTTCGTCAGTTCTTGCGCTATGCTTCCAGGCGCTCAAGTAGGAACCGATCTTCTGGTGGTGGTCACTCGGTAGCTAACCACTGATCGCCGTTCTTGGACGATCTCCACCCTGGTTCATCTGCTTTCTCGTGCCACGCGTCAGTCTGCGACTGACCCACGTCGTCATCAGCTGCTGACGTCTTCGACTACCGATGACCGATCGGATCATTAACACATAACAACAATTAACTTTAAAAATAAAGATGGCTACACTGATTAGAAGTCTTCTACTTTTTGTTGCAATTGTGATCATCATTTTATTCTCAGAAGAAGGATTATGGAAAACAATGGGTCAGGTGCAGTAACATGATAATGATGTGCTTTTTTCTGCTATGACAACCTCATAGGAAGTTGTAATACTTGTAAAAATGATGACGTGAACTGTGATTTCATTTGCTAGAAACAACCTTGCAATAAAGGAAGTTGTTGGAAAATTATGATTGATAAAAAGCCTCAAAATCATTTTTGTCATTGTTTTTGCTGAATCTAGATGTCTTCACTTTTCCAATGTTGCACCAATAATATGTGTTTACATCAATTTCTTTTTGTAATAAAGAAAATGAATTTGTGGTAATACTAAAATATTTAAACATTGTTTCTATAGCTGAAGTGAGTGTCTACAATATGATATACAATCTATTAGACAATCTGAACATCTGTAACAAATATTTATTAGACGATCTAATGAACAAATTGAATGCATATATTTTTTTTTATTAAAAAGTTGTACAAAATCTTTTTATTAAGAATTGAAATTTAAGCCTAACTCAACCTTCTAAAACTTACTCATAAGGTTAGGTTTGCACCCACTTATATGTTATGAAATGTCCTTATCTCTAGTCGATGTGGGATTTCCAACACACCCCCTTCACGCGAAGACTTGCCAACTCGTGCGTGGGACTATATATTTATAGATGGTCTGATAGCAGATAACCTGATAAGCCCAACAAACTATCGCTAGAATAGGCTCAAAATGGCTCTGATACCATATTAAGAAGTGAACTTTAAGCCTAACTCGACCTTATAAACTGACTCATAAGGTGAGGTTTGCACCCATTTATATAGTATGAAATGTTCTTATCTTTAGTCGATGTTGGATCTCCAACACTTTTGAATATACATATCCACTATATATGTGTTCAACAAAAGAGATTTTGTACCCAAAACCGTTAAAATTTGAAATTGCGAAATCACTATATTCATCCCTATTTTTGGATATATCTAAGGTTTATCTTTTCTTAAATGATTTGATCAAGTTAACATTTGTAGTTATCTTTTATCATGTTTGCGCATATCTGTGTATCTTTTCTAAACAAAAATATTTTGAACAACTGAAAATTCTTTGAAGCCTTATTTTATTGTCGTGAAAATTTTGGACCGAGAAAATTATGAGTTTAAGTTTTGATTTTGTGTTCTACTAACCCTTGTGATTACTTTGGAATTAGTTTTAGTAAACAAATACGAAGCAAAAACAAATTGAAAGATTACAAATTCAAGTTTTCTTTTATTAGCGTCTAGTACGAGAAAGATGAAGATACGAAGACATGACAAAATCCAAAATTAACCATTATTGGTTCTTGATACCATGAAAGGGAAGACAAAAGGCAAATAAATGAAAGAAGAATCATATTATTTGAATAACATAACTATAACAGACATATACAAGGATATTTAAAGACAAGAGAAGACGATGACCGTTAATGCATATAAGACGAGGACTATCTAATATGTTTACTTTTATACACTATCTAAACATCAGGTTATCCAATCTCTTTGTTCTTACTAGACCATCTAGTCGTTCATAGACCGTTGATGAGTGTTAAGCACTAGAAGGTCTATCATTCATCAGATGATCTCATGACACGAGAGTCTATATGTTTTGATAATAACAAACACTATAAGGTGTGTTATGATTTTTAATGAAGCTCATTTATGTGCAATCTAAGCTTAGACAATCGAATAACATATGGTCACAATAAGAAAATCTTATCAGAAGCTTTACATGCTAGACGTTTCTATAGTATGACATGATAGAAAGAAGTTTGTCGTATCCACAGGGAATTAATGTTATCACAACATATTTTATCTTTTATAATGAAGTGAAGTGTAAACTTGAAATGGTTTGCATATATGATTATAATAATAGTAATAGTAATGCTAATAATAATAATATCCTAGTAAATATTTAAATCAAGAGGTGAAGTGTTAGATCAATCATAAAAGTAGAGAAATATCAATAAACACTAATTTTGGAATTGGAATAACCATGTGACTTTCCTTTATTATTGTTATTCATAGATGCAATGTTTTATTTAAAATGCTTGTTCCTATTTTCGCCAAACTAAGCCGATTTCTTGCACAAGGTTATCTACAGTGGTAAGCCACTGTTATGATCTTACCTATGCATTAAGATGGAATAGTTCATCATAGTCTCAGCTCCCCGCTCTATGACCATTGAGTCTTAGGGCTAGCTGAATAGAGTTCAGAAACATGAAATCACCTTCTAGTCTCATTCATGCCCTATGGACAATCAATGGTCAGTCCTCACCGTTCCACATTAAGCACACTACCGGACCCAAGGAAATTGAATTCAAAAGGAAAACATGCATCTACAAACAACAATAACTCCAGAAATATCCAGTGTCATCCAATTCCAACAAAATATATTTAGCAACTCATTATGAAATCTTACAATACAAAGTAGGATGAGAACTTTTGATGTTGTGGCCAACTTAGCTTCAAGACTCCCTTCTCCAGAGATTGGTCTTCACTTCTTCTGAGGCTCTAGCCTACTTAACCTGATTGGATTCTGAAGTTCAGACTCCTTGAGCATAAATCAGCAGAACCTCACTATTTAAACCTCTAAGGATCTCACTTGATCCTTCTAAAACTCCCTAAATGCCTCTTGAAAGGCTTTCTCTCAATGGCTTTAGGTGTTTCCACTGATTCTCGATTTCTTGAGACCTCTCAATGCCTTTGAACGTTACCCCAAGGCCCTTACTTATAGTTTTTAAAAATGGGACTTAAAAGGGTCCAAGGAGATTAGAGATTGGCTCAATGTTGGCCAATCCGCTCAACAGACTTTCTTCATCCTTAAGAATTATTTTTGGGCTTCAATATTCATTTCTTGGGCTACTTGAGATTTCAAGTTTAGGGATTGACTCCAAAAACTACAAATCCCTACTAAATATTAATCATGAGGTAGGCTAGGCTTAGCCTTGGCTCCAAGCGAGATCCTCATGATTGCATCTTGACTAAATTTGGCCTGAGTCCTTTATGAAAAAATTCAAGCTTTATTCATGGTTAAGTACTTTATACGCTCAACCCTTTTCCTTTCTCTCAACGCATTGGTCTCTGTATGCTTCTTTGGTTCTGGCCTCAATTCACTGATGGATGGAGATTTACTCAGCGTTTTGGTGTTTTTCAATATGCTGAGCCTTTCTTCAAGTGCTGGGCGAATTAGGTCTACAACTCCTTTCTTGTTTGTCTTCTTTTCTATACTTTTTTGCACATTTCTCTGCATATTCCTTTTTTATTCACATTCTTCATTTGCAACTTGAGTTGGAGTGTTTTGGCATGCTTCCTTGCTGGCATTTTCACATTTTCTACTTGTTTCCCGTGCCTTTTGCTTCTAGATTTTTGCTACAATTTGGCACTTATAAACTCCCCCAACTTAACTTTTTTGCTAGCCCTTAAACAAAGTTCTGTATACCTTTTTGGCATTTTTCCAGACCTGCAATTTTGCAAACTGAGTTAGCATTACATATACATTCAAATCAAATTAAAATATCTAAGACATGCATATGTCTATTTAATTTTTTTCCCAATTGAGTTCCAAATCCCTTACCCAAGTAGTTGTTTTCACTCATTTTAGGTGAATTTAGAATCCTAACTTGGTTTGGTATTTTGTTTCACAGTTCCTAAGCTAGCATAGAGCATGAGTTAAGCAATCAAGTATTTAGTGGCCATTTAGATGATTTATGCTCCTCTTTCGTCAACCAACTTGCCTTCTTGCTCATACCTATCTTCTTTTTTATTCTTGAAGCTCAGGTGTGCCTTTTTCACTTTTCTTTTTACTTATAAGGCTGATTGTTTTTCAATGTTTTCGGTTTAGAGAATAATTTTTAGGCCAAGATTCAGATACTCATGCAATGTGCTAACAAGAAACATGAAAACTTAACACAGAACTAGTTTTGAATATTTGAATCACTTACTTAGCTTGATTCTTTCTTTGTGGCTCACTCAACTCTTCAGGTGGTTGCTCTTATGATGCAATGCCTCAGAGTCTTGTCCTTGATATGGATGAGTTGCTTCTGCTCCTCAGTGTTCTTCTTTTTCTTAGCTCTGATTCCTTGTCAATTGTTAATGCAGGGATTAGGATATTCATACAAAATAAAATACGTGATTCATGCTCAGGGACGTGTTACTGGGCCTCAACATAAGCCTTCTCAGAAGACAACTCTTGATGAACGGGAACAAGGGAAGGCTACAGTTCCTAAACAACATAAAGAGTATCGAAAAAAAGATCCACAGTCGAAGCTCGTGGAAGGCCCTATTCGTAATTTGACAAATGATGCTCTTGGAGAGGTTAATGCAGGGTCACTCTGGGGTCACCTTGCTTATGATAAAACAGATGTAGAGGAGGATGATTTTGCAGATATGCCTCTTCTCAAGGATGCCTCAGATCATGATAGGTCCTCACCTAGGCAGGGGTTGTTCACTCCCACTTCTGATACAATTTGGGTTTCAAAACCGGGGATGGTAAGGAATTCACCGGCTATTATGCAAGCCAAGGGCTCAGAGTCACAACGTGTAGTAGATTCAATTATGACTTCTATTGATGGTCATCATGTGGAGGTCTCTGCTACTGTGGTTGTACCATCTTCGTCACATCATACTTCTCCTCGGAAGGCTAAATCACTTGGAGATGCTAAAGCACTAGTAACGACTCCTATTGATGGTCATCATGTGGAGGTGTCTACTATTGTGGCTGTACCATTTCTGCTGCGTCATACCTGTCCTTGGAAGGCTAAATCAGTTGGAGATGCTAAAGCACTACTCCTAGATAATGATACGTTGGTCCTGCAAAATCAATTTTCCTCTCTTGATGGTTTGGAAACTACAGATGCGGGAGGTGATTCTCATACTAGTACGCCAATTATTCCGACTGTCATTGTTAAATTTAATTTTGAACGTATCACTATTGAAAATCAGGTCATCCCCAAATTTTGGGCGGCTCCTAGTGAGATGGAGGAGCAGGCTAGTGATAGTGGGAGGAAATTGTTCCCACTACTAGAAAATAAGGGAGACTACCTAAGGGGACTGGTAAATTCAAAAAAATTGCAAAGGTAGTTCTCTTTAAAAAGTCGCAATGAAGGTCTCTTCATTTTTCTGGAATGTCTGAGGACTTGGAAACCACAAAATTGTGGAGATGTTGATTAATTTACTTAAACTACATAAATCCCTCCTTGTTTTTCTTATTGAACCTATGATGCCATACACTGATGCTTTCGATATCTTTTTCAAATCTGTTAATATGCATTTGGTGGCTACGTCTCCTATTGTTAATAAAGCTGCTAAGCTTTGGTGTTTGTCGGTTTCAAATCTTGTCCAAAATTTCTTGGTCAATGATCAGTTTATTTCTGTAACTTGCCTTTTGCATGATAAATGCTTTAGATTTGTAGGTGTTTATGTTGCTAACACATACTTGGTTAAACGTTTTTTGTGGAGGGATCTTAGTTTCTTCATAGGGTCTTGGTGTATCCTGGGAGATTTTAATGTTGTGCTTTTGATAGATGACTACAAAGGGGGAGTGGCTCTTAATCAAGTTTCTTATAATGAATTCCTCGATTGGATTAATACTATTGATCTTTCTTGTATGTATTTTACTAGACGTTGTTATACTTGGTGTAATGGAAGGAGAGGATTGCATAAAATTCATAGAAGACTGGATAGGGCTTTATGTAATGGAGTGTGTCTGGATGAATGAGATTCTTGTACTTATCAGGTTCTTGTTAAAAATTGTTCTGACCATTCCCCTATTCTTGCTTGTAATTCTTTAAGGTTAACAATTTTCGTTTCTTTTCTATGTGGCTTCAGGAAACTTCATGTATGAAGCTTATTCATGTTTCTTGGGCAAATAAGGTTGTTGGTTGTCCTATGTTTATTTTGCAACATAAGTTAAAAAGGTTGAAAATTGAGCTCCGAGACTGGAATAAAAATTCTTTTGGTAATGTTCACAATGCATTTCTTCTTAAGTAGGGTCTCCTCCTTGGTATTCAAAAAAACTTAGAGACTAATAGTATATCTGATATTGATGGGCTTCTCTATTAAAAAAAGATTGCTAAAGGAGGAGCTTGATCATGTTCTTCATTGTCAATATTTGTTTTGTAAAGAAAGGATAAGATGCTTTGGTTTAAAAATGGGGATATAAATACTATTTTTTTCCATGTTGTGGTCAAGAGGAGAAATAATTCTAGTGGGATTCATCGTCTACGGATTGATAATGTGGTTATTGAGGATCCTAAACTCATTGAGGATCATATTTTGGACCTTTATAAAAATCTTTATGCTGAGTCTATTTCTAATGTTCAGGATAAAGACAATATGGAAGATTCTTATATTCCTGTACCGACCAGTCCTCGGACATCGACGACCGCTAGCAGTGGTGGGTTGCGTAAGCTGGGTCCCAGAAGTGGCGTGAGACAGTGTCCCTCAAGCGGCATGAGCCAGTGTGCCGATTAGTGGTCGGATGTCGATCACCAGGATATGTCGACGTGTACTCGGCAACAGAGTGAGGTCGATGTGACGTTGGGCGTCGATGATTCAAACAGCTAAACTGGGCCACAAGAGGTGGACCCCAGGAAACACACCAGTTATCAGTGAAACGCCCAGAGTTTTGGGGAAGCCTGAGTCACAAGGTGCTTATGCGTGTGGTGTGAATAGCGCATTTGGGCGCAGCACAAGCAAAGGGCCCTGGGGGCACTAAGGCCCGTTAGGGTTAGGGTTTCCCAGGGGTAGATTGCATGCATGGCATGTGAACAGTTAAGGCACCCCCAGAACGGATGGTCCCAGAGACTAGGTGCACAAGTTGGTACCTAGGTGGTCATACCATGAGAGGTTGCGCTCCAGCAAGGGAAGCCTTACGCGCTAGACTACACTAAGACTGGGTAATAGTGGCGCAAGGGCATTCCTCCAGAAACCTTAAATGCGGGTAATGAAAACAGAGGAAACCCTAGACTATATAAACAACAGTAAGAAACCCTAAAGAGGTACACAACTTTTGAGGCTATAACTATTCCACACATACACATCGTGTCTTTGCCCTAGTATTTGTAACATCCCGCCAAAAACTATTCATATTTATATAATGAAAATAAAGGTAAACAAATAATGTTGAAGAAAACATAATTATATATATAAGTAATGAAGTTGCTCCTCACAGGGAGTTAAATACATAACCAGTCAAATTTTTCAAAAACTTAACATAATACAGTCATAAACATCTAAACCGGCGGTCTCCATACATAAACCGGCGATCTCCTAACAGAAGACCCCAAAACAGGCGATCTGCTATCATGACAGAAATCCGACGATCACCACAAAGAGATAGAAACAGGCGATCTCTCCCCCGGCGACCACTCACTAAGGAGCTTACTTCCTGGAAGATCATCTGCTCCCGTGTAAAATACACGATCATCACAGTTTTAAGAGAAAACAGCCACAGAGCAATACAAGATAAAGGGTAAGCTAGATGGTTTGAAACTTTAAATCAATAGTAAACATAAAAAAACTTCACACCGTTCATAATCCATATCAATTACAACCATCATCATTGCCATATTCCACATACTCGTCAAGTGTCTATTTCTAATTTCAGTATTCATGGTTCACACGTCAGACTTTCCACTGACTCAATACATAGACACATGACTCTACTTCCGGATTGACTCGTGCGTTGACTCAGGCTCAGAGATCTGCACCTGTCATACCATACCACTGTGAAATCCACATAGGGTCGCTGTGAATCCACACAGCCATGCGCATATATAGTCTCATATCATCACTCTCCCGGTATGACAAGGTTAATTCATATAACAGGCCGAGCTCGTTCTTTTTCACACGAGTCACCCATTCATATGAACCTCCTCCGACTCTCCACAACTGAATAACTTCCTCTACGTGATTCCATTATATCAGCAGAGTCAGGATATCTCCTTCTAGACAAGCCCCTAGTCAATACACCTATACAGATCTTACATGGTATTTCCTTTCCTGAAAATACTATGCCTCGATCCCACATTCACAGCATTCAAGACATCATACCATGCAAAGGAATATTTCAAATCACAGCAACAATCATTTCAACGTTTCAAACTTTCGAATATCACATTTAAGTCTCAAACAGTTCCAAGGCAACACCAAAAACGGGGAGTTCGCAAACTACGCCAAAACCGGCGATCTGATTCAAAAACAGGGTATTTCGAAGTCTGTCTTTAAAACCGGCGACCACGTCGCCCAAACACATAGACCAGAGCATTCATGAAGATGAAAACGAAAACGGCGACCACGTCGCCCTCACTTCCGAAATAGCTAAACTATGGCTTGTATTGAAGATGAAGGCTAGCTTCCCTTAGCTGGACTTGCGTAAAACCTCACTTCTAGCTCTAACCCACCGAACTTAAGGATGCTCGACCTCTGCCTAAGCGTTCTGATCTGGAGAACTTGCAGAGAACCTCCCAGGTGCTCTATGGCAGTCGTTGATAGGTAAGCAGGGACGTGATAAGGCCTGAATGGCAGAGTGAAGGAGAGAAAAGAGAAGGATGAAGGTAACTCACTCACTCACTCTGTCACTCTTGAATCGTAGCCCTTTCTTTGCCTCTCAGAAGTGAGCTTTTAAATCTAACTCAACTTGCCCAGAAATGCCGCTGCCTCCACCCACTCTGCAGGAAAGGTTGCATGTACGCTTCCCTGAACAGTACGACTACGCATGCCTCTGCGCAGGCTAACACTATGAGGTCACTATTCTGAACCACCCTTTTTGTCTACGTGGCGCGCGTGCAGGACGTTTCATGCTGGGAGTCTGGGTCCCACCTTCTCTGTGTGCAACTCGACATCGCGCGATAACCTTTCACCGATGACCACTCGCGCGAAGACTATCCACCGATGACCTCTTGCGCGAAGGCTATCCACCGATGACCTCTTGCGCGAAGGCTATCCACCGATGACCTCTCGCGCGAAGACTATCCACCGATGACCTCTTGCGCGAAGGCTATCCACCGATGACCTCTCGCGCGAAGACTATCCACCGATGACTTATCCTGGACGACGACCGATGTTCCTCTCTTACCGGCGATGACTGACGTTCCTCATCCCGGTGATGACTGGTTCCTCATCCTGGCAGACAACCGATGTCTCACCCTGGTGGACCACCGATGTCTCTCCCTGGAAGACAACCGATGTCCACATGGCTCTTGCCCTGGCGATGCCCGCATGTCCCGCGCCTGGCGACGCCCGCATGCCTTGCGCCCTGGCGATGACCGCATGCCTCGCGCCCCGGCGATCATGTGTAGTAGACGACCGGCGATCATGTGCTAACTAGGCGACTTATAGTCTTCTAAGCTACACTTTCCTTCCTTTTTATTTCAAATGAAAACATACTTAGAATTCATTTAAAATATACTCTTTTATTCCAATTTAATTTTACAGGTCCTTACATTCTCCCCAACAAGAAAAATTTTCGTCCTCGAAAATTGAATTACAAGGAAAAGAGGTATGGATAGGCTTCTCTCATGGGTTCTTCTAACTCCCAAGTTGAATCACCCGATCTCTCATCCCACACCACTTTCACCATGTTGATGGTCTTGCCTCTGAGCTGTTTACTTTGCCTATCGTCAATCCTGACTGGTTTCGCTTCAAAGGAGAAGTCATCCCTGATCTGCACATCGTCCACTTCCAGCACGTGACTAGGGTTTGCCGTGTACTTCCTCAGCTGTGATACGTGAAAGACATTATGCAGATTTGCTAATTGGGGAGGTAGGGCGATTTCATAAGCCACTAAACCGATCCCCCTTACGATCTGATATGGCCCGACTAACTTAGGAGGCAGCTCCTTCGATCTGATAGCTCGTCCTACACCCTTGGTCGGTGTCACTTTCATAAATGCATGATCTCCAACTACAACTCCAAAGGTCTTCTCCTCATTGCCAACATCATCACTGCCTCTACAAGAGTTATTATCCTTGTCCTCATGAGCGACATAGAGTGGCTCCCTCAAAGTTATTCTCTTCATATTTTCCAGATCCACAAGGGTTTCCCAACCAAACGATTCTTGCTCACCTTCTTAGCAACTTCAACTTTGGGGATGGATGATGATTCACTTTCTAAGGTAGAGCAATCCGACGAAGATCCATCTACTACCGTCATTAGCTGCAGTCACAACACCTTCCCGCCACTCATCATACCACCAGGCATACACTGCTGATTCAAACTCAAGAAGGCGACCTGAATGGTGTTCAGGAGAGCATGGCTTGACTGTTAAGCGGTCTGAACATCGCATACCCAAATTAATCAGTGGTTGCCACTCTAAACGAAGAGACCCATTCCTCTAGTTTCTGCGGTCCCTCTTTATCAAGCAACTCATCGTTGTGGACCTCCAGCAGCATTGGAGACACACTCCAGGTTTTTTCATCTAAATCAACATTCTGCAACGCCACCATCACGCCAGAGTACCCCTATACTAGCACCGACTTGGAAGAACAGATACAGCTGACAATGCAGCATTGTTTCTAAAATCAGAAACGAAACGCTGACCACCACAACTGCCCATCTAAAGGATTAGCTGCAAATCCCATCCCATTAGAAACACAAGGCACGGAAAGTTCTGCTCCCACCCCCAACTTTCCAAACAATGACTTTTTGGAACTAACCATCATCTTTACCCTCCTCGCACACCTTACGTACATCTCTCCACCACCACGATTGATATTTCAAATGAGCTCGGCTTCTCCCAAGTTCCGAGCCATATTTGGATACAAGAATATCTTTCCATTTCCCTTTCTCATCACTCCTCATCCACCATTTCCATTTCGCCAGAAGAGCAAAGTTAAAATTTCTGGTATCTCTTAAATTCTCCATCTGCTGGTATGCAAATTCTACCATTAATGTAACATCCAATTCATCTCCTACATACTTAACATAAACTAGTGTCCAAATTTCGAATCACATACAGCTTTCAAATCCAAATCAATTAAACAACATCCATCCCACGTGAGACTTTCTCTCTCATCCAAGCAATTTCTCCGCCTGTTGCTTTTCAACAATTTTCTTTGCCTAACTGTAACTTTAAACACAATTAAGATATTTCATCTTTCCTCTTTCCCAAAATCACTGATACATCTCAAGATGATATAATCATCTTGTAAACTTATCCTCTACCAAAACTCAAATTTCCATTTTAAGCCTTGTGTCCAGCTAGAGCCATCTTATGTTGTGTTACTGACACTAACACCTTCCAAGCTCCAGATCAAAGAAAATTCCTACTTTCATCTTGGAACTTAACTCCAGTGCTTCCCATGGATACACATGCTTAAGTCTTTAAACCCTCAACATTCTGCTTACATACTCTCCATAACTTATATGTAGCTGAAACTAAACCTTGGTACACTAAATCTAACTTACACTTCCTTCTCTAATTCCATCAACTCAGCTGGAGCCGTTGACACTGGTCCAGCTCCAGGTACCAAAACAATAGAGAGTTCCACCTCTCTCTTAGGAGGTAACCCAGGTACTTCTTCTGGAAATACATCCATGAAATCTTTCACCAAGGTATCTTGCTTACGTCCTCTTCATTCTTCACTCCCAACCGAGCTAGGATCATGAAGCACCTCGCCCCTTCTTCCAACACCGACCACCCTCGCTGAGTAGGTATCACGTCTGCCTCTTGGAGGTCTGGAAACGCTATCTTCTAACTACCGTAATCTATGAGAACGTGATTGGCAGCTAGCCAATCCATTCCCAGGATAACATCCAGGTCCTGAAGAGGTAGGCAGATCAAGTTCACTTTGCATCTGCGTCCCTCTACTATCACTGGACATTCGGGGCAAACTGTAGAGGTCAACACCTGTTTTGATGCCGGTGTAGAGGCCAACCGTTCAAACGGCAGCTCCTCCACTAGAAGGCCCAGTTCGGTTGCACACCGATTTGACACAAAAGAGTGTGTCTCTCCAGAATCAAACAAAACTTCTAACGTATCTACCAGCTATAAACAAGTATCTTGTACTAGGTTACCTGACTGAGATGCTTCCGCTCCAGACATGGCAAACACTCTCCCTCCTGCCTGAGGTCTGCTGCCTTCGTTCCTCAACTGCTGGGAACCAACGGGTTGAGTCATCCTTTTTCTGTTAGGACAATCTCTAGAAATGTGCCCCATCTCTTGGCATGTGAAACACCTGGGTCTCCATGTTTGTTGTTGCTGAAATTGGGGCGGAACTGCTCCTGCTCTATGTTGTGGAGGTCTCGAATAAGGCTTATTCTGCTGCTGCTGCACCTTGGCCTTCCTACAGAAGGAACCCCCTGGGTGTGATCTGATTACCCTGGAATCACTCCTCTCCAGGGTCTCCACCCTCTTTGCCTTCTCCACCAAGGCATGAAACTCCCTAATCCACTGATCTGGTTGGTTCGGAGAAGCATTCCCACGGAACTGGGGTGGGTTGTGCCTTATGAACTCGGTCATCCCCCTCTGCTCCCGAGGCTGATTGACATGGGAAGCTGTTGCAGTCGATCCAGCAGTCTCCCAATGATGCATTACCGCCTGATGAATCTGAGCCATTACCGTATTCTGTTGTTGGATGGCAGTTGCCATCATCTCAATGGCCCTGGCGATCTGGCCCATCTCCGAAGAAGATTGGGGAGGGGTAGGAGGTTTACGTGCCATCTTTCTTCGTTCTCGGATTTTGAAACCACTAGTTTCTATATTCCCTACAACTATAAGAATGAAATCGATAAGAAATCAATTCATTCAAGGGGTAACAGCTAGACCTTATAAAGGTTAGCATCTCAAAGTCAGCTAGAATTTGAGCTCATCAACATAATCAGGATACTTATAACCTCAAGCAAAATACCAGAACAGCTACTGGTATACAATCTAGCAATCCAAACAACCACTCCCAGTCAATTACAAGAACATTCAATAAAATGAAATAAATCACACCCGAATTCATTATATGCTAAACATCAGACCTTTAGAATTAAGATTGAGAATCATCTCGATCCAGTTATGAGTGTGCACCCTCACTACTTTATCAAGATCTTTTCATTCTTAATACTAAGATTTTCAGTTAGGGCATATCTTCACTCAAGCACACACAAAATTTCAATACAAGGACGTTTGAAAACCTTTCACTATAGTTTTCATTTAAAACTGAAATAAATTTTATGAGCAGCAGAAACACAATGGATCCACAGCCCTCAGGTCATCCTAAGGACGAACTGCTCTGATACCATTAATGTAACATCCCGCCAAAAACTATTCATATTTATATAATGAAAATAAAGGTAAACAAATAATGTTGAAGAAAACATAATTATATATATAAGTAATGAAGTTGCTCCTCACAGGGAGTTAAATACATAACCAGTCAAATTTTTCAAAAACTTAACATAATACAGTCATAAACATCTAAACCGGCAGTCTCCATACATAAACCGGCGATCTCCTAACAGAAGACCCCAAAACAGGCGATCTGCTATCATGACAGAAATCCGGCGATCACCACAAAGAGATAGAAACAGGCGATCTCTCCCCCGGCGACCACTCACTAAGGAGCTTACTTCCTGGAAGATCATCTGCTCCCGTGTAAAATACACGATCATCACAGTTTTAAGAGAAAACAGCCACAGAGCAATACAAGATAAAGGGTAAGCTAGATGGTTTGAAACTTTAAATCAATAGTAAACATAAAAAAACTTCACACCGTTCATAATCCATATCAATTACAACCATCATCATTGCCATATTCCACATACTCGTCAAGTGTCTATTTCTAATTTCAGTATTCATGGTTCACACGTCAGACTTTCCACTGACTCAATACATAGACACATGACTCTACTTCCGGATTGACTCGTGCGTTGACTCAGGCTCAGAGATCTGCACCTGTCATACCATACCACTGTGAAATCCACACAGGGTCGCTGTGAATCCACACAGCCATGCGCATATATAGTCTCATATCATCACTCTCCCGGTATGACAAGGTTAATTCATATAACAGGCCGAGGTCGTTCTTTTTCACACGAGTCACCCATTCATATGAACCTCCTCCGACTCTCCACAACTGAATAACTTCCTCTACGTGATTCCATTATATCAGCAGAGTCAGGATATCTCCTTCTAGACAAGCCCCTAGTCAATACACCTATACAGATCTTACACGGTATTTCCTTTCCTGAAAATACTATGCCTCGATCCCACATTCACAGCATTCAAGACATCATACCATGCAAAGGAATATTTCAAATCACAGCAACAATCATTTCAACGTTTCAAACTTTCGAATATCACATTTAAGTCTCAAACAGTTCCAAGGCAACACCAAAAACGGGGAGTTCGCAAACTACGCCAAAACCGGCGATCTGATTCAAAAATAGGGTATTTCGAAGTCTGTCTTTAAAACCGGCGACCACGTCGCCCAAACACATAGACCAGAGCATTCATGAAGATGAAAACAAAAACGGCGACCACGTCGCCCTCACTTCCGAAATAGCTAAACTATGGCTTGTATTGAAGATGAAGGCTAGCTTCCCTTACCTGGACTTGCGTAAAACCTCACTTCTAGCTCTAACCCACCGAACTTAAGGATGCTCGACCTCTGCCTAAGCGTTCTGATCTGGAGAACTTGCAGAGAACCTCCCAGGTGCTCTATGGCAGTCGTTGATAGGTAAGCAGGGACGTGATAAGGCCTGAATGGCAGAGTGAAGGAGAGAAAAGAGAAGGATGAAGGTAACTCACTCACTCACTCTGTCACTCTTGAATCGTAGCCCTTTCTTTGCCTCTCAGAAGTGAGCTTTTAAATCTAACTCAACTTGCCCAGAAATGCCGCTGCCTCCACCCACTCTGCAGGAAAGGTTGCGTGTACGCTTCCCTGAACAGTACGACTACGCATGCCTCTGCGCAGGCTAACACTATGAGGTCACTATTCTGAACCACCCTTTTTGTCTACGTGGCGCGCGTGCAGGACGTTTCATGCTGGGAGTCTGGGTCCCACCTTCTCTGTGTGCAACTCGACATCGCGCGATAACCTTTCACCGATGACCACTCGCGCGAAGACTATCCACCGATGACCTCTTGCGCGAAGGCTATCCACCGATGACCTCTTGCGCGAAGGCTATCCACCGATGACCTCTCGCGCGAAGACTATCCACCGATGACCTCTTGCGCGAAGGTTATCCACCGATGACCTCTCGCGCGAAGACTATCCACCGATGACTTATCCTGGACGACGACCGATGTTCCTCTCTTACCGGCGATGACTGACGTTCCTCATCCCGGTGATGACTGGTTCCTCATCCTGGCAGACAACCGATGTCTCACCCTGGTGGACCACCGATGTCTCTCCCTGGAAGACGACCGATGTCCACATGGCTCTTGCCCTGGCGATGCCCGCATGTCCCGCGCCTGGCGACGCCCGCATGCCTTGCGCCCTGGCGATGACCGCATGCCTCGCGCCCCGGCGATCATGTGTAGTAGACGACCGACGATCATGTGCTAACTAGGCGACTTATAGTCTTCTAAGCTACACTTTCCTTCCTTTTTATTTCAAATGAAAACATACTTAGAATTCATTTAAAATATACTCTTTTATTCCAATTTAATTTTACAGGTCCTTACAGTATTGACTTGAGCTTCGGAGTGCAAACGGCCTCTAGGGCGCCCCTTTGTCTTTGCAGGTACAGCGTGTTTCGATCCAGTGAAGCATCAACTAAGAAGGAAGAAGAGGGTGCAAGATTGTCATTAGAGTCAACTGACAGGAAAGTCAATCGGCAAGAATAATTCCTAAGCTAGTTTCCTTTGAGAAGAATATGTTGTTGATTAAATGTCCTGATTTTTTTAAAATTAAGAATGTTGTTTTTAATCTTAATGGTAATAATGCTCCTGGTCCTGATGGTTTTGGTGGTGTTTTCTATCATTCTTTCTGCAAAATTAATGGGACAAATGTTTGCAATGTTGTTCAACAGTTTTTTAAACAAAGCCAGGTTCTCCCTGAAATGAACAATAATGTGGTATCTCTTATTCCTAAGATTCAAGGTGCTAAATCCATTAAAGATTACAAGCCTATTGTTGTTGCTAATTTCAAATTTAAGATTATTTCCAAGATACTGGTGGATAGGCTTGCACTTTTGGCTGCTAGAATCATTTCTCCTGGTCAATATTGGTTTGTAAAGGATAGACAAATTTGTTGAACCAAGTGGTGTTCAAGGTTTTGAAGAATCCAAATCCTTTGAAGGATGATGAAGCTTCTACTTGCTTGATGCTGCTGTGCTGCTTTATTGTTTTGTTTTGGGGTAGTTTAAAGTGTAATCCAACCTTAGATTAAATCTCAAAGCAAATAGCATCTCAGTTTTTGATAAAACAAAAGTGTTTTTCAAACTAAGTTGAAACAACCGATTGTTCTATCGAAACAACCGATTGTTTATACTTAGATGTTTTGAGAAAGTTCGAAAACTGTTTTTGAATAGAGAAAACTGTTAAGTGACAAAACAACCGATTGATTCGAGGAAACAACTGATTGTTTGTTTTGGAACCATAACAGAAAAACTGTTTTCTTTGACTAAGCTTTAAATGATTTGAAACTGAATACGCTCCAGTCATTAAATGCTTTGACCAATCTTTTTGAAAGCTTTTATGGATTTGTTAAGATTTGGTAACAAACTTCCTTTTATATAATTCAGAAAATCTCTTTTAAAGGATAAAATGCTTTTGAAAAAGTAGAGGAACTGATGGAAGAGGGCAAAGCACAACCTTCCATGAAAGGCAAGAGCCAAGTCAAGAGCGTCTAAGACCAAGCTAGGAGCGTCTAAGACAAGCTAGGAGCGTCTAGGACGAGAAGGCCAAGCTAGAAGCGTCTAGGACAAGAAGACTTGGATCAAAGCTATGAATGGGAGAGTTGCATACTAGCACATATTCCGTGAAGGCCCATCAAATGTAGTTTAGCTTTAATTGGGGTGTAAATAGCATAGCCATGTGGACAAATGTTTATTTTTCTGCACATTAGAATTAAGGAGAAGTTAACCTTCCCACTATTCTAGAAAGCCCATGGAGGGGGTGAACTTACAAACTAGACACACCCCTCCCCATGTGCTCACACTTTCCATGTGGCCCATGTGCTTCACATTTACATTTCATTTGGCTAGCATTAGGGTTGCATTATGGTCCTCCTTAGCCTATAAAAGGAGGAGCCTACACCTTGTATTTTCAAGATTAAATAGAGTATTGTTATGCTGCCCAAATTGTGCCATACACTACTCCTTGCCTAACACTTAGGTTTTAGTCTTCAATTCATCACTACCAAAGGGGCTGGCCAAACCTCCCCATTTCCTCACTCTTCATGCACCTTCAAGGCACCCATGCTTCCTAGGAAGGCCTTGCTCACCTCCTCCATAAGCTTCCGCATCCATCATCACCAAGGAACTCCAAAATCCAAAGAAGAGCTCATAGGAATGCTATCATTTGGTATCTAGAGCTATGGTTCTTCAAAGATGAGTATCTCTTTTCATTTTCTTTTTGAGTTCTTCTTTTCTCCAAGTTGTTCATCTTTATTCCAAGTTGTCTTGCTGTTTTTTGTGTTTTAATATGATTTGAATGCTTGTTTATTCATTTCATTTGGTGGGTTTGTTCAAACTTGTGCTTGAACATCTATTTTCAATTTTGTGTAGGATTCTTGATATATTTGTGTTGCTGTTTTTATTTTTAGGTATTTGAGTCTTGCTTGAAATTTCATTTGGGTCATATGATGTTCTTGTGTCTTTTCATTTTATGAATCCATAAGTTTTGTCTAAGTCATGTGTTTCCATATTTGTCATCAAATCCTAGTAGTACTCTTTTTGATTTATTTGTTTCTTGTTTTTGGTCTGAATGTTTGATCTGAAATCTGTTTTGTGTTGATCCTTTGGTGCATTTTTAATTTTAGTTTGAGTTCTTATTTGTGTGTTAGATCCACACAAATTCCATCATATTAACTCCATTGTGTTTTTGAGGTATATCATTCTGTTTTTTATTGCAGTTTTCAGAACCCCTGTTTTCACATTTCTATGCTGACTGTTTTGTCTTATGAAAATTACATACATCATCAAAAAATTTCTGAGCCTCTGGATTTCACAAATTTGAGGTGTTAGCAAAAGGACAAAAAAAGAACCATCTGAAAAAAAGAAATAGAAAAAAAAGATAAATATTACAAAAAAAGTGTGCAATCCTGACGTTCCAGCTGGCAGCTCTGAGCACTGATTTTATAAAATTTATCAAAATTAATTGGTACATGCGTTTGGAGTGAAACCAACGCCAAAAGTTTGTTAAGATCTTGTTATGATTGTGTCTCAATTTTCAGAAGCAAATACAAAAGGGTCAGCTTAGCATAAATCTTTTAAAGATACGCTTTCTGGACCACAACAATTTGTGCTTTTCTGTGGTGCTGTTTTTTGGTTTTTAAATCAAATCTAGTGCTATTCCTAGGTTCCTTTTTGTGTGCCATCCATTATTTGAGTACCTTTTATTTGCTTGTCTAATTTCATTTGAACTCTTTCTAGTTGTGTCACATTTAATTCCATTTGTGTGGTACTGTTTTTCAAATTAATTTGTTTCTTGCTTTCTTTCTTTGGCCTCTAAGCTTGTTGGTGGATTAAATATCAATTGGTACTTGTTGAGTGGGAATTTGACTTGAGGGGAGTCTAGCTTGCTTAATAGGTGCTGGATTGAAGATTTTATTGACCTAATTCCAAGAGGAACAAAGGCAAAGGGCAGCAACAAACACCATACTACAAATACACCACACACTTTGGAAGGCCCAACAAGTAGAAGAGCAACAAAAGGGGTGCAACTAGAAGAACAACAAAAGGGGTGCAAATAGTAAAAGCAACAAAGGGAGTGTCATTTAATTTCTTTGCAATCTTGCTTGTGTTAATTACTTGTTAATCACGCAATTAGTCGGTGAGTGTGTCTTCAAGGGCTCCAAGTGTCCAAGAAGCCTCACCTAGGGTCGTCTAGCTTAATTTTGTTTTTATTAATTGCTTTAATTGAACGAACTTGCTTTAATCACTTCATTAATTTCTTGTTTAATCTTGTTTAAGGCTTTGATAGCTTGCATTGTTTTCTTGCATTAAAAATTTGATTTCTTCATCCTCATTGTGTTCTAAGTGTTTTACCTAAAGAAGGACTTGTGTAAAGGTTTTGGAGGGATAGTTTTTGGCTAAGGCAAGACTTGGTATTTAAGTAGTCCATTGTGACTCACCTCTCTTACCTGGAAAGCTACCTTCATTAACTTTCCTCTTCTTTCTTAAAAGTAAAACATTTCTATACACAAAGTTCTAGTCATGTCTACTCACTCTTCCAAGTCCATTGAAAGTGATGTAGGGTCCATAAAATCTCTTTTGAAACAACTCTCCAAGGACGTACAACACATTTCATATAGACAATTGGAAAATGAGTCTAAAATCAATGAATTAACTAGAGCAAAGGAAGAAAAATCTTAAAATTCAAAAAAAACACATACCCATGCATCTCAATCACAAATCCAAGAGTCTCTAGGGGAGGGAAGCCTTAGAATCAATGATTACTACCAACCACCCCCTAGGAGAAATAGGAGAAGAGAGGAAGAAGCCCCAAGGGAGGTTAGAGTAGACCTACCTCATTTCTATGGTAAGGACAATGTAGAAGTTTACCTAGATTGGGAAATGAGGGTAGAAAAATTATTTGCTTCCCATAAAGAAAGAAAGGAAAGAAAGGTACAAAAGAAAAGAGAGGAAGCCGAAAGGGAAGCTAAAGAAAAAGAAAAAGAAAAAGAAAAAGAAAAGCATGAGAAGACCCTTGAGAAACAAAAGGCGTGGGGGAATAGTGTTCCTTCTCACAAGGTCATTCAACAAGACAAAAGATTTAAAAATACCTTTGAAAATATGCGTCTTGTTGAACAACCTAGCCTTTCCTTTTGTAAAGGAACACTTGCAAGCATAGTAACAAAAAAAGAGTCTTTAAAAGAAGCTTGCATAGATAAAGATAAAGTGGATTATTTCTCATATGTGCTAGGATATCACCAAGTGAATGTCAAGTTATTTACAAGCATCTACAAAAACAAATTTTTATGTGAAGTAGTGCCTAAAGAAACTTGTCATGTCCTATTGAGACAACCATTGCCAAGTGTGAAACTTCTCATAAACAATGGTTGTAACAACGAGACTATCTTTACACATAAGAGAAAAATTCTTCATGAAGGAGAACTCATGGACCAAATTAGAGTTGATAAAACTCTAGAGCTTTTAAAAGGAAAACTTTTGTCACCCATGAGAAAAGATGTTCAAAGACATTACCCTAGATACATTTCTTGTTTTAAAAATACACCTAAGGTGATGTCTCATGAACTCTATACTCCTTTACCTTTTGCAAATGATCCTTGGGAAGACATAAACCTCAATTTTATCTTAGAGCTTCCTAGGACAACAAAAGGTTTTGATTCCATTTTTATGGATATGGATAATCTCTTCTATATAGAAGTGACAAGTCTTCATGGTTTATCTTCAAGCATAGTATTGGATAGAGCTCCAAAATTTGAAAACCATCATTTGAGGAATCTTTTAGAAAAACTTGAAATTAAGTTGTACTCTTCAAATTTTTATCCTCAAAAGAATGGTCAAAATAAAATTGAAAACATAGCTCTTTTTACTATGCCTAGAGAAATCATGAAAGACAATCACAATTCTTGGGATGAGTATCCTTTTGAGCATGCATACAATGGAGTAGTCCACAAGACTACTAATATTTCTACATTTGAAATTGCATGTGGACTTAATCCTCTTTCGCTTTTTAAGTTGTTACCCTTTCCTAAAGGTATTGTGCCTAAGGAAAAGGTAACCAATATTGAAAATTTTCAAATACATAAGAGGATTAGAGAACACATACAACCATCAAAAGAGAAATATTGTACAAAGTTGCCAAAAACAAAAGAAAAACAAAAATGGCAATTTCATACAATTAAGTTCTCTCCAATTGCTCACACTAACACCTTTACTTTGTTTGATAATTTCCATAGGTGGACGTTTGATCCGGGAGGACAAGCCTTGCCGAAACAATAGGCTGCTATCCGAGATCAAATCTGTAGATCTGAGGATAGATCTTCTCAAAGGAGGAGGAGATGATGGACACCATCCAGCCCCATCCATCCCCCTAGTTGAAGACAAAGCAAGGGATTTGAGGACAAATCCTTTTTCAAGAGGGAGGGGATGATGGAAGAGGGCCAAGCACAACCTTCCATGAAAGGCAAGAGCCAAGTCAAGAGCGTCTAAGACCAAGCTAGGAGCGTCTAAGACAAGCTAGGAGCGTCTAGGACGAGAAGGCCAACCTAGAAGCGTCTAGGACAAGAAGACTTGGATCAAAGCTATGAATGGGAGAGTTGCATACTAGCACATATTCCGTGAAGGCCCATCAAATGTAGTTTAGCTTTAATTGGGGTGTAAATAGCATAGCCATGTGGACAAATGTTTATTTTTCTGCACATTAGAATTAAGGAGAAGTTAACCTTCCCACTATTCTAGAAAGCCCATGGAGGGGGTGAACTTACAAACTAGACACACCCCTCCCCATGTGCTCACACTTTCCATGTGGCCCATGTGCTTCACATTTACATTTCATTTGGCTAGCATTAGGGTTGCATTATGGTCCTCCTTAGCCTATAAAAGGAGAGCCTACACCTTGTATTTTCAAGATTAATATGAGTAAAGTTATGCTGCCAAATTTGTGCCAAGCTTTGCTCTTTCCTAGCTTCTAGGAATTGATCTTCATCTCCTTCACCTATCCAAGGGTTGGCCGAACCTCCCTACTCTCATACACTTCATGCACCTTCAAGACCACCATCACTCCTAGGAGGGTCTTGCTCATTTCAACCATTGCTTCCGCACCATCTTCAACATCCAAGGAGAGCTCAACATGTGAAGGCCATTAGGAACTAAGAACTAAGAGAGTTTTGGAAAATTGCTGAGATTGCTTAAGCGCTAGAGAGATTGATCAAAGTGCTGGAATAGGATTCTACTTGTATTGATTTCAGATCTTCATCTGTAACAAGTGTAATCTGTGTAAAACTGTTGAACCTTTTCTGTATTGTTGCTGAGATTGGCTGTGTGTTCTTGAGGGGTTCAAGATCAGCAATCTTAGTGTTGACCAAGGAGAGTGTGTGTCTTGAGGTTTTTAAGGTCATTCTCTTGGTTGTTTTGTAAGTGATCAAGGTGTGATTGCTTAGTGGATTTCCTCAGGGTTCTGAGAAGACTGGATGTAGCTCTGGGTTGGAGTGAACCAGTATAAACTTCTGTGTACAATCTCTCTATCCATAACTCTTTAAATTCAGTTTGTTTGTTGTTTGCTGGTATAAACAATCGATTGTTTCGAAGAAACAACCGATTGTTTTCCTGGCAGTGCTGTTTTGCTTGCTGTTTTGGCAAACTGAATTGCTTAATCATTTGATTTCTGAAAGATATTCATTCTAGCTTGTAAAAGTTTGCGAAAACCTCTTTAAACAATTCACCCCCCCTCTAGTTTAAAGCCATCTTTCCTAACAATTGGTATCAGAGCTTGGTTCTTGAAAGTCATTCAAGTTGATCCTAAAATCTTTTTAAAATGGCTGATAGACTACCTTTTGGGGAAGGTGCTTCAATAAACGGACCACGCTTGTTCTGTGGTTTGAATTACCAGTTTTGGAAAGTTAGAATGAAAATATTCATGGAATCTCTTGACAAAGGAATTTGGGATGCAATTGAAAATGGTCCTTTTATACCAAAGTTTGAAAAAGATGGTTCTGTCATTGAGAAGCCATGGTCTCAATGGACTGATGCAGAAAGCAAAAAGGCCAAATTTGATTGCATTGCCAAAAATATTATAACCTCTGCTTTAAATTCTGATGAGTTTTTCAGGGTATCACAATGCAAATCATTAAAGGAAATGTGGGATACTTTGGAGGTCACTTGTAACATCCCGCAAAATAAAACCATACATACATGTATAATGAAAATAAAGGTAAACAAATAATATTGAAGAGTACATGATATTATATATATAAGAAATGAAGTTGCTCCTCTTAGGGAGTTAAATACATAACCAGGTCAAATGTTTTCAAAATTTAAAACGAAATTCAACCAAATACAACAAGACCGGCGATCTCCATACATGAACCGGCGATCTGGTAACAGAAGGCCCAAAACAGGCGATCTGCAGCAGGACATAAATCCGGCGATCACCACCAAGAGATAGAAAACCGGCGATCACCACAAACAGGCGATCTCTTCCTCGGCGACCACTCACTAAGGAGCTCTACTTCCTGGAAGATCATCTGCTCCCGTGTAAGTTATACACGATCATCACAGTTTAAAGAGAAAAACAGCCAACGAACAAAACATGCAGGGTAAGCTAGATATTTTAAAGAGAGTTTAAATAAGAATACTTAAAATAAAATCAAGGTAAACAATTTCCAAGATATTCACGTAAAGCTATAGATTTTCTCAATACCCTTCACCTGATCACCCAGAAATCACACATTTCACAATATTCTCAAGGGTTATTCTATTTCACAAAACTGCATCAAGTGTCTATAGATTTCAAGTTCCTCATTTCACATGTCAGACCACCACTGACCCAGCACACAAGACACTTGACACTACTTCCGGAAGACTCGTGCATTGACTAGACTCAGAGATTCTGCACCTGTCATACAAAGCTGTTGTAATGTTCCCACAGCTATGCGCATCAATACATTCTCGATCTCAAGTTCATCATTCTCACAGTATGACAGGGTTAATCCATATAACAGGCCGAGCTCGTTCTGTTTCACACGACTCACCCATACATATGAACCTCCTTCGACTCTCAACGCCTGAATAACTTCATCTATATGAATCCATTATCTCAGGAGAGTCAGGATAATCTCATTATAGACATCACCGATCAATGCACATCCTACACGATCTTACACGGTATTTCCTTTCCTGAAAATACTATGCCTCGATCCACATTCACAACATTCAACACATCATACCGCCCTTAAATAAATGATTCAAGTCACAGCAACGATCATTTCAAAGATTCAGATTTTCGAAGATCACATTTAAGCTTCAACAGTTCAAAGTAACACCAAAAACAGGGAGTTCGTAAACAACGCCAAAACCGGCGATCTAGTTCAAAAACAGGGTATTTCGAAGTCTGCATTTAAAAACCGGCGACCACGTCGCCCAAACACATAGCACAGAGCATTTTACAAAGATGAAAACGAAAACCGGCGACCACGTCGCCCTCACTTCAGAAATAGCTAAACTATGGCTTGTATTGAAAATGAAGTCTAGCTTCCCTTACCTGGACTTGCGCAAAACACCAGGAGCTCCGAAACCCAACGAAGCTTGAACAACGCCTTGGCTCTGTTTTTGCGTCTGGTTGAAGGACTTGCAGAGAACCTCCCAGGCGCTCTAATGGTGGTCGTCGTTCGTCGTACTCTTGTGTGAAGGTGCTAGAATCGCAGTGCGAAGGAGAGAATGGAGAAGAAGGGAGGTGAACTCACTCTTTCGCTCTTGAACAACTGCGACGTTTCTTTCTTTCTCTCTCAGAAATGGGTTTTTGTATCTTAAGCTGACTCCTCCACAAAAACCGCTGCCACCACCCACTCTGCAGGGAAGTTTGCGTATACGCTTCACTGAACAGTACGACTAAGCGTGCCTCTGCGCAGGCTAACACTCTGAGGTCACTATTCTGAACCACTCTTTTTGTCTACGTGGCGCGCGTGCAGGACGTTCCATTCTGGAAGTCTGGGTCCTACCTTCTCTGTGTGTAACTCGACGTCGCGCGATGACCTTTCACCGATGACCACAGGCGCGAAGTCTATCCACCGATGACCTCTCCCGCGAAGGCTATCCACCGATGACCTCTCGTGCGAAGGCCATCCACCGATGACCTCTCGCGCGAAGGCTATCCACCGATGACCCCTCGCGCGAAGACAATCCACCGATGACCCCTCGCGCGAAGACAATCCACCGATGACCTCTCGCTGGCGAACGACCGATGTCTCCCCCTGGCAAAGCCCGCATGCCTCTCGCGCCCTGGCGATGCCTGCATGCCTCGCGCCCTGGCGCTCATGTGTAGCAGGCGACCGACGATCATATACTACTAGGCGATCTCATTGTCTTCCAAACTACACTTTCCTTCCTTTTCATTTTAAATAAAGACATACTTAGAATTCATTTAAAATATATCTCTTTTATTCCAATTTAATTTTTACAGGTCCTTACATCACTCATGAAGGAACAAATGAAGTTAAAAGAGCTAGAAAGCATGCTCTAATCCAAGAGTATGAAATGTTCAGAATGCTTAAAGGTGAAACAATTGCTGAAGTGCAGAAAAGGTTTACTCATATCATCAATCACCTTATGAGCCTAGACAAGACTTTTGACAAAGAAGAGCTAAACATCAAGATCTTGAAATGTCTTGATAGAGCATGGCAACCAAAGGTAACTGCAATTTCTGAATATAAAGATCTAACATCCTTAAGTGTTGCCTCTTTGTTTGGAAAGCTTAGGGAACATGAGCTAGAGATGAATAGACTCAATGTTCAAGAGAATCAAGATAAGCACACAAGGAGCATAGCCTTGAAAGCATCCAAACACAAGGGAAAGCAAGATTCAAGTGATGATAGTGATGAGGAAAATATGAGTTTGCTGTCAAGAAAATTCAGCAAATTCCTAAAGAGAAACCGCAACAAAGACAACAACAAGGATAGGTATGGAAACAAGAAATCCAATGATTTAAATTCAAATAACTATACTTGTTTTGGTTGTGGTGAGCAAGGTCACATAAAGGCAGATTGTCCCAACAAGAGCAAGGATAAAAAGACAAGCTACAAGGAGAAGAAAGGCAAGACAAAAAGAGCCTACATAGCTTGGGATGAAAATGAGGTGTCATCATCAAGTTCTTCATCAAGTGAAGATGAAAAAGCCAACATATGTTTAGTAGCTGAGGATGATGATGATGCTTGCAGTTCAAGTGAGGTAAGTTCTTGTGCTTCCTTAAATGAAAAAAATTATTGTGAATTACTTGAAGCTTTTCAAGAAACTCATGAAGAAGCTAATAGATTGGTTCTTTCAAACAATCGATTGAAAGATCTTAACAATGTGCTTGAGAAGAAAGTTAAATCACTTGAAGAGGATCTGAGAAAAGCAAAAATTGATTTTGAAAATCTGGAAAATCATTTCAAAAATGCCTCTTGCAAGTGTGACACTCTCATTTGCACAAATTGTGAAAATCTTGAGAAAAAGGTTCATTATCTTGTTGAAACTGTGGACAAGCTTTCAAAAGGGAAATCAAACTTTGAGAATGTTTTGGCATCTCAAAACTGTGTTTTTGGAAAGGCTGGTTTAGGCTACAATCCACAGAACAAGCAAGATAAGTTTTCAAAAGCTTTTTTAAGAAAAACAGGAAAACAATCGATTGGATCATTGAAACAACCGATTGTTACATGCTTTTACTGCATGAAGAAAGGCCATTCTGTTAGATTCTGTAAAATTAGAAAATATTGTGTTCCTAAAGGTCTTATGAAATGGATTCCTAAGGAATGTGATGTTACTAACAGCAAAGTGAAGCCAAATGGACCCAAATTAGTAAGGGGACCAAATCTTGCTACTTGAATTTGTTTATGCAGGAAAATAAAGGGAAAAGAGGCATTCTGATCAATCTGTTAAAGAGAAAGGAAGTCATTGAAGCTGAATCAATGCTGTGCAAAAGAATAAAACAGTGAAGAGAAAGTTTCTTGATCCACAAGCATTTGGATCATTGAAGAAACAACACAAGGATAAGACTTTCCTTTAATTGTTCTTAATATTTGTTTCAAAGTCCTTTCCTATGATTAATTCTCTTTTAATCAAATGAATTCTGCTTTAATCTGTTTCTGTTAATGGCTAAAATCTTCAAAAATCAAGTTTTTATACTGCTGCAGAAAAACAACCGATTGGTTCTTCAAAACAACCGATTGTTTTGAGTCTGACAGCACTGTGAAGAAACTGATCTAATTTTGAATTCTTCTTCTATCCGTTGCAGATCAAATTCAAAAGGGAGAATCTTGGTCAAACTATCTGTATTGAAAGCTGAACGTGCTCAGAAAGTGGTTACAACATTCATAAAAGGAGAATATTCCAAAATCTTGGAAATTCAAGAGCCTTTATGACTAGCCAAAGACCATGTGTTTTTCAGTTTCTTTTTCTGACATTTTCTGTGCAGAACAACCTTCTCTCTCTGAAAATCAGGTACCCATTGAATGAAATTAAATTCAAATTGATTTTCGTATGGCTATAAAATCAGGTGCAGATGAACAACCAATTGCAACATCTCTTGCAATAGCTCTTGCACCATCTCTTGAGAAAATTCTGTGAAGAAGTGCTATCCTCTCTCTGCTGCCATGGAATCAACTCCTCCCACTTCCAAAAGAATCAAAACCAGGGCTGTAAGGTCTAGAGGAAGGTTGGAAGGATGGTTTTCTGGAGATAAGGATCTCATTGAAAAGTATAGATATGAGACAAGTCTCAAGAAGATCAACAACCCCAAGGTTGTGAGTTTTGATTGGCTGAAAAGTCAAAAGCTGGACAATGTGAGGAAACTACTCAAAGATCAATATCTCAGAAGGTTCTTGGAGATGAAGGGAAACATATATCCAGACTTGGTGAGGGTCTTCTACACCAATTTGAAATTTGAGGGAAACAACCTAGTCTCTCATGTGAAAGGTGTGGACATGGAGATAACCCATGAAGTTTGGGCTGCTGTTGCTGGACTCAAGTACTCTGGCCTGCGAATCAGCAAAGGGAATCTTGGTGTGGTGGAGGATTTTAACAAAATCCAGTTTTACAGAAGCTGTTTGAAGTATACTCAAGCTCAAGTGAGTGCATGCTCAGTTGGAGGGTTGAAAATTGATGAGAGGCTGCTTGCTCTCATTGTGACATGGATTCTGACTCCAAGGGGGAGCAACCATTCTGTTTTGACTGAAGAAGATCTGGTTTACATCTTCTGTATCACCAAGAAGATCAAGCTAAATTGGATCCACATAATCAAAGAGCACATGCAAAAAGCCATGAGGTTGGGTGATTATCACTATCCCTATGCTGTTTTAATATCTAAATTTCTACTCTATTTTGAAGTTAATCTTGAAGATGAAACTTCTGAGCTGGTCAAGTCAACTCAAGAGTTGAACAATGGATCACTCAGCAAGATGGGATTTACAAAGATAGGTGGAAAATGGGTAAGCAAGGATGGTGATCATGGTGCCTCATCTAGTGGTGCTGCTCAAGAAGAAACTGCAGACATGGATGTTGAACATGAAGATCCAACTGGAGTTTTTCAAGATGCTGGACCCAGTGCTGCTGCTGAACATCAAAAAGAAAGGATTCAAACTATGTAACCTTTTGAAAGATTCATGGTGAATAGGCTGGATAGCTTTGCTAAAAACCAAAGAAACCTCCATGATCTATGTGTTAGCAATTTCCAAAGGTTTGACAACATGGATGCAAGGTTCATGAGCCTGGATGAACAAATTGAAGCTGTCCAGAACCAAATCTTTGATCTTCAGTTTTTGAGATAAGGAAGAATGAAGAAAAACAACCGATTGTATTATCGAAACAATCGATTATTTTTGGTAGCTGTTGAAGTGTGGTTTTATTTTCTTTCCTTCTGCTGTTGCTGTTTTAATTCTGATGTAATGTGAACTTTATCATGTTTTATCTCTTATATTTGTCTATTTGTGAAGACAAATAGGGGGAGATTTATGCTTGTTTATGCTTGGTTCAGGTTTTAAGATTGACTTTTAGCTGTTTTTAGTTGTTAAATGTTGTTTCTGATATTATTTGTTTAAGCTTTAACTGTTTATATGTATGCTAACAAAATATCAGAAGTTCAATGTCTGCTAAAAGTTCAATTGCAGGAACTGCTTTAGATTTAATCAGAATAACACAAGCATTAGGGATCAAGCATCAGGGATTTGTCTTCATCAAATAGGGGGAGATTGTTGAACCAAGTGGTGTTCAAGGTTTTGAAGAATCCAAATCCTTTGAAGGATGATGAAGCTTCTGCTTGCTTGATGCTGCTGTGCTGCTTTGTTGTTTTGTTCTGGGGTAGTTTAAAGTGTAATCCAACCTTAGATTAAATCTCAAAGCAAATAGCATCTCAGTTTTTGATAAAACAAAAGTGTTTTTCAAACTAAGTTGAAACAACCGATTGTTCTATCGAAACAACCGATTGTTTATACTTAGATGTTTTGAGAAAGTTTGAAAACTGTTTTTGAATAGAGAAAACTGTTAAGTGACAAAACAACCGATTGATTCGAGGAAACAACCGATTGTTTATTTTGGAACCATAACAGAAAAACTGTTTTCTTTGACTGAGCTTTAAATGATTTGAAACTGAATACGCTCCAGTCATTAAATGCTTTGACCAATCTTTTTGAAAGCTTTTATGGGTTTGTTAAGATTTGGTAACAAACTTCCTTTTATATAATTCAGAAAATCTCTTTTAAAGGATAGAATGCTTTTGAAAAAGTAGAGGAACTAAGAACTAAGAGAGTTTTGGAAAATTGCTGAGATTGCTTAAGTGCTAGAGAGATTGATCAAAGTGTTGGAATAGGATTCTACTTGTATTGATTTCAGATCTTCATCTGTAACAAGTGTAATCTGTGTAAAACTGTTGAACCTTTTCTGTATTGTTGCTGAGATTGGCTGTGTGTTCTTGAGGGGTTCAAGATCAGCAATCTTAGTGTTGACCAAGGAGAGTGTGTGTCTTGAGGTTTTTAAGGTCATTCTCTTGGTTGTTTTGTAAGTGATCAAGGTGTGATTGCTTAGTGGATTTCCTCAGGGTTCTGAGAAGACTGGATGTAGCTCTGGGTTGGAGTGAACCAGTATAAACTTCTGTGTACAATCTCTCTATCCCTAACTCTTTAAATTCAGTTTGTTTGTTGTTTGCTGGTATAAACAACCAATTGTTTCGAAGAAACAACCGATTGTTTTCCTGGCAGTGCTGTTTTGCTTGCTGTTTTGGCAAACTGAATTGCTTAATCATTTGATTTCTGAAAGATATTCATTCTAGCTTGTAAAAGTTTGCGAAAACCTCTTTAAACAATTCACCCCCCCTCTAGTTTAAAGCCATCTTTCCTAACAAAATTCAGGATTGTATTGGTATTATTTCTGAAGCTATTCACATGCTTTCTAAAAAGGTTAGAGGAGGTAATATGACTTACAAAGGTGATATTCATAAAGCCTTTGAGACTCTGAGTTGGAAGTTCTTACTATTAGTTTTGACACGCTTTGGTTTTCACCCCTCGTTTATCGGTTGGATTAGTACAATTCTCTGTTCAACTATGCTTTTTATCAGAATAAATGGCAGTTTGGTGGTCTTTTTTTCCCCTTCTAGTAGAGGTATTAGACAAAGTGATCCTTTGTCTCCTTTACTTTTTTGTCTTGTAGAGGAAGTTCTTAGTAGAGGTATCTCTAAGCTTGTGAATGATAAGAAGATTCTAAATATGGCTAGGTCGCTAGGTTATCTCACTCCTTCTCATATTTTATGTGTTAGAATTAATGGCTAAAACAAGAGGGGGTTGAATTGTTTGTCAAAGATTTTTGCAAAGATTGATTAAGAATGAACCTTGATTAAACAATCATAGATAAGAATTTAAGGAAAGCAATCAACCCATGATACAGAAACTCTTCTCGCTGGTTGACTCGGTCGTCGTTGACTCTGATGTAGATGGTGGCTCCTCCTACCTCTTGGTGGTTCTCCAAATGTGGTTTCATTGGAACAGAGGGGGCCCTACCTGTGATTTCACTCTGACGCTCAAGTCAGTACTGGGTAAGAAACACCAAATAACTAAAGTATCTCAAGCCGAGAGTGTGTAAGAAACTCTAAGCTTGCAAAAGACTGTGTCTGTGTGTGAACCTGTGTTTACCTTGGGCGTTACCCCATTATATAGCTGTTTTAGGTTACCTGTCGCATACATGCTCTTGTCCAAGCGTTCCCTTTAGCAAATTTAGGGTTACCCTTTTGGGATTCTAATGCACAATCTTAGTGCAATCCCGTGGCAACCTTCCTTTCATAGAGTGCAACTCCCGTGGCGACATTCCTTTCCTGGAGTGCATAACTTAAGGTGTGGCCGTTAGGGTTTCAGTGCCTACCCCAGCACCGCCAACTCAAATGTGTCTAATAACTTAATATCTCACATGCCTTAAAACCTTCACGTGCCCCTCATGCGTTTCTAAGGATAACTCTATTGTGCCAGAACCTTACGTCTTGAACACATCCTGCATGCATGGCATATCTGTGAATCTTGTTTTGTGCCTTGACATGTGTAATTCTGTGGGCCCCTTTGTGGGCCCTACCATGTCGACCTCTCCTGTGCCGACCTCTCACTTATGTGCCAACCTCCAAGGTCTGGCCACTACACAAGCCCCCCAGGCTCGAGCTGGAACTTGTTTCAGCGAGAAGCCTTACTACTCGACCTGTCGACCTACATGGTGCTGCCTTACGTGGCACTGCGGCGAGACTGAGTGATGGGAGGCGCACAGTGCTTCGATGTGACGTTTCACCATACTTTCCCTAGAGCGTACACGTGGCAATCTCAACGGCTAGGGCGCATTGTCGTTTCGCGCTTCCCCTATACATTAACCCTTTGCCTCCTACGCTCCTCACTCTTTCATTCCTTCGCATTTCATCCTTTCAAAAATTCTTTGTTCTTCGAGCGCTCTTCTTCTCTCCCGATCCTTCATCGACTTCACCCAGAATCTACTAAAGGTATGTTCTTTTCACCATTTATGTCTTTCCTTTGCTATTGCGATGTCTGTCCATGAATTTATAATTGCCTGGGACTGTTTTGTTAGTAATTATGGCTTTAAACTAGAGGGGGGGGGTGAATTGTTTAAAGAGGTTTTCGCAAACTTTTTGAAGCTGGAATGAGTTTATCTCAGAAACCAATTGATCAAGCAATTCAGTTAGCCAAAATAGTAAGCAAAACTGCACTGTCAGAAAAACAATCGGTTGTTTCTTCGAAACAATCGGTTGTTTTTATCAGCAAACAACAAACAAACTGAATTTAAAGAGTAAGGGATAGAGAGATTGTACACAGTTGTTTATACTGGTTCACTCCAACCCAAAGCTACATCCAGTCTTCTCAGAACCCTGAGGATATCCACTAAGCAATCAACACTAGATTACTTACACACAACCAAGAAAGTGACCTTGAACACCCTTAAGAAACACACTTTCCTTGGTCAGCACACCACACTAAGAAAGTTGATCTTGATCCCCTCAAGAACACACAGCTCTTCTTAGCAATAGCACAAACGAATTTTCACAGAATTACAAGGATTACACTTGTTACAGAAGCAATCTGAAATCAGTACAAGAGAATCCTATCTCAGCACTTTGATCAACCAAAACTCTAAGCAATCTCCAACTCTTAGAAAAACTTTTTTTTTTTCAATTCACTTAGATTCTTAAAACTCAAATCTGTTTTTCTGTATATATATAAAGAAGATGTTGGTAATCAAATCTTAACAAAATCTTAATTGCTTTAGAAAGATTGGTCAAAGCATTTAATGACTGGAGCGTATGAATTAAAACCATTTAGAGCTCAGTCAAAGTCAAAACTGTTTTCTGTTATAAAAACATAACAAACAATCGATTGTTTCCTCGAATCAATCGGTTGTTTTGTTACTTAACCAATTTTCACATTTCAAAACAATTTTCAAAACACCTAAGCTTAAACAATCGGTTGTTTCAATAAAACAATCGGTTGTTTTAACTCAGTTTGAAAAACACTTTAATTTGTTTGAAAGTTGAGATGCTTGAGCTTTAGATTCAATCAAAGGTTGAGTTACACAACTCAAACTACCCAGATCCTAACTAAACCAGCACAGCAACAGCAAGCACAACAAAAGCTTCATCATCCTTCAAAGGATTTGGATTCTTCAAAACCTTGAACACCACTTGGTTCAACATGTTTATGTTTTATGCTCATTTCATCTCGTCGTGCCCTACTTTTCCGTCGCGACACTTTCTTTGAAATGCATTTGTTCTGTTCCCTTTTTGAGTTTGTCTTTTTCCTTTTCTTGTGTATTTTAGCCTTCATTACTCTCAAATGGATCACTGTACTTCCTCCCACTCTGGGGTTTAGTCAGATTCCTCCTAGCCCCCCATTTGTCAAGTAGTCCTAGGCCTTCATTCTGACTTCTACCAGTCTTTGTACCCCTGGGCTCCCAAAGGACTCCTGAAGGGGGTGTCCGAGTTCACCATCTCCAAAGCCATAGTAGACTATAGGAAGAAGAAGGTGAGGAACAGGGCCAGCCACACCTCCCACGTCTTTGGGAAGGAGGATGATAAATACGTTGGAGTGGTCCCTTACAAGCTGGGCGAGCCTGTCTGCTCCGATGAGGCTTCGGTTTAGGAGGCCTCTTTCTGCTTCATCTACTCCACAGTCTTCCAGAGGGTGTGCCTACGGCTCCCCTTCAGCGGCCGTGAGCGGGTGCTGCTGAGTGAAATGAACGTCGCCCCCGCTCAGCTTCATCCCAACGGCTAGGCCTTCATAACGGCCTTTGCCGTCCTCTGCAACTATTTCGGGCGCCTACCTTCCGTAGACTCCTTCCTGTACTTCTTCGAGGCCAAGAGTCCGGGGAAGAACTTCTGGGTCAGCATTAACGGGGTCGCTGGAAGAGCACTGTTAACCCTCTTCCAGCAATCCTATAAAGGGTTCAAAGGCAAATTCTTCAAGATTTGCTATCGCGCCACCGATCCCACACTCTTGGATGGGTTTCCCCATTACTGGGTGGAAAACCCTAACCTGGCCAAACCCAGGGCCCTAACAGACTTGCACCCTCAGGACAGGGAGGTGTGTGAGTTCCTGTCCGACCTCGAAGCGGTGTTCAGCAGCGCCGAGGTCATAAAAAACGAGTACCACCCCAAAGCCTTGCAGGGGTACATAGGTATTTGCTTTCACTTTATTTTTGCTTACCTTTTTCTTCTAGGTTTTCAGCCACTTGTGTATATTAACTGTTGCTGACCCGGGGTTCCCTTTTTTTTCTTGTTTGCGGTAGAAATGACTATAGGCGCTGAGAGGAGGAAGCAATTGGTTGCCCGTGCTGCCAAGAAGGGTGCTGTAGGCCCTTCCCGATCAACCCAAACCAACCCTCCTATTGCCGATGACCAAACCACCACCACTCCTCTCGCCACCGCCCCTCTCGCTGCTGTAGCCCCTGCTTAGCTCCCTGCCACACAACCCCAAAGTGCAATGGTGGCAGTCGAGGGCCCTCCTTCTGATGACGAGGGCACCCACTCGGGGTTGGTCTTCAAGAGGAAACAGAAGGCTGTCCAGGTGGCTTCTGATTCTGAAGGCGAGGGTGCCCCATCATTCAGGGACCATCTTCCAAGTGCCTCTTCTCCCCCACCTACCGTAGAGCCCGAAGGACGGGGAGAGAGTGCTCCTGCAGGCGCACCACTAAGCCCCCCCACCACTCTAGCCCCCTTCCTCCAACGCATGCTCAAGTCTACCCAAGAGTTGGAGGCCTTGGAAGGTATGGAAGTAGGGTCACTTATGGAACAAGTGGCCCAAGACTTTGGGAGGGCTCTCGGTGGGTCAGGCCTCCTTTTCAAGAAAATGCGCAAGTCCCAGCTTGACGCTGATTGTCGTGCCCAAGCAGTTGTAGAGGCGGACCGCCGCATCACCAACCTCCCCCTGGAGGTGACCGAGTTGCGGAAGTCTGACAAGGAGGTTAGGGACCTCCTATTTTCGAAGTCTTAGGAGGCCCTTCGCCCGCACTCCAAGTGCAATGACTTCCGCCTGGCCGTGGAAGACTTCATAGGTGAGCTACAGTGCAAAGAGGAGGACGCGGTCAACCTCAAAGAGGATCTGGCCCAACACGTCGACGACTTGGCGCACTAAGAGGTAGAGGTGGCTCAAATGAAGCAAGAGATGGGCCAACTGAGAAAGGAAATGGCCGAGTCCCAGGCCGAGATGAGGACAGAGATGGCTCGCAGAGAGGAGCTTTACCAGAAGGCCAAGGAACAACTCACCGACGAGGCAGCTGAAGCCTACGGTGCTGGGTTTTGTGATGCCCTCCCCCAGGTTGCCTGCACGCATCCTGGGGTGGACCTCTCCCAAACGAGCCTAAAGAAGATTATCGTCGATGGCCAACTAGTGGATGCTCATGAAGACTCTTGGACCCCCTCTCTCCTCTTGCAATTCATTAGGCTATTATTTTGTCTGTACACTGTAAACACTTGTATATTCTGCTTAATGCATACTTGACGCTTTCGTTTTAATGACTGATGCATCCTATTCTGCATATAATTTGGCCGCTGTAGCTCTTTCTTGGCATTGTTGTTATCCTTTTTCTACATATTTTGTTTCTTAGCTTGTAATATGCCTTGATGATGATCTCGCAAGCCTGTACTAGTTTGATCTGTATCTCTTTACTTCAACATCTGTGTCCAAGTAACCTCTCTAAGCAACCTCGACGATGCGGTACTTGTTAACCTATATTTCTGATTCCACGCGTGAGTCACAGAAGAGAATTCTTGGTGTGGCTCTTGGTTTATTTGACAAGTCCAATTGTCTTTGTCGACCTTGGTTGATATGCCAAAGAAAAACTTATCTTTGTTGACCTCGACTGATAAGCCAAGGAAGACCTCATCTCTGTCGACCTCGACTGATAAGCCAAGAAAGACCTCATCTTGGTCGACCTCAACTGATAAACCAAGGAAGACCTCGTCTCTGTCAACCTCGACTGATAAGCCAAGGAAGGCCTCGTCTCTATCGATCTCGACTGATAAGACAAGGAAGACCTCGTCTCTGTCGACCTCGACTGATAAGCCAAGGAGGACCTCATCTCTATCAACCTCGACTGATAAGCCAAGGAAGACCTCACCTCGGTCGACCTCGACTAATAAGCCAAGTAGGACCTCATCTCTGTCGACCTCAGCTGATAAGACGAGGAAGACCTCACCTCGGTTGACCTTGACTGATAAGTTAAGGAAGACGTCACTGCCTCGACCTCGCTGTAAAAGGTCGAGGAAGGGAGTTTCTAACTTGCCTCGACCTTGGCTGTTTAACCCACAGAGGACTTTCTTGGAACCATACTATTCTCCCCCTTTCTTTAACAAGGTAGGAGAGGGTCAATTACGTGACTCAACCTTGGCTGTTTGGGCCATGGAGGACTTCTCTTGGAACCATACTATTCTCCCCCTTTCTTTAACAAGGTAGGAGAGGTTCACTTACGTGCCTCAACCTTGGCTATTCAAGCCACAAAGGACTTTTCTTGGAACCATACTATTCTCCCCCTTTCTTTAACAAGGTAGGAGAGGTTCACTTACGTGCCTCAACCTTGGCTGTTTGGGCCACGGAGGACTTCACTTTACTGTTCAACACAAATATATCTTTCTCAATTCTTTTCATTTATTGGGTGACCTCGTTAAAAAACCCCACAGGGAAAAAGAGTGTCCCCTTCGCTAAATAATACAACTGTGTTGAATACAAAGTAATTAGCTAAAATAAAATCACAAAGTAATTAACTGAAATAAAACTTGAGGTTGGCATCGTTCCATGTTCATGGGATTGCCCTACCTTCCAGGGTCTCCAACCTGTATGCTCCATTCCCAAGGGCCTTGGTTACACAAAATGGGCCAGTCCACTTGGGAGATAACTTGTTTTCTAACTGGTATGGATGGGCCTTTCGCATCACTAAGTCTGCTACCTGGAACTGTTGAGGTTTCAGCTTGGACTTGTATTGGCATTCCACCCTCCTCTTTAAAGCTTCAGACCTGATGCGGGCTTCTTCTCTGACCTTGTCCAGCAGATCTAAGTTTACCCTTCTTTCTTCATTAGATTCCTCAGCCACAAAGTTCTTGAAATGCGACGAGCTCTCCTAAATTTCTACTGTAATCATGGCGTCTGACCCATATACCAAGCTAAATAAAGGGTGTTTCCTTAGTAGTGGACTGCAGGGTGGTATGATACGCCCACACAATCCTGGGAACCTTTTTTGCCCAAGTCCCCTTAGCCCGTTCTAGTCTTCTTTTCAAACCCCTTAGTAGGACTCTGTTGGCCGATTCGACCTGCCCATTAGTCTGAGGGTGCTTGACTGATGCAAAAACCTGTTTGATGCCGAGCTCTGTGCACAATTTTCCCAACTGCTAGCTTGCAAACTGAGTGCCATTGTCCGACACCAAATGCTTTTGTACTCTAAAATGACACACGATATTCTTCCACACAAAGTGCTGGACTTTGTGCGCTGTGTTCTGCACTACTTGTTTAGCCTCGATCCACTTAGTAAAATATTTGATGGCCACCACGAGGTATTTCATCTGTCTGAATGCCAAGGAAAACGGTCCCAGAATGTCGATTCCCCAGGTATGGAAAGGCCATGGCTGTGAAGGGATCTCAGCTCTTCTGGAGGTGCATTATGCCGGTCTGCATGCTGTTGGCATTTTTTACATCGTTGTGTATACCTTATGCAATCTTCTCTCATCGTTGGCCAATAATACCCTGCTCGAACGGCTTTGGCTGATAGAGCTCGGCCACTGATGTGACTCCCACATATGCCTTCATAGAGCTCAACGATGATGCGGGTACACTGTGCCCCATTTACACAGGTCAGGATAGGATGGGTGTAACCATGCCTAAACAAACTGCTGTCGATCAGAGTGTAGCGGGCTGCATTTTTCTTTACGATCTTGGCTTCTGCTGGGTCCATGGGAAGTGTCCCTTCAGCAAGGTAACGTTTGTAGGGCGTTATCCATGTTTCCCCTTCTTCAACCAAGTGCACCTGTGATGACCTCTCCCCTGGCAGACCATACGAGCTTATGCGGGGCATCTTCAACATCTCCTGGGTAAGAGACTTATGGCTTCTAGTTCCTGCATCTGAGACATTTATCATCTGTATGTCTGTGCCACCTTTGTAGCTATTCGAGGTGCTCTCAGAGTCTCCTGAATGACTGTCCTCTGCCTACCCCCCTTGCCTCAGTTGGCGAGCTTTGCTAGCAAGTCAGCTCTGGCATTCTACTCTCGAGGGACATGTAGCAACTCGAACTCAACAAAGGTCCTCTTCAAAAGCTCTACGTACTCGAGGTAAGCGGCCATATGTAGATCCTTAGCCTGGTACTCACCTGTTACTTGCCTCGTGATCAACAGCGAATCACTCTTGGTTAGTAAACATTCTGCACCCATCTCCTTTGTTAGCAGCATCCTTGTGATCAAATCCTCGTATTCTTCTTGGTTGTTACTTGCTTTGAAGGCAAAACGCAGGGCCTGCTCTATAAGGACCCTTCCTGGTCCTTCCAAAATCACTCTAGCACAACTACCCTGCTGGTTTGATGATCCATCTACCGAAAGGACCCACCTGAAACCTGCCTCTCCCTGCTGAGTGGCCTCTGCGGAGAGCTCTACCATAAAATCTGCATAAACCTGACCCTTGATGGGTCCTCGTGGTTCATACTGCACATCAAACTCAGATAGTTCTACTGCCTAACAAACCATTCTTTCTGCAACATCTGGTTTCTGCAGGACCTTTCGAATGGGGAAGTCTGTTATCACAATGATCGTGAAGCTGTGGAAATAGTGACAGAGCCTCCTTGCTGAGAACATCAGGGCTAGTGCCGCCTTCTCGATGGCCTGATAACGTGCCTCAGGCCCCTGCAAGACCTTGCTGACAAAATATATTAGTTTCTCCACTTGGTCCTGTTCCTGGACAAGGACTAAGCTGATTGCCCTTTCTGTGATGGCGAAATAAAAGCGAAGTGGGATACCTGGCTGTGGCTTGTGCAACACTGGAGGATTGGCTAGATACTCTTTTAACTTAAGGAAGGACTCCTCACACTCAGCAGTCCTCACGAACCTGTTGTTTCTTTTCAAGCACTGGAAGTAAGGGTACCCCTTCTCACCTCCTGCTGAAATAAAACGTGACAGGGCGGCTAGCTGACCTGTCAGCTGTTGTACCTCTTTCACGGAAACCGGGCTCCTCATCTTCATTATGGCTGCACACTTCTCTGGGTTTACCTCTATTCCGCATTCAGTCAGCAAGAACCCCAAAAATTTTCCTGCTTCTACTCCAAATACACATTTTTCAGGGTTCAACTTGAGATTATACCTAGAGATGGTGCTGAAGAGTTCCTTAAGGTTAGCCACATGCTGGTCTTTCTCCTGAGAGGTGACGACCATGTCATCTATATATGCCTGCATGTTCCGCCCAACCATAGGGGCGAGTATTCGGTCCATCAGCCTCTGGTACATCGCTCCTGCATTTTTCAAACTAAAGGGCATCACCTTGTAGCAGTAACTGAGTGCTCTATCATGAATGTTGTCTTGAATTCGTCTCTGGGGTGCATTTGTATCTGGTTGTACCTAGAAAACGCATCCAAAAAGCTAAGGAGTTTGCATCCTGAGGCGTTGTCCACCAAGGCGTCGATGCTAGGAAGCAGGTATGAGTCCTTGGGGCAGGCTTTGTTTAAATCAGGAAAGTAGACGCACATTCTCCACTTGCCATTAGCTTTCTTCACCAGCACCACGTTGGCCAATCACTCAGGGTACTAGATTTCCCTTATGTGACTGGCTTCCAACAGCTTTTGGGTCTCCTGCTTGATGATCTTCCGCCTCTCTTCATTAAACTTCCTCTGCCTCTAACAAACAGGTCTGACCTGGGGGTTCATGGTGAGGCGATGGCACAAGAAATCAGGGTCTATCCCTGGCATGTCCGACGAAGTCCATGCAAAGGCATCCAGATGTCGGGCCAAAACCTCGGCAACTTGGTCTTGTGCTTCCTAGCTCAAAGACTTACCAAGCTTGAAGTGCTTACCCCCGACCTCTCGTTCCAGGACCTCCTCTACGGGCTCGGCATGTCTTTGTGGGCGATCTCTATGAGGACGTCTTCCCCGTCCCTAGGTGGCCCGGTAGTCACGGTACATACGCCTATTTTGGTCTTGAGGTTGTCTTCGTAGCACCTTTGAGCCGCCTTCTGGTCTGACTTAATGGTTATCACCACACCATCAAGGGAGGGGAGTTTTAACTTCATGTGTCTTGATGAAGGCACTGCTCCTAATCTGTTCAAAGCAGGCCTACCCAAAAGAATGTTATAGGAGGAAGGCGCGTTAACTATAAGGTACCTGATGTTAATCGTGCGAGACGCTTTATCATCTGTGAACGTGGTCCTCAATTCGATGTAACCCCTGACCTCCACTTGATCTCCTGCAAACCCGTACAAATATCCATCATAGGGTCTCAACTGGTCGGGGGATAACTGCAATTTGTTGAAGGTCGGCCACAACATCACGTCTGGCGAGCTTCCCTGGTCGACCAGAACCCAGTGCACCTTCCTCCTCACGGTCACAATTGAAATTACTATGGGGTCATTATCATGCGGGACCACATCTGCCCGATCCGCCTTTATAAAGGTGAGGTCAGGCTTCGGGAATCGGTCGAGCTCTGCCTCTCCAACAGCTATTACCTCTCTAGTGTACTTCTTTCGCTGGGAAGCGGTGCACCCTCCGCCTGAGAAACCCCCGGAGATGGTGTTGATTTCTCCATGGATGGGTACCTCATGCCCCTGGTCCCCTGTTAGGGTTGTCAATGCAAAGTTTCCCTGAGGTTCCTGCAAATAAGCTGTCAAAAACCCACTTCTTACCAGGTTATCTATCTGGTACCCCAAAGAGAGGTAGTTGCTCAGGGATTGACCATGGGCTTGATGGAAGTCACACCACTTGTTCTTGTGTGGCCCTAACTTCTTGTTAGATTTCGGAGGAAACTTCAATCTGTTTGCCACCTTGGGGATGGCTATCAACTCCTTGAGCTCTACTCTGAAACTGTGCCTCGCGGGCTTAGGCTTCCTCGGCTCATATGGTGCTTCTTTGGCCTTCTTCCCTATGGTGGCCTCATGTACCCTCAAGGGCTGAGTGCGCCCTGGTGCACGGGGTTTGGGCGGTTCTACCCTGGCATGCTTCTCTGCCACGCGCTCCTCTGTAGTAATGTGTGCCATAGCGCGACATTGGATCTTATCAAACGTCCTTGGCGGACATCGTATCAGCGCGTCATTGAAGGGTCCTGGAAGGATTCCCCTTTCAAACGCATGCACGATCATGGCCTCGTCTTTGGTCTACAGTCTTACCACAAGTGTCCCGAACCGGTTCAGGAAGTCTTTCAGTGGTTCTTCCTGGAATTGTCTCACGTCAAAGAGATTGAACGCGACAGGTGGGCGCGCGCGATTGACTATGAACTGTTTCTTGAACAACTCCATGAACTAGCCAAAGGACGTGATGTGTCCATCTGGGAGCCCAATGAACCAATTCAATGTTGTCCCTACAAAGGTACCTATAAATAACCTACAGTGCATAGCGTCCATACCTCCAGAGATCATCATCTGAGTGTGGAAGGCCGTTATGTGGGCCTCTGGGTCCTCGACCCCTCTGAAGGTGATCTTTGGGATCACGAAAGATGCTGGTATGAATGTCTCCATGATCTCTTGGGAGAAAGGCATAGGGCGAACCCTGGTCGGGGGTGGGACCCCCGGGTCCGCCGCTATGCATTCTCCTACCCCTCTCCTCAACTCTTCGTTGGCCCTGCATAATTCTTCATTTGCTACCAACAATGCGGTTAGGTCTATTCTAAACTGATCTTGATTGGCAGTAGACGCCACAAACGCCTGCTGAAGGTTACGGATGGTCTCCATGAGTTCCTGGATGGTTGCGGCTTGATCATCCTCATCCCTTCTAGCGGTGCCTTGCGCTGTACTCCTCATGTCGCTTGATTCTACTGATCATGATTGTGGATGGGACCTAGTTTTATGGGCCCCACGGTGGCGGCCAAATGTTCTCGCCAGTTGACTCAGTCGTCGTTGACTCTAAGGTAGATGGTGGCTCCTCCTATCTCTTGGTGGTTCTCCAAACATGGCTCCGTTGGAATAAAAGGGGCCCTACCTGTCATTACACTCCAACGCTCAAGTCAGTACTGGGCAAGAAACACCAGATAACTAAAGTATCTCAAGCCGAGAGTGTGTAAGAAACTCTAAGCTTGCAAAAGACTGTGTCTGTGTGTGAACCTGTGTTTACCTTAGGCGTTACCCCATTATATAGCTGTGTTAGGTTACCTGCCGCATACATGCTCTTGTCCAAGCGTTCCCTCTAGTGAATTTAGGGTTACCCTTTTGGGATTAACGTACAATCTTAGTGCAATTACGTGGCAACCTTCCTTTCATAGAGTGCAACTCCCATGGCGACATTCCTTTCCAGGACTGCATAACTTAAGGTGTGGCCGCTAGGGCTTCAGTGCCTACCCCAGCACCGCCAACTCAAATGTGTCTAATAACTTAATATCTCACGTGCCTTAAAACCTTCATGTGCCCCACATGCGTTTCTAAGGATAACTCTATTGTGCCAGAACCTTACGTCTTGAACACATCCTGCATGCATGGCATATCTATGAATCTGGTTTTGTGCCTTGACACGTGTAATTTTGTGGGCCCTACCATGCCAACCTCTCCTGTGCCGACCTCTCACTCATGTGCCGACATCCGAGGTCTGGCCACTACATAAATATTTTCCAGAATTTTAATCGGTTAAAATCACGTTTTAACCGGTTGTTTATATAAGCAGAAGCTATATCAAACAGTTTATAATAGAGAGAAAGAGAGAGATTTACTCAATCAATTTATACTGGTTCACTCAACTCCTGAGCTACATCCAGTCCCCAGAACAACCACTGGGTATTCAACTATGTAATACATAACAGATTACATACACACACAACTACAAAGAGAGGATCTTTTCACCCAAGATCACATACACACACACACTCTTTGCTACACAACACACCTCAAGTCAGAACACCCTCTGACTTTGTAGGATTTCACACACACTTACAAGTTTATGAGAGTACAATAACAAGAAACATAAAAGGAGTAGAAAACACTTGGGATTACAGAAACCAGGAATTCCTATGATCAGATATTGTACTAGTGCAAAGCTAAACAACAATCTTGCAAACCTTTTGAAAACTTCTTTCAAAAAGAAATCTCAATCTCTCTTTGATTTCAAACTGTGTAAAACCTTGTGTATTTCTTTTGAAAGAAAGGCTATATTTATAGCTCTTAGAAAATGCCCGTTAAAGATGAGCCAAAACAGTTTTAAAAGCCAACTGAAATCAGTTTTAACTGTATTTTAAAAAAACTATTGCAGATTCAAAAATCAACCGGTTGAAAGTACAAAATAACTGGTTGAATGGGTTAAAACAGTTATGTAAGCAGTTGGAGAACCCTCCAAACAGGCCAAGTGACAAACAACCGATTATTTCGATAATTCAACTAGTTGTTTTTCTCTTTGCTTAGAAAAACACTTTTTCTCTTTTAAAATAGATTGGGCAAGCTTTGTGCAGGAATTAAGAACTGATATTTACATAGATTCTAAACATTCTAATCTAAGCTCAAACCAAAAGCAGCAAGACTTCAAGCTTCATCATGGATTTGAAATATCAAAGCTCTTATGCTCTACAATATGCTAATGACATATTTGTTTTTTGTGGGGCGGATAATAAGTCTCTTAGAAATTTGAGAATTTTTCTTAAAACATATGATGATTTTTTGGGTCAATATCTTAATAATTCTAAGAGTAGTTTTTTCACCATGGATAATTCTGCAAGATTTGTCACCAAAATTCAATGTATTCTTTTTTGTAGTCATGGTTGTTTGTCTTTCACTTATTTAGGAGTGCCTATTTTTGTTGGTGCTTCAAAGTATCGATTTCTTCAACCTTTGGCTAATAAAGTCAAATTGAAGCTAGCATCTTGGAAAGGTAAATCTCTTAGCTTGATGGGTCGGATTCAGTTGGTCCATGCGGTGATTACTGGATTTCTAGCTTATAGCTTTAATATGTATAAATGGCCTGTTTCACTTCTTAAGCAAGTTGAGTAGTGGTGTCGAAATTTTATTTGGACTGGTGATATTTTGAAAAAAGCATAGCAACCGTTAATTGGACTACGATTTGTTCTCCTCTTGAGAATGAAGGTTTGAAGATTATTAACCTTCATCATGAAAATAATGCGTATCTTCTTAATCTTGCTTGGAACTTTGCTTATAACAACAAACCTTGGTCTTTTCTCCTGAAAGCCAGGGTTCTTAAATTAAAATATAAGTTTAGAATGGTTTATAGATCCTCATCCCTTTGGCCTGGAATTAGGCAGTTTTATTCTACTATACATGATAACACTTCTTGGACTGTTGGTACAGGTACTTTTATTAATTTCTGAAATGATAAATGGTGTCCTACTACATCTTTAGCAAATATTACAGGATTATCTAATGGTGCTAGCATTTTGGAATATTCCCTTGTCTTTACAGCAGATGCCTCATTTTTTTAATCATCTCATGGTTATGGAGGAACATGATATTCCTAATTGGATTCTAGATGAGTCTGGTCGTTTCACTTAATCGGCTAGGACTGTTTTCTTGGAACCAGGAGTTCCCTGTGGTTGGGGTAAATTCATTTGGTTTTCATATATTCCGCCTTCCTAAACTCTTGTACTTTGGAAAGTTTTTCATGGGCGACTTCCTACATATCAACATACTCAGAATAAAGGTTTGCATATATGTTCTATGTGTACGCTTTGTGAAAAGCACGAGGAATCTATTCAACATTTATTTTTTGAATGTTCTAATGCTTTGCATATTTGGATTAGGTTCGGCAGATTTTTCTTCTCATTTCTCTAATAAGGATGGTTTTCTTTCTTTTATTAAGAGTGATAGTAGTCATTTGGTTAAATTGATTAAGCTTATTTCGATAACTTTTTCTATTTGGATGATATGACGTATGAGAAATTATGCTAGATTTCAGGATAAGATTGATGTTTCTAGGGCTATTTCGATAATTAAAGATTTAACTTGTCTAGTGGGAAATTCGTTTAAAGCTTCAATGAAGAATGATATGTTGGATTTCAACGTTATTAAGTTTTTTGGTATTAATACTCGTCCTAGTAAAGTTCTTCGTACTCTTCCTGTTAGATGAGAGTTGATGTGAGTTGATTTTAGGTTCATTATATTTGTGACACTTTCTTAGAATTAGGATCAAGATTCTTAGCAATTTAGAGTGAGTCACCTAAGGAAAATCCCCACTGGACATTAACTTAACAAGTGTTAAGTAGATGTGAAGGTTCATTTCCAAAGGTCCAAGGTTAAAACACAATTAATGGTGATGAATGAATGAAGAACAAGGTGCTGAACTCAAAAAAAGAATAGGTGCAGAATTTAAACACAAAAAACAGAATGGAAACACAAATTGAAACAAAAGAACCGACTGAAATTCAAGAACAAGACATGGAATCAAAACTACCGATTGAAATGACTATGGAAGATGAAAGAAGATGAAACTTATGTGGTTGTAGCCATGGATTGGGAATGGACACGCCACTTGGAGGTGATGATCCAAGATAAGTGCAGATTTGCCGCCACTTGAGAGCTCCCAAAACTCACAAGATGAGACTAGAAAGGAGAAAGCAATTCTCACACTCACACAAATTTGTGTATAGTAACTTTACTCTAAATTCAATCTTATTTTACATGAGCATAGCACCTCTATTTATAGTGTGAGAGGGCTGAAATTAAAGTGGGAAAATTCAAATGAGAAGCATTTGAATTTGGAGCCAAAACACATGTCACAAGGGAGGTGTGACTTGATTTCTACTTTGGCACCTCCTAAAACTACACCTACACCTACTTTTTATGTCACATGGAAGGTGTGACTTGTTTTTGTACATTAGCACCCCTTATTTTAATATCTACACCTTCCTTTAATGTTCTACTAAAAACTACACAAAAGAAATTACAAAAGAGATACATCCATTCATGCTTATTTCCCAAAGCTTTAGCCTTGCTCCTATTGATGCTCATGGATTGGGGTTGGGCCCCACTTGACTTGGGCTTCTTGGCTTGGGCTTCTTGGGCTTGGGATTCTTGGGCTTGGGCCCTCTTTATTTATACTACTACTTGGATTCTTCAAGAGAACCCAATTATTTACAAAAATGTTCTACTCTTTAAGAAGACTAGTAAGAAGAACTTCAAGTGCTTTGGAATATGGCCCTTTCTTATTTTTGTGAAGTCTTCTTTTGATTGTTGAGATGACCCTTTATATATAGCATCTTTGGTCATTCTTAAGTGGTCTTGACTTGCATCATACCCCCCAAGTTGGAGAGAATTCGACCACGAATTCAGAATTCCTGCATATAACAAAGTCAACTTGCTCATAGATAAAAGAGGATAAGAAGTGATATTAGAAGTTGACTTATAATCTTGAAGCGCGGGAAGTTCATAGGAAGGTTTATTATCTGTATACCAACTTTGGAAAGAATGTTTAGGAATGATAAAACTTTGTGAAGAAAAGCCTCTTAGAAGGGGTAAACCTTTAGGAGGAATTGGAAAATCATTCCTAATATTCTTTAACAAAGAAAGCAAATAGGTAGAAACCTTAGGTAATGAAAAAGATAAGGAAGAATAACACCTTGGAGGTGCAAATTGTAGCATAGCCCGAGTCAACATGATTGATTTAGTTGCATATGATGAGACTTGGAGACTCGGTTTCTCTTTTCTTTTATTCTCTTTTTCATTTTCTCTTTTGGTTTTCATTTTTAATTGGTCTTTATGGACCTCACTTGGAGAAAGAGATTTCAAAGTGATCCGATGCCCATGGAAGGTAAAAGAAATGTTGTTGGTAAGGCCATCATGTAAAGTTTTCCTATCAAATTGCCATGGCCTACCTAAAAGAATATGAGTTGCTTCCATAGGGACAACATCACATAAGACCGCATCTTTATATTTGCCAATTGAAAAAGCAATGAGGACTTGTTTATTTACAATAATTTCCCCTTTGTTACTTAACCATTGGAGTTTATAGGGTTTAGCATGAGAGATAGTAGATAATCCAAGCCTATCTACTACTCTTGTGCTTACCACATTTGTACAACTTCCTCCATCAATAATTAAGGAACACAAATTGTTATTGATAAGGCACCTTGTGTGAAAGATATTTTCTCTTTGAGTTTCATCAAAAGGTTTTTGAATTTGACCAAGGAATCTCCTTATCACTAACAAGTCACCTTCACATGGAATCTCACATTCATGGTCACTAGGGAAAGGGGAAGGGGAATTAGACTTTGAAGAATTATCACTATGTTCGCTTACAATTTCCCCATTATCAAGCATCATCATATTTCTCTTTGAAGGACAATTAGCCGCTATATGACCATAGCCTAAACATTTAAAGCACTTTTTACTTGAAGATTTAGTGGGTGATTTAGGAGTAGAAGGTGAGGCTTGAGAATCTCTAGATTTGGAAGTAGATTCTTTAGAAGGAGATTTTGAAAAGGATTTGTTTTTGTTTTTCCAAGAAGAGTGGTAATAGCCATCATTATGAGTATTTTTAAAAGAATTTTTCCTTGCAAGTTGAGATTCTACCTTGATGGCAAGGTGAACCAAATTTTCTAAAGAAGAATACTCATTAAGTTCCACAACATCTTGGATATCTGATGGAGATCAAGTAGAAGAGGATTTTACTAATGGAGGAAGAGGTCATCTACCCAAGCATTTAAAATTCTTCTTACTAGTCTTCTTAAAAAGTAGAACAGTTTGGGTTCTCTTGAAAATTCAAAAGATAGTAGTATAAATAAATCTTTGTAAATACACTTGTATAAATTTGTAAATAATATAGAAATATCCTTAGGAGTATGCCAAAGAGGAAAACCAAAAGAAACCTCTAAATGTAAGGCATTTTAGGCACTTTCTTTAGGAAAAAGTGGAAAAAGTGACTTTTCTAGCTCCTTTCAAAACAAAGGTTCATACTAAAAACACATGAATAGGTAACTTGTAGTGTAAGATAACAATGGAATATGAATGGGTAATTCAAGAATAGTACCAAACTTCAAAGGAAACACAAGAACAACATAAGAACACCAAGAACAAATGAAAATACTGATTGAAATTCAATAGGAGTTAGAAAATCACCAAGAAATTCATCAAAGAACAAAAACCCATGGATGGAAAACAAGAACAACACATGTATATGGAAACCCATGGTTTGGACGAAATTAAAACAGCAAGAAAACAAGGAAATAAACCAACAAAGTGCAGAACAATGGCAGCAAATGAAAGGAAACAACTCATGAAAAAGATTGAACCGATTAAAAATGGAAAAACTACAAGAAAACACAAATGGGTATTTTTAGAAGATGAATAGAAATGACTTATGTGGTTGTAGCCTTTTGGAGATGTGATTCACGCCACTTGGAGGGTGGTTCTTCCAAGATGAGTGGGTGGTGCCGCCACTTGAGAGTCTCCAAAGCTCACAAGATAAGACATGAAGGAGAAGAAGAGACAAGTCTCACAAACTCTCTCTCTCAATTTCAAGATAGTTTCTTTTCTTCTAACTTTCAAATTTTTTATTCAAAGTACCAAGCACCCCTATTTATAATGGAGAGGGCTGGTCATGTTACAAAGGGGAAGGAGTGGGAAGAGTCACTCTTCTAGCTCCTTCTAGTGCCTAAGAGAGAAAGGAGTAGAAAAGTCACTTTTTCCACTTTTTCCCAAAGAAAGTGCCTAAAATGCCTTACATTTAGAGGTTTCTTTTGGTTTTCCTCTTTGGCATACTCCTAAGGATATTTCTATATTATTTACAAATTTATACAAGAGTATTTACAAAGATTTATTTATACTACTATCTTTTGAATTTTCAAGAGAACCCAAACTGTTCTACTTTTTAAGAAGACTAGTAAGAAGAATTTTAAATGCTTGGGTGGATGACCTCTTCCTCCATTAGTAAAATCCTCTTCTACTTGATCTCCATCAATATCCCTTCTAAGACCACTAACAAATCTAGCCATTTTAGCTTCATCATTCTCATGCATATTGGCTTTAATTAAAAGCGTTTCAAGTTCTTTATAATAAGCATCCACACTTAGCGTGCCTTGGTGAAGCCTTTGGAGCTTCAACAATAGGTCTTTCCTAAAGTGTGGAGGCACAAATCTAGCGTGCATGCAAGCTTTTAAATCATCCCAAGAGACCACGGGCGGCCTCTTGTTTAGCCCAATGTCCATGAGAGTTTTGTGCCACCATTGCATGGCATAGTCCATAAATTCTAGGGAGGCTAGCTTAACCTTTTGGTCTTCTTGGACCTCATGTACAAAAAATATTTGCTCTACCTTAGCCTCCCATCCTAAATACACATTAGGATCTCCTTCACCACTAAAACTAGGTAATTTTACATAAGGCATAAAAGGCTTAGCCACATTTTGGCGCCTATCTTCATGATGGTGATGCATCCTCCAAGCATTTTCTTCATGATATCCATAAGAATTTTGTGAAGACCTTGAAGTATGCCTATGATGATGGTGTTGTCTTCCCTCACGGTGGTGATGCATCACTTCACGGTCCAACTCCTATCTTTGGAGCCTTGCCTCCATTTGTCTTAATGCCTCTTCTTTTTGTGCAATTGTTAGTTTACCATCCTTTAATTCACCAATTAGGTATGCTTTTTGAGGTGAGTGAGGCTTAGATGATTCTCCACTAGAAAGATTAGCCATGATAAAATGAAACACAAAAACACAAAGAAGAAACTATTATAGAAAACAAAGTTAGAAAAACAAGGTGAAAAACAAATATAGCTTGCGGCAATGATGTAAAATCTCTCAAACCACTCCAAGAAAATATATCCTTCCTTTACCAAGCCTCTCTTGTGGATTGGATGAGCCTCAAGTGAAAGATGCCAAAGCAAACCACACTTAGTCAAAGAACAATTCACCACAAAACTAGAGGAAACAAGAAAGACAAGCAAGAAAAGGTATAAGCAAGAAAAGCTAAACCAAAGTGGAAGTAAAGATATGACAAAACTTTGGAAAAGAATATTGAATAAAAATGACAAGCAAAGAAAATAAGGCACTCAATAAAAGGTAGTACACAAATAGAACCTAGAGAATGGTACTAGAATTGGATTAACAAAACCAAAACAGTACTACAGAATATTAAGGTGTCAAAATGCGTGACTTAAACAAATTATGCTGAGATGGATAATTCAAATTTGAATTTGAAATTTAAACCACAGAAATTTCAAGATCTTAGCTCAAATTTAGCGCTGGAATTACACCAAAATGATGCACCAATAAATTGTGATAATTTTTTCAAATCTGATGCGACTTCACCGTTTTTTTCGCGCCAGAATTGCACATTGATTGTATTTGATTTATCATTTTTTTTCTATTTTGAATTTTTCCTCACTTTTTTTTTTCACTTTTTTCTGACACATCAATCTGTTCAGATCCAGAATTTTAGAATTTTTCATAAACGGAATTAAATTCTGTAAACAAAAACATCCAGCACAGTTTCAACAAAAACAGAGGAAGCCTAATTTGGAATTAAAACAATATTAAGAAACTTCAAAGACACAATAGAATTGATGTATGTGAACTTGTATGGATCTATCACACAAGCATGAACTCAAATTTAAAATTAAAAATGCACCAAAGGCTCAACAAAACAGATTAGAAACTGCACTCCAAATTAAAAGCAATCAACCAAAAATTATCAAGAAAAGTACTACATAGAAGTGATGACAATTTAGGAGAAACATGACTTGACAAAACTTGTATGGATTCAAAAAGCAAAATGACTCAAACACAATTAATTTGCACCAATTAAAACAGCAAGGAAAGACTCAAATTAAAGCAAAAACAGAATAGCTAACACAACAAAAAATTCTGCACAAAAATAAAGTGCTGGAAAATGGAAATTGCTTGAATAGAAAGTGTCAATTCAACTCAACAAGAACAAAACATCACCATAGCTCATGATACCACATGATGTGAGTTGATTTTAGGTTCATTATATTTGTGACACTTTCTTAGAATTAGGATCAAGATTCTTAGCAATTTAGAGTGAGTCACCTAAGGAAAATCCCCACTGGACATTAACTTAACAAGTGTTAAGTAGATGTGAAGGTTCATTTCCAAAGGTCCAAGGTTAAAACACAATTAATGGTGATGAATGAATGAAGAACAAGGTGCTGAACTCAAAAAAAGAATAGGTTCAGAATTTAAACACAAAAAACAGAATGGAAACACAAATTGAAACAAAAGAACCGATTGAAATTCAAGAACAAGACATAGAATCAAAACTACCGATTGAAATGACTATGGAAGATGAAAGAAGATGAAACTTATGTGGTTGTAGCCATGGATTGGGAATGGACACGCCACTTGGAGGTGATGATCCAAGATAAGTGCAGATTTGCCGCCACGTGAGAGCTCCCAAAACTCACAAGATGAGACTAGAAAGGAGAAAGCAATTCTCACACTCACACAAATTTGTGTATAGTAACTTTACTCTAAATTCAATCTTATTTTACATGAGCATAACACCTCTATTTATAGTGTGAGAGGGCTGAAATTAAAGTGGGAAAATTCAAATGAGAAGCATTTGAATTTGGAGCCAAAACACATGTCACAAGGGAGGTGTGACTTGATTTCTACTTTGGCACCTCCTAAAACTACACCTACACCTACTTTTTATGTCACATGGAAGGTGTGACTTGTTTTTGTACATTAGCACCCCTTATTTTAATATCTACACCTTCCTTTAATGTTCTACTAAAAACTACACAAAAGAAATTACAAAAGAGATACATCCATTCATGCTTATTTCCCAAAGCTTTAGCCTTGCTCCTATTGATGCTCATGGATTGGGGTTGGGCCCCACTTGACTTGGGCTTCTTGGCTTGGGCTTCTTGGGCTTGGGCTTCTTGGGCTTGGGCCCTCTTTATTTATACTACTACTTGGATTCTTCAAGAGAACCCAATTATTTACAAAAATGTTCTACTCTTTAAGAAGACTAGTAAGAAGAACTTCAAGTGCTTTGGAATATGGCCCTTTCTTATTTTTGTGAAGTCTTCTTTTGATTGTTGAGATGACCCTTTATATATAGCATCTTTGGTCATCCTTGTAAGGACCTGTAAAATTAAATTGGAATAAAAGGAATATTTTAAATGAATTCTAAGTATGTTTTTATTTAAAATAAAAAGGAAGGAAAGTGTAGCTTAGAGGACTATGAGATCGCCTGGTTAGTACATAATCGCCTGTCGCCTAGACTACACATGAACGCCAATCGCCTGTAGTATACATGAACGCCAATCGCCTATGGTGCACATGATCGCCGAAAGTGCACTCAGTATGTGGTCAAGATACTGGATCAACCACAGTGGGTTCCAAAAACCACGCATATCAAGGTGTGGGCTAAGCCTTAGATACGCTGTGCATGCGAAGCTCTATGCTTGAGCATGAGAAATCGTTCTTAGTGTTGCATGCATGGGCGCACGAGGAGTAGTGCTGATCTACTATTGGAAATGTGAAGCTACCGACGTCACCAAGTCATGTGGAGATGATACCTTGGACGTAACATAGTGGGATGAAGAACCTTCAGCAAGGCGTGGTGATCTGTCGTCGGGCATCGCCAGGGCGCGAGGCATGCGGGCATCGCCAGGGCGCGAGGCATGCGGGCATCGCCAGGGCGCGAGGCATGCGGGCATCGCCAGGGCGCGAGGCATGCGGACATCGCCAGGGCGCGAGGCATGCGGGCATCGCTAGGGCGAGACATCAGTCATCTTCCAGAGAGAGACATCGGTCGTCCGCCAGGATGAGACATCGGTGGATAGTCATCGCGCGAGCGGTCATCGGTGGAAGGTTATCGCGCGATGTCGAGTTTCACACAGATAAGGTGGGACCCAGGCTCCCAGCATGAGACGTCCTGCACACGCGACACGTAGACAAAAAGGGTGGTTCAGAATGGTGACATCAGAGAGTTGGCATGCGCAGTGACACACGTGGCCGTACTGTTCAGGGAAGCGTGCACGCAAGCTTTCCTGCAGAGTGGGTGGTGGCAGCGGCAATTGTGGACAAGTTGGTTTAGATTCAAAAACTCACTTCTGAGAGGCAAAGAACGCTGCTGTGGTTCAAGAGTGACAAAGTGAGTTCACCTTCATCCTTCTCTTTTCTCTCCTTCGCGTTGCGATTCAGGTATCCTCAAGCACTAGTACGATGAGCGACGACTGCCCTTGGATACCTGGGGAGTTCTCTGCGAGTTTTCCGTCAGGACGCTAGAACAAAGTTAAGGCATCTTTAAGCTTCGGTGGGTTTTGGAGCTCTTGGTGTTTTGCGCAAGTCCAGGTAAGGGAAGCTAGCATTTTCGTTTATAAAAACGTTAGGCGAGTAGGTTCTGAAGTGAGGGCGACGTGGTCGCCGGTTTTCATATTCTTTTCACGATGCTCTGTTTTTATGTGTGGGGCGACGTGATCGCCGGTTTTAATGTCGTTTTCGAAATCCCCTGTTTTAGTGTCGTTTGAAACTGTTTGAGATTGAAATGTGATATTCGAAAATCTGAACCTTGGAATGATTTTTGCTGTGATTGGAATCGTTCATTTAAGTGTTATATGATGTGTTGAATGTTGTGAATGTGGGATCAAGGCATAGTGTTTTCAGGAAAGAAAATACCGTGTAAGATCGTGTAGGATGTGCATTGATCGGTGATTTCTATAATGAGATATCCTGACTCTCCTGAGATAATGAAATCATATAGATGAAGTTATTCAGGCGTTGAGAGTCGATGGAGGTTCATACCTATGGGTAAGTTGTTTGAAAGATAACTACTTGACCTGTTGTGTGGATTCACCCTGTCATACTAGGAGAGTGATGAGATTGAGATTGAGATTATGTTGATGCGCATAGATGTGGGAACTTTACAGCAGTGTAGTATGACAGGTGCAGATCTCTGAGTCTAGTCAATGCACGTGTCTTCCGGAAGTAGTGTCAAGTGTCTATGTGTGATGAGTCAGTGGAAGTCTGACGTGAGAAATGAGAAACATTGAAATTGATAGACACTTGATGGATTATGTGAATTGAACGACTCTTGAGGAAATTGTGAAATATGTGATTACTTGATGGTCATGTGAAATGAATGAGAAAGTTGATGGTTTTTAAGTGGGTGTCTTAAATTTGTTTTATCTTGATTTTAAAGTTTCATATCTAAATTCTCTTTCAAATATCTAGCTTACCCTGCGTTTTTGTTTTGTGGATGTTTTCTTAAACCTGTGATGATCATGTATAATTTACACGGGAGCAGATGAAGTTGCAGGAAGTCGAGCTCCTCAGTGAGTGGTCGCCGGAAGTAGATCGCCTGTTTCTGTTTCTGTTAGGCGATCGCCTGTTTTCTGTTTCTGATAGGAGATCGCCTGTTTTCTGTAAGGAGATCGCCTGTTTCTCTATTTTGCTGTATTTTGTTTAAGTTTTGGAAAACTGAATGGATATGTATTAAACTCCCTGTGAGGAGAAATTTCATTATACATATATATATATACATATGTTCACTTTGATATTATTGTTTTACCTCTATTTCATTTTATAAATATGAAAAGAATTTGGCGGGATGTTACAATCCTTAAGTGGTCTTGACTTGCATCAAGAGTTCCCTTCACCAGGCTGGGTTAAAAATAACACTGATGAGGTTGTTAGGGGATATCTTGGTCTTGTTACTTGTGGAGGTATTTTCCGTGGGAGTATGGGAGAGTTTATTGGTGCTTTCTTTGCATTTCTTGAAGTTCAGACTACTATGTTTATTGAGTTTTATAGTGTTATACATGCTATGGAGGAAGCTCAAAAGATGGGGCTTACTACTGTATAGCTTAAATGTGATTCTGCCTTGGTTTGTGTTGCATTTATTGCTAGGACTAAGGTTTCGTGGATGCTTCGTAATCGACGGAATACTTGTCTTAATTACTGTGGGAAAATCAGGTTTAGGGTTACTCATATTTTTCGTGAGGAGAATCCGTGTGATGGTAAGTTGTCTAATTTAGGATTTATTCATATAGAATCATTTCATTGGTATAATAGACTTCGATCTAGTTTGTTCTTATAATTCTTTATGAATAGGTATGGTCTACCTATGTATCGATTTTGTTAACATATGAGTTTTGGTCTAGTCCCCCCATATTTTTTTTTGTTAGTATTTTCTTTCTTTTTTCTTTTTTAAATAATATTTTTCATGTGATGAAAGATGATTGTTGTTACTTGAGGTGTCAGCCTAACTGAGATGTCAAGTTGCATAGTGATGCCTAACATGAAAGCTTTTATATAAAAAAAAACTATTACATAAACATTTTTTAGTTATAATTACGAAAGATAGTTTATGTTTCATTTGCTTCTTTTGAGTTTGCTTCTTCAGGTTCTTCTAAGGCTTCAAGAATGTTATTCATGAATTCTTCACTATTTGTGGTAGAAGATTCAGACTCTTCTGGCTGATCCACAAAGAGTGGTTGTTTTGGATTTCTAGCTTGTTGAAGGATTATAGATGGTTGCAGTTGTTCTTTAGTGTCTTCTATAATTGGAGCAACATTTTCGTTGGATGTCAATTTGCTTGATTTGCTCCCATATAATTATTATTGCATCAACACTTTCCTTGATAGAATCTTCATGCCACACCATCATTGTTTGAAATTCGTCTTCTGTCAGCATAGGAATTAATATAGTGGGTTGGTGTAGTTGTTAACACTAAGAAAATAGAGAAAAAGTGTTAAATAGAATATAAGCTCTATAGTTAGTTGTTAATTGCTTCTGAATGTGATCCAAAGCCTCTTCCATCCTTAACGGAAGTGGAAGTATCTCTTGTGTGGTCTGCTCAGCTGTAGATTCTTCAGTGTTAGGAATGTTCACCTTCATTCTTGGCATATGTTTGGTACAATGTGTTACGATGTAGGCCTTATTGATGGAAGGTTTGATATTGCATGCTGGATAGTAAGGTACTCTCACCCCAAACTCTTTACACAACTCAGAGACTAAGCTAGGAAAAACTACAGGCTTTACAGTACGTCTAACACTTATATGATAAATTACAGTCTTGTATACTTCTTCAAAAATCAATTCAACAACATTCACAGTAATCCCTTGAGTTATACAGTAGAGTTGTGCTTTTTCTAGTGTCATATCAGATACATGAGTCATAGAAAATATGTTGACAAACATTAAACCTACCTAAAGTTGTGTTGTTGTACTGATGCTTGACTTGTAGAGCTTCTTAAGGAGTCTTGTTCTTCCTTTTTTGTATGCTTGCCCATGGATATACAATTGCTTTGCTGCAGTTGTCGCTGAGACATCCTTTCTTCTTCTATTAAGGTCCTTTCTTATTTCTTTTGTTAAGTCCAGCTGAATGTTGAGTTGTCTATTGATGACAGTTGTATCATAGCAAATGTGAATCCCTCTTACCCATGAAATTATGCGTTCTTTATCAAATTTGGTGGGGTAGGCATTAGCATAGAACTCCCTTACTATGTCTTCATGATAATAGGGACAAGGATTGATCAATTTATCCCACTGCCTCCTTTGAACTTATGTTTTAAAGTCTTCAAACTCTCCTGGCAACAACGTAACCCTTCTTTAAGCTATAATTATTCTTTAGTCTAATTGATAATACCAAGTATTGCTTAGCTTTAGTTAAGAACCTTGTTTCGTCCCATTGTTTAGCTTCATTCCTTGCTTGTCTTACTACTTCTACTTCTCTGAAAAGGTGGAATTGGTCCATCTATCCCCAAATGAAGGTGCAATTGGTCCATCTAAATTTTAATCAAAATAGTGTGTTGATTACGGTTGAATCGTTCATGCAATGTCAATGGTGGATTAAAGTGAAACCAACATAAGGGTTTTGATGTATTAAATGATCAATCAACATGTAACTGAAGGATCCCAAGTCTAACATGTATAGATACACTGAGCTCATCCCTAAGCGTTGCAATAATTGAAAGGAAGAAAAATGCATTTACATGGATTGAAGCTTTTGATGATGTATAATATGTGTAGTTTCCTAAATGTGGAGCATAATTTTAGTGAAATTTGATAAACTAGAACAGTTAAATTTTTTAGGCTAAAGAGGATTAGGGAAGAAGTTAAGACGTGAAGCTGAAAAATTGATTAGTTTAAATTCCTTATATAGTTCTTAAGAGGTATGTTGAGCACTTCCTCTTTTCCTCAGTGGATTCATTCAAATTTTCAAACATGACAGCTACTTCTAAAAATCCGCCCAGTGCATATGCTTTAAGGCTTTCACATTCTCACTCTCACGGGAAGCCCTTCATAGTCTCACCGCAAACCCCTCTTCTCACTCTCACAAAAAACCCCTATTCTCAATCTCATTGCTAGCATTCTCACTCTCATTGTTCTCTGTTGAACAAAGTGGTGTTCAATGTTTTGAAGAATCCAAATCCTTTGAAGGATGTTGAAGCCTCTGCTTTGCTTGTTGCTGCTTTGCTGGTTTATAGTTTTGTTCTGGGGTAGTTTTATGTTGTAATCCACCCTTAGATTAAATCTCAAAGCAATTAGCATCTCAATCTTTAACAAAGAAAAGAGTTTTTCAAGCTAAGTTGAAACAATCGATTGTTCTGTCGAAACAACAGATTGTTTACACTTAAGTGTTTTGAGAAAGTTTGAAAACTGTTTTCAAATTGTGAAATCTGTTAAGTAACAAAACAACCGATTGATTCGAGGAAACAATCGATTGTTTGTTTTGGAACCATAATAGAATAACGGTTTTCTTTGATTGAGCTTTAAATGATTTGAAACTGAATATGCTCCAGTCATTAAATGCTTTGACCAATCTTTTTAAAGCAGTTAAGAGTTTGTTAAGATTTGATAACAAACTATATCTTGGTATAAATTCTGAAAAACCGTTTTGAAGAAAAGAGAGATCTTTTGTAAAAGTTTTTCTAAGAGAGTTTTTCAAAGTGCTGAGATTGCTTAAGAGTTTTGTGATTGATCAAGGTGCTAGGATAGGATTCTACTTGTATTGATTTCAGATATTCATCTGTAACAAGTGTAATCTTTGTAAACTGCTGAAACATTTCGTCTGTGTGTTTTTGCTGAGATTGGCTGTGTGTTCTTGAGGTGTTCAAGATCAACAATCTTAGTGTTGTCCAAGGAGAGTGTGTTTCTTGAGGTTTTCAAGGTCATTCTCTTGGTTGTTGTGTAAGTGATCAAGGTGTGATTGCTTAGTGGATTTCCTCAGGGTTTCCGAGAAGACTGGGTGTAGCTCTGGGTTGGAGTGAACCAGTATAATCAACTATGTAAAATCTCTCTATCCTTATCTCTTTAAATTCAGTTTATTTGTTGTTTGCCGGTATAAACTGTTGAAGCTGAAGGAAGCTTCTTCCCAACCTTGGCTTAAAGTGTGTTTGATGAAGAAAATTGCTTTGGTGCTTTATAGTTTGTAATAAGTATTAAGTGAATTTTGTTTTTAGGCTTAGGATGTTATAAAGTTGCCTTCGGTCATTGGGGAAGTAATGAGGAACCAATCGGTCATCGGTCATTGGGGAAGTAATGAGGAACCAATCGGTCATCGGTCATTGGGGAAGTAATGTGGCACGATCGGTCATCGGTCATTGGGGAAGTAATGTGGTACGATCGGTCATCGGTCATTGGGGAAGTAATGTGGCACGATTGGTCATCGGTCATCGGGATAATCTGTTCCAGTTGCCAAAGCAAGCTTAGATCAAGCACTTAGAGTAATTAAAAGCTTTTTTGATATTCTGTTAGGGCACCAAAGGGAAGTCAATTCAGTTATTTCAGTTAACTGAGTTGGGAGCCTTTCAGAAAATAAATCTGTTAAGATGTGCACAGAATCTGTTGTTTCCCAAACTGTTTTCAACTGGTTTTTGAAAAACAGTTAGAATCGGATTTCTTTAAAAAGGCAAAGGTCTCTCTCTCTCAGAAAAACACACTGAGCAATCACGTTTTCAAATGAGGTCAAACAAGTTCTGAAAGAGAAGAAGGATCAAAACACTTTTGTGAAAGGTTTTCAAAAGGAATTTCAAGTGTGCTTGTTCTAGGAAAACCTTGTGCTTTGTGAAGGTGCTGGTGCAGTTTCTGCAACAGATTGAACTACTGGTTTGAGTTCTTGCATCTTCTTTTTAGGTGTAATTTTTCCTTTCTCATTTATTGTAAAGGTGTAAGTGTTAGTCACTCCTTGATAGGGTTTCTTGGAGTGCAAGGTGTGCTGAAATAGGTGTTTTTCAGCCTTGTATGTGAGTGTTCTTGTAGGTTTCAAGAACTGCTGTATATGTTGTAATTGTTGTATGTGTTTAGTGGATTTCACCTTGGTGTAAGGTGAACTGGATGTAGCTCTTGATGAGTGAACCAGTATAAAAACTTGTGTGCAATCTTCTTTCCTTCCTTGCACTTATTTCTGGAATTTGAATTGATAACTGTCCAAAATAAATTTGTTCATGTGAAATTGAATCTGTTAATTCTGGGTTTAATAAGAACTGTTCTTCTCTTGGTTGAAACCTTCTTGCAAATATCTGAACAAGTGTGTTCTGCTGTTCCTTCTAATTGAGTAAAATCTTGTTTGATTAAGTTCTGATTGTACGAAGGTGATTTGGAAAAATAAATCTGTTTTGCTTAAAATCAATCTGTTTTTAAGTTCTGCTTGTATAAAGGTAATTTGAAAAATAAATCTGTTTTGTTTTAAATCAATCTGTTCTTTTAATCTCTGTTAAACAGAAGTCAGTTCCTGTTGCAAAAATTTTAAAAGATCAACTCACCCCTCCCCTCTTGATCTTCAGACCCTGCTTAACTCTAACATAAACAACTGATTGTTTCGAAGAAACAACCGATTGTTTTTTCTAGTGTTACAGTTTTGCTTGTTGTTTTGGCTAACTGAATTGCTGAATCAATTGGTTTCTTAAATAAATTCATTCTAGCTCTGAAAAGTTTGCGAAAACCCTTTTAAACAATTCACCCCCCTCTAGTTTAAAGCCATCTTTTATAACAATTGGCATCAAGAGCTTGGTTCTTGAAAGTTATTCAAGTTGATCTAATTTTTTTTTTTTATGGATGGAAAACTATGATTTGAGGAGGGTGCTTCAATCTACAAACCACCTTTATTCTGTGGATTGAATTATAAGTTTTGGGAAGCAAAAATGAAAATCTTTATTGAATCAATTGATCAAAGAATTTGGGACTCTATTGAGAATGGTCCTTACATTCCGAAATTCAAAAAGAATAATTCCTTTATTGCAAAACCTTTGTCCAAATGGACAGATGATGAATGTAAGATGGCTCAGCTTGATAGGTCTGCTCAAAACATTATAGCTTCTGCACTAGATACTAATGAATTTTTCAGGATATCAAAGTGTAAAACTGCTAAGGAAATGTGGGAGACTCTCAAGGTTGCTCATGAACCAAAGGAAGCAATGACAAAGAGTCAAGCAAGAAGGAAGAAAAGGAAAAATAAGAAAATCCTCAATCTTTGCTTAATGGCCAGAAGGGAGGATGACTCATGTAGTGTAAGTTCATCAAACTCTTCAAACTCTGAAAATTATGGTCAATTGCTTCAAGCCTTTCAAGAAACACATGAAGAAGCCAACCGATTGGCTCTCTTAAACAATCGATTGAAAGAAAAGAATAGCTGGCTTGAAAACAGGGTAAAGGCACTGGAGGAGGATTTAGAAAATTCAAAAATGGATTTTGAAAATCTGGAAATCATTTATAAAAACTCCTCTTGCAAGTGTGATACTCTAGTTTGTGAAAATTGCGAAAATCTTGAAAAGAAGGTCCACTATCTTGTTAAAACACTGGATAAGCTTTCTAAAGGCCAATCTAACTTTGAAAGTGTGCTAGCATCTCAAAATTATGTTTTTAGAAAATCTGGATTGGGTTTTAATCCACAAAAACAGCAAGATAGATTTTCAAAATCATTTTCGAAAATGCAGAAAGACAATCGATTGGACCATCGAAACAACCGATTGTTACATGCTTCTATTGCATGAAAAGAGGTCATTCTGTGCAATTCTGTAAAATCAGAAAACATGTTGTTCCTAAAGGGCTTATGAAGTGGAATCCCAAGAAAAATAAAGTGTGTAATGATGAGTATAAACCAGATGGACCCTCATTCATAAGGGGACCAAATCTATGTACTTGAAAATCTTTTTTGTAGGGAATCTTGGAGGAAAGAAAGCAACTTTGGTACTTGGACAGTGGATGCTCCAAGCATATGACAGGGGACAAATCAAAGTTCTTGAGAATATCCTTCAAGCAAGAGGGTCATGTCACCTATGGAGACAACAACAAAGGAAGAATACTTGGGAGAGGATCCATAGGAGATGAGAGCATCTTGGTGATTCATGATGTTCTCTTTGTTGAAGGCCTAAAGCATAATCTACTGAGTATTAGCCAACTATGTGACAAGGGGTATCAAGTGATGTTCAAGACAAACACATGTGAAATATGTCTACCCAACACCAAAGAGGTAATGTTGGTAGGTAAGAGAGTTAATAATGTGTATTTTCTAGATATCTCTTCACCATGTTCAATTGGATGTCTTCTATCCAAGCAAGATGAATCTTGGCTTTGGCATAGAAGAATTGCTCATATTCACATGAATCATTTGAACAAGCTAATATCAAAAGATCTTGTGATTGGGCTGCCAAAACTCAAGTTTGAGAAGGATCACATTTGTGAAGCTTGCCAAAAAGGGAAACAAGTGAAAAGTTCTTTTAAAACCAAAAATGTTGTCTCTTCATTCAGACCTCTTGAACTCCTTCACATGGATCTCTTTGGACCCTCTAGAACTATGAGTCTTAGTGGAAATTATTATGCTCTTGTTATTGTTGATGATTTCTCTAGGTACACTTGGAGAAGTTGGGAATCCTACACTATTTCTCTGCTCCAAGAACACCACAGTAAAATGGAGTTGTAGAGAGGAAGAACAGGTCTCTTGAAGAGCTTGTAAGGACAATGCTTAGTGAATCATCACTTCCTAAGTATTTTTGGGCAGATGCAGTAAGCACCTCTTGTTATGTGATGAATAGGGTGCTTATAAGGCCCATTTTGAAGAAAACTCCATATGAACTTTTCAATGAAAGGAAGCCTAACATCAGCCACCTCAAAGTCTTTGGTTGTAGCTGTTTTGTTCTCAACAATGGAAAGGAAAGCTTGGGAAAATTTGATGAGAAAGCTGACCTTGGCATTTTCATTGGTTATTCACTCACAAGCCATGCTTATAGAGTCTACAACAAAAGGTTGATGACTGTAGAAGAATCAGTTCATGTAGTCTTTGATGAGGTAGATCGTAGAAGCAGTGAGAACCCAAAGATCAGTGCTGAAGAAGATGAATAGAGCATCAGTTTGGAGAAGCTGGATATCTGTGCAGAAAAACAACCGGTTGTTTCTGCGAATCAACCGATTGAAAATCTACAACAGAGTGAGTTGCCCAAAGAGTAGAGGATTCCAAGAGATCTGTCAGTGGATAACATCATAGGACAGATAAAGGAAGGTGTCTCCATATGTAGCTCCATCTCAAACTACTGCAGACACACAGCTTTTGTCTCTCAAATTGAACCAAAGTCAATTGAAGAAGCTTTCAAGGATGAGAAGTGGGTTGAAGCTATGCATGAAGAGCTAAACCAATTTGAAAGAAAAATGAATATTATTGGTGCAAAATGGGTTTTCAGGAACAAGATAGATAGGATGGAGTGATCACTAGAAACAAAGCAAGGCTAGTTGCTAAAGGCTACAATCAAGAAGAGGGCATAGACTATGGTGAAACCTTTGCTCCTGTGGCTAGATTGGAGGCTGTGAGGCTGCTGCTGGCTTTTGCATGTATGAATGGTTTTAAACTCTTCTAAATGGATGTAAAGAGTGCCTTCTTGAATGGCTACATCAATGACGAAGTCTATGTAGATGAACCACCGGGTTTTGAAGATCACAAGTATCCCAACCATGTCTTCAAGTTGAAGAAAGCTTTGTATGGACTGAAGCAAGCTCCAAGGAAGTGGTATGAGAGGCTTAGCAACTTTCTGCTATCTCTTGGTTATGAAAGAGGAATGGTAGACAAGACTCCCTTCATCAAGAAGTCATATGCAGAAATAATTCTTGTGCAAATATATGTTGATGACATCATCTTTGGTGCTACACAAGATAGGTTGTGTGAAGAATTTGTGGCTGCAATGAAAGGTGAGTTTGAAATGTCTATGATGGGAGAACTATCTTTCTTTCTTGGATTGCAGGTTAAACAAACAAAGGATGGGATCTTCTTAAGTCAATCAAAGTATTGCAAGGAGATTCTCAAAAAATTTGAAATGGAAAATTGCAAAGAGGCAAGCACTCCAATGCCATCAAGTTGCTACATGGATGCAGATACTGTTGGAAAGAGTGTAGATCAAACAAAATTCAGAGGTTTGATTGGATCATTGCTTTACCTAACAGCAAGTAGGCCGGACATCATGTTTGCGGTGTGTTTATGTGCAAGATATCAAGCAAATCCTAAAGAGTCACACTTCAAAGCTGCAAAAAGTATTCTGAAATATCTCAAAGGAACTTCATCTGTAGGATTATGGTATTCTTCTCATTCTCCAATACATTTAATTGGTTATTCAGATTCTGACTTCGCAGGTTGCAAGCTAGATAGAAAGAGCACAAGTGGCACTTGTCACCTTCTTGGCTCTAGCCTAATCTCATGGCATAGCAAGAAGCAAGCATGTGTTGCTCTCTCTACTGCTGAGGCAGAATATATAGCTGCTGGTAGCTGCTGGTAGCTGCTGTGCACAAATCCTATGGCTCAAACAACAACTTGCAGATTTTGGTTTACAAATAAGCAAAGTTCCTTTGATGTGTGATAACACAAGTGCAATCAATGTTACCAAAAATCAAATCCAGCACTCAAGGACCAAACATATTGAAATAAGACATCATTTCATCAGAGATCATGTGGAAAATGGGAACTGTGAAGTGAAGTTTGTGGAGACCAAATTGCAGCTAGCTGACATCTTCACAAAGCCTTTGCCAAAAGAGAGGTTTTTCTTCTTAAGAAATGAGTTAGGTATTCTTGATCTAAATAATCTCTCTTAAAATCTATGTTTGATACATGTTAAAATCTATTTGTGAAGACAAATAGGGGGAGAATTATTGGTTCTTGTATATCTGTATCTTATATGCATAAAATGTTTAAATCTCTGAGAATAAAAGTGTTTTCTGCTGCGGTTGATAGAAACAACCGATTGTTTCGTGTAAACAATCGATTGAATATTATGTTGAAAGAGGTATAATCTAACTTGCTGCTGTAAGAAGCTTTGGATAGTGTACATGCTTTCTCTGTAGGAACTGCTTCAGATTTAATCAGTACAACACAAGCACCAGGGATTTGTCTTCATCAAATAGGGGGAGATTGTTGAACCAAGTGGTGTTCAATGTTTTGAAGAATCCAAATCCTTTGAAGGATGTTGAAGCCTCTGCTTTGCTTGTTGCTGCTGTGCTGGTTTATAGTTTTGTTCTGGGGTAGTTTTATGTTGTAATCCTCCCTTAGATTAAATCTCAAAGCAATTAGCATCTCAATCTTTAACAAAGCAAAGAGTTTTTCAAGCTAAGTTGAAACAACCGATTGTTCTATCGAAACAACCAATTGTTTACACTTAGGTGTTTTGAGAAAGTTTGAAAACTGTTTTCAAATGGTGAAATCTGTTAAGTAACAAAACAACCGATTGATTCGAGGAAACAACCGATTGTTTGTTTTGGAACCATAACAGAAAAACTGTTTTCTTTGACTGAGCTTTAAATGATTTGAAGTTGAATACGCTCCAGTCATTAAATGCTTTGACCAATCTTTTTAAAGCAGTTAAGAGTTTGTTAAGATTTGATAACAAACTATATCTTGGTATAAATTCAGAAAAACTGTTTTGAAGAAAAGAGAGATCTTTTGTAAAAGTTTTTCTAAGAGAAATTTTCAAAGTGCTGAGATTGCTTAAGAGTTTTGTGATTGATCAAGGTGCTGGGATAGGATTCTACTTGTATTGATTTCAGATATTCATCTGTAACAAGTGTAATCATTGTAAACTGCTGAAACATTTCGTCTGTGTGTTTTTGCTGAGATTGGCTGTGTGTTCTTGAGGTGTTCAAGATTAGCAATCTTAGTGTTGTCCAAGGAGAGTGTGTTTCTTGAGGTTTTCAAGGTCATTCTCTTGGTTGTTGTGTAAGTGATCAAGGTGTGATTGCTTAGTGGATTTCCTCAGGGTTTCTGAGAAGACTGGATGTAGCTCTGGGTTGGAGTGAACCAGTATAATGAACTGTGTAAAATCTCTCTATCCTTATCTCCTTAAATTCAGTTTGTTTGTTGTTTGCTGGTATAAACAATCGATTGTTTCGAAGAAACAACCAATTGTTTTTTCTAGTGTTACAATTTTGCTTGCTGTTTTGGCTAACTGAATTGCTGAATCAATTGGTTTCTTAAATAAATTCATTCTAGCTCTGAAAAGTTTGCGAAAACCCCTTTAAACAATTCACCCCCCCTCTAGTTTAAAGCCATCTTTTCTAACAATTTCCTCACCACAAACTATCTCACCCCTCTCACTCTTCTAAGCGCAACATTTGACCGCAATTACCGCCGCTTGTCGCAAGAATTACATCGTTGCAACGATCCCTTTTTTTTTTTTGCAAGGTTATGTTTTTGTGTGTATTTCCTTTGCCGAATATGATTTTGAAGTTAGATTGAATATATAAATTTCCCATTTTTTTTTTAGATCTATAATTTCCTACAAAAAGAAATTTCACTATATGTATTTTAGCTGGTACTTTAGGTTCTTTGCCAGTGATAGAAAAAAGAATGTAAACCTAAGTCTTTCTAAATCTCACGTATGCTTTCTCTCTCTTTCATTTATTTTCAATTAGGTTTTTTTATTGTTTTCTCTCTTTCCCCAAACTAGGGTTTTAGGACAAAGTTTTCTCTTTTCCAAATGGGGGTTTCCATGACAAAGATGGCATCAAGGTAGCTGGTGGAGGTGGAGATGAGATCTAACAATTGTCAGGATTTGTCTTGTTAATTGAATGTGATTGATTGCACAAAAGCTTAACCCTCTAACAAATATGTAGAAGAAACTATTAGTTGGCTTTTGCTTTTTTTTTTCATGTTCTATTTGTTCGTAAGTCATTTCCATGGAATTTCTAGTTCTAGCCTTTTTGGGCTTTTAAATTAACTTTTTGTCAAGTGGTTTGGTTTGGTTTGCTTTGAAAATTTACTTTTCCTTGTATAGCTGCACATTTTCTCTTTGTAATAAGTTCCATTTCTATAAAATATCACATAGGGTTATGTATAAGTATCATTTCTTATTTTGGAGGCATGAGATTTTGGAGAAATTACAATCCTGAAGTTTCTTATTCTCAAATACATTACTCTTTTTTTCTATGATAGAATAGTTATTCCACTATCATTTTATTTTGTTCTCTGCCTTTGATGAGAGCAAAAAAGATATTTTTTCTTGAAATGGAATAAACATTACTGTTGTTGATTTCTCTTTCTAAAAATGTTTCTAGGTATGTCATCTTATACCTTTTGGTCTCGCGTTTCCTTATATACATTCTAATGGTGTCTTAATGTTAATTGATTATGGGAAACATTGCACATAAATATGGTATTAATAAAAGTGATTTACTTAGCCAAAAAGCTGATGATTTTGTTGAATGTATTGCTCTTGGAGAGAACCAAGTGACTTAAGAAAAAGACATTTAAATATGTTGGTGTAAACGTGGATACCTTGGACCAACTTGTTATACTTAAGTTCATCAATTGACATCTTTCATTGTTTATAATTTTATTAGCCGCATGGCACCCCTTGCTCTTCATTCATAATTTCAAAAGATCTTATTTTCATCATTTTGATAGGCGTGTTTGATTTTTACTTATGTTCATCAATTGATACATGTTCTTGGTTTACAAAGTAGCATTTATTATTGGAATAACTAATTCAACTTACAGCAAAAGAACTAGTGATTTTGATATGGCTCCCCTTGTTGATCAAGGGAAGCTTTGATGTTTTCAAATCCTCTGAGAGCTTGAAGAATCATAAGCTTTTTATGTTGAGTATAGAATAGGATTGTTTAGAATCTTTGTTAAATTCAGATCCTAAATCTCAGCATTGCTTGGTTAATCTGTTCTGAAAAGAAACAAAGTGTTTTTAAAAGCAAAGGAAGAACAACTGATTATATCTTTGAGATAACCGGTTGTTTGTTACTTGGCTAGCACAAGGTTTTTGAATTTGCCTTGTGAGTCTGTTAAGTAGCAGCTTGACACATTTAACCGATTATTTCGTGGTTTTAACCGGTTAAATGGATGTCTCCATAACAGCTTTTTGAAAAACCGTTTTAGTTGATTCAAATGGCCTTAAACGGCTAGTTTTCAAGTGCTATAAATATAGCCCTTCTTTCAAAAGAAAAATAACAATTACAAAGAATTTCAAAAGTGATTTTTGAGATCAAAGAGAGATACAAGTTTTTGAAAGAAGTTTTTAGAAGAGCAAGATTGCTTTCAAGCTTTGCTGAGTTTTCCAAGATCTGTCTTAGGATTTCCTGCTGTGAATCTTCAGGTGTTTTCTATCCTTGTATAGTTCTTGTACATTTTGACAAATTTGTAACGTGTTGTGGTTCACAGAGTCAGAGGATTGTTCTAATCTGTGGTGTGGTTAAGCCAAGAGAAATGGGAGTTCTTGTGTGAGTCAAGATCCCTTCTTTGGTGTGTGTGTTGTTGTAATCTGGGTGATTACTAGTGGAACTCAGATAGTTTTCTGAGAACTGGATGTAGCTCCTTGTATGAGTGAACTAGTATAACCCCTTGTGTTCATATCTCTCTATCTCTTCCTTTAATTGAAACTGTTTGATACAAATTGCTTCTGCTGTCATAAGAACAACCGATTAAAACAAAATTTTAACCCGTTATAATTCTGTAACAGTTTTTGTGTTCATTGTTTAATTGCTTCTCTGATTGCTTATCTGTGTTTGTTTGATAAAGATTCATTCTTAATCAAATATCTGCGAAAAGCTTTCGAAAACAATTCACCCCCCCCTCTTATTTTAAGCCATCAATTCTAACAATTGGCATCAAGAGCTAGGTTCTTGAAAAATATTCAAGTTTCTGTTTTTCTGAAAAATCTTTTCAAACATGGCTGACAAGATGCCTTTTGGGGAAGGTGCTTCCATAAACAGACCACCACTATTTTGTGGGGTTAATTACCAATTTTGGAAGGTGAGAATGAAAATCTTTATGCATTCAACTGATAAGGGTATTTGGGAAACAATTGAAAATGGTCCGTTTATACCTCAAGTCAAGAAAGATGATGTGTTAGTAGATAAACCTTATCTGATTGGACTGAGGCTGAAAGTAAAAAAGCCAAATTTGATTGGATTGCCAAGTATATAATAACTTCTGCTTTAAGCTGTGACGAATTTTTCAAAGTCTCTCAATGCAATAAGCTAAGGAGATGTGGAAAATTCTAAAAGTCACTCATGAGGGAACAAATGATGTAAAGAGAGCTAGAAAGCATGCCCTCATTCAAGAATACGAATTATTCAAAATGTAGAAAGGAGAAACCATTTCAGACGTGCAAAAAAGGTTTTCTCATATTGTCAATCATGTCATAGGGCTGGGCAAGAGCTTTGAGAAGGAAGAATTCAATATTAAGATCTTGAAGTGTCTTGATAGATCATGGCAACCCAAGGTAACTGCCATTTCAGAGTCCAAGGATCTTTCTTCCATGTCTACAACATCACTCTTTGGCAAACTTCGTGAGCATGAACTAGAAATGAATAGATTATTAGTACAACAAAGCGAGGATAAGAACAACAAGAACATTGCTTTAAAATCAATCGGTTATCCCGCAAAAACAACCGGTTATAAGAAGCATCAGGAGTCAAGTGACAGTGATGAGGAAACCATGAGTCTGCTGTCCAGAAAATTCAGTAAGTTCTTGAAGAGAAAGACTCAATCTTCAAAGAGGTATGGTTCCAAGAAGACCAATGACTTTAATACTAACAAATATACCTGCTATGGCTGTGGTGAACAGGGCCACATTAAAGCAGAATGCCCCAACAATGAAAGATCAGAATTCAAGAATGAAAATAAGGTAAAAGCAAAGAAAGTCTAGGTGGCATGGGATGAAAATGATGTCTCATCCTCAAGTTCCTCTGATGATGATGAAGCTAATCTCTATCTTAAAGCTTCTGTATCCAGCAGTGGGAGTTCAGAATCTTCAATCAAAGGTAACACGTACTATCAATTGCTTGATGCATTCAATGAAACCCATGAAGAAGCTAACCGGTTGGCACTTTCAAATAACCGATTGAAAGGTCTTAATAACTGGATGGAAAACAAAATCAAGACTCTTGAAGAAGAGGTTAGAAAAACAAAAGAAGATTTCAAAAACCTTGATCTAATTTTCAAAAATTCTTCTTGTGATTGTGAGTCAAAAGTTTGTTAAAATTGTGAAAATCTTAAGAAAAAGATTCTCTACCTTTTGAAAACCTTGGACAAACTCACAACTGGAAAATCCAATTTTGAAAATTTTCTTTCATCTCAGATATGTGTTTTTGGTATAGCTGGCTTAGGCTTCTATCCCCAAAGCAAAGCCAAAGGAATTTCAAAACCTTTTTCAACTGCACCAAGAAAATAATCAGTTAAAAGATCGATTCAACCGGTTGTTACATGTTTTTATTGCTTGAAGAAAGGCCACTCTGTTAGGTACTGCAGGTTTCGAAAATCTCTTGTTCCTAAAGGAATTTTTAAGTGGATTCCTAAATATATTGATGTTTCTAAAGACAGCTCTAACACCAAAGGTCCCAAGTTCATGAAGGGATCAAATCTTGTGATCTAATAAGTGTTGTTTTGTAGATTTGTAACTTTGCTTGAAGGGTCAAGAATATCAGAACTTCAGGAACAAGTTTGTACATGTCTAAAGCATTGTTCTGTGTATATGAACCATTCAATTTTGTGTAATCTGTTATATGAGGATCAATCATTGTTATTGAATTTAAATACTTCTCTAAATCTAATTCAATATTTGATCTCTATGCCTAAATTTCAAATTATCTGAATTCCCTTCTGTGCTATATACTTAAGTGTGTACAAAATACTCATCTTGTTTTGTTAAAAAAGTTGTTTTTCTTAAATCTCAGCATTAGTACAGAATTTCAACCGATTGTTTCTTTGAAACAACTAATTGATTTTGTCCTGTCAGCACTAGGTTAAAAGTGTTTTCAAATTCCAAGATTTGATTTATGATTCTCTGTATAACCCATTGAAATATGTGGTCAAATTTGTATTAATTACATCCTTGAATACATTTCGCCTCTGCTATAACTGCTAATAAAGGATCAGATTCGTTTTATCTTGGAAATCAAATCTGTTTTTCAAACTTAGTAAAACGAGCATGTGATTGTCTGCACCTCCTGCATTGACTGACAAAAAGCTGTTGTTTGACTCAAATTTGATTCGTTTTTCAGTTTCGAAAACCAACTTTGTACCATCTCTTGGCTATATACTACATTTATATAATGCATTGATTTTAGCTGCAGCTATTCACAAAAAAACCTGTTGTTCCTTCTTCTCTGCACGAAAAACCTCTCTACTGCATAGCAATGTTAACCTCTGAAGCATGGTTGGAACACCCCCATCATCTAAAAGGATGAAGTCCAGAGCTGTGAGGACTGGAGGGAAAATTGAAGGCTAGTTTTCTGGTGAAACAGAACTCATCAATAAGTATCTACTTGAGACTAGGAGGAAAATTGTGAATCCTCCAAAGATTGTGTCTTTCACATAGATGAGCAGTAGAATCTGACCATTGTGAGGAGTCTTCTCAAAGAGCAGAAACTGGAAAAGTTTCTAGAGATAACTGGGAACATCTACCCTGATTTAATAAAGGTATTCTACACTAACCTTCAATTCAATGGTGACACACTTGTTTCACATGTCAAGGGTGTAGATATGGAGATCACAAATGATGTATGGGCTGTTGTAACTGGGTTGAAGAATTCTGGATTGAAAATCAACAAAGGAAACTGTACCGACCAGTCCTCGGACACCGAGAACAACTAGTAATGGTGGGCCACGTCAGTTGGGTCCGATAGCGTAGCCCAAAGCCACGTGGGATGGACCCCGCAGGCAGTATGAACTAGCAGGATGATTAGTCATCAGTGCGTCGATGACCAGAGTGGACTAATGTGTCCTCGTCACTTGATGAGTCCTCGGCAACAGAGTGTGATGAGGTGACATCGGGCTTGGGTGTTTTTGAACAATAGAGCTAGAACATCTGGTGTGGGTCCTGAAAGAATACCAGTTATCAGTAACATGCTCAGAGGTAAGGAGAGGCCTGAATCACGAAGAGCTTATGTGTGTGGCAGGGAAAGCACAGTTAGGTGCAGAGTCCTGAGGGGTCGAGTACTCATCAGAACTAGGGTTTCCCAGTGAAGCTACATGCATGGCACGTGAACAGTGAAGGCACTCCCGGAACAGGTGGCCCCAGAGACTAGGTGCACGAGGAGGCACCTAGGTGGTCACCTTGTTAGAGTTTGCACTCCAGTTAAGGAAACCTTATGTGCTAGATTACCCTAAGATTGGGTGATAGCGGCTTAAAGGTATTCCAGTAAACCCTAAATATGGGCAGCGGCGCGGAGGAAACCCTAGACTATATAAAGGGTAGTAAAATAATTCACAAAGGTACGCAGTTTGAAACCCTAAACAAAAATACTCAATACACTTGGTGTACTTGCCCTAGTTTTGACTTGAGCGTCGGAGTGCAAACGGCCTCTAGGGCCACCCTTTTCTATCTTGCAGGTGTAGATCGTTTTGAGAGAACCAAGCACATACCAAGGTGAGGAAGGAGGCATGTGAGTGTCGTAGAGTCAACCGACAGGAGGGTCAACCGGCAAGAACATTTGGCGCCCACCGTGGGGCCGAAGTAAACAAGGTACCATACACGAGAGTAAGAGAAGAAACCACAGAGATGAGGAATACCAGACAAGGATCTGTCCCACCAAATGGGGGTGAAAGCATTACCATGCAACAACTCATGCAAAAGATGCGCGCCCTCTAGGAGACGGTGGCAGAGTCAAGGGCAGATCAGGTGTGAATGCAGATGGATCTGGCTGCATCGCAGGCCAGAAACGAGGAATTACACAGGACAAACGAAGAGTTGCGCCTGAACTTGAGTAATTGGCAGCAAGCAGGGGATTGCATGATGGATGATCGGGCTCCACCAACGCCGCCAAGGGCTTTCCCCATGCCCTTCTCCCAAGCAATCATGGACACGGTGGTCCCAGCCACCTTCGTGGGGCCTAAGACTGTGTTCACCGGGGTCGAGGATCCTGAAGCGCATCTCACAGCGTTTCACATGTAGATGATGCTGTCAGGAGGGTCTGATGTTGTGCATTGCAAGCTCTTCATGACCATGTTGACAGGGACAGCGCTAGAATGGTTCGTTAGCCTGCCTGAAGGACATATCACGTCGTTCGCACAGTTCTCCACGCTGTTCAGAGAATAGTACATTGTCAACCGGGCCCCTCCGCTGGTGTCCTATGACCTTTTTGACGTAAGGCAGTATCAGAGGGAGTCCCTTAAAGATTACCTCAACAGATTTGGGGCAATGGTGGTGAGGTTGCACACCAAAGATGAAGATATGGTGGTGCATGCCTTCAAAAAGGGGATATTGCCAGGGCCTTTCAACGAGTCCCTTATCCGAAATCGCCCTAAGACCTTCGGTGACATCAAGCGACGTGTTGTCGCTCACATCATCGCAGAAGGAGAGCTCAATGAGAAGCGGGAGAGCGCAGCCTCCTCATGGCCGTGAGCACCTAGTCGACCTCAACCCCTGCGGGTGCATGAGGCGACGAGGAAAAGAGAGCTCAGGGAAAGCAGAAACCCTACGAGGCCAGGAAGCCTCAGACTAGGGCACGCGCTAAGGAGGATGTGCCCCCCAAACATAATTTCCTAGTGGAGCTCAAAGACCTGATCGCCATTCCCAACGTGGCAGAGAGGCTGAAGGTGCCCCCAAAGACAGACAAGAGATTGGGGCCCAACAAGAGCGCCTGGTGTGAATTCCATCAAGCGTTTGGCCATCCAATTCGAAACTACTTGGCCTTTGGTCATCAGCTAGATGAGTTGGTAAAAAGCGGCTTCTTGAATGATTACTTGAGGGAGTCACAAGGGGGCGAGGTGGTGGTAGCCCCGAGGGGTGATCAGGGGCACGAAGTGCCCATACATGGTGAGATCCACACCATTGTGGGTGGATTTTCAGGGGGAGGGTGCACCTCGTCATAGCGCAAGAAGTATGCACGTTCGGTGATGGCAGTGGAAACGTGTGAGGAAGACCACTTCCTAGACATCAACCTCACCTTCACAAAGGCCGATCGTCGGGATGTTGTCCCTCATGACAATGATCTAGTGGTGATATCAGTGGTTACGGTGGGGAGAAAGGTGCACCGGGTCCTCATTGATCAAGGAAGTTCAGCCGATGTCATGTTTTGGACAACCTTTAACAAGTTGCAGCTGTCCCCAGATCAGCTAAGACCCTATACCGGATGCCTGTATGGGTTTGCAGGTGACCAGGTGGAGGTGCAAGGATATATAGAGCTGAGGACCACTTTTACTGATGGAGTGGCCTCCCGCACCGAGAACATCAAATACCTAGTCATCAATGCCCCATCAGCCTACAACATGCTGTTGGGCAGGCCAGCCTTGAATAGACTGGGAGCCGTAGCATCGACGAGGCACATGAAGATGAAGTTGCCCTCAATGGAAGGACTGGTGATCACCATAAGGTCGGATCAGAAGGAGGCTAAGAAGTGTTACGACAATAGCCTCAAGACGAGAAGGGGAGTGTGCACGGTGACCACCCAACCACCGGGTGGAGAGTACGATGATACTAACCCACCCTAACTAGACATCGGGGTCACACGAGCATAGGTCGCCCGAGAGAGACGACCAGAGCCAGCAGAGGAGGTGGTAGAAAGGGAGATTGGAGGCAAGAGGTTCAAACCTGGCAAATCCCTACGCTAGGAGACACAAGACCAAATAGCAGGGGTCATAGAACAGCATATGGACGCTTTTGCTTGGTCTGCCTCGGATATACCAGGTATTGATCCAGACTTCTTATGTCATCGCCTTGCATTGAATTCCCAAGCCAGACCTGTCCGACAGAGGAGGCGAAAGTTCAATGAAGAAAGGAGGCAGGTGATCAGGGAAGAGATACAAAAGCTGCTTAAGGCTGATCACATACGGGAGATCCAATACCCTGAGTGGCTAGCGAATGTGGTGTTGGTGAAGAAGGCCAATGCGAAGTGGTGGATGTGTGTGGACTTCACTGACCTCAATAAGGCGTGCCCAAAGGATTCTTATCCTCTACCGAGTATTGATGCGCTAGTAGATAACGCCTCGGGGTGCAAGCTACTCAGCTTTTTGGACGCTTTTTCTGGGTATAACCAGATCAAGATGCGCCCAATAGACGAAAGCAAGACAGGTTTATGACCGAGCTGTCCTGCTACTGCTACACAGTCATGCCATTTGGGCTGAAGAATGCGGGAGCCACCTACCAAAGGTTGATGGACAAGGTCCTTGCACCCATGATAGGGCGCAATGTGCAGGCCTACGTGGATGATATGGTGGTGACATCCCAGGTGAAAGATCTGCACATCGTTGATTTGGAGGAGCTATTCACTACAATAGCTAAGTATGGTTTGAAGTTGAATCTAGAAAAGTGTGTCTTTGGGGTAGAGGCAGGCAAGTTCCTCGGTTTCATGCTCACCGAATGAGGGATTGAGGCCAACCCAGACAAATGCGCGACAATCTTAGCCATGAGGAGCTCGAAGTCGGTCAAGGAGGTGCAACAATTGACAGGTCGAATGGCTGCCCTTTCCAGGTTTGTGTCAGCCGGGGGTGATAAGGGTCACCCTTTTTTCCAATGCTTGAGGAGGAACAGTAGGTTCTTGTGGACCCAGGAGTGTGAAGAAGCATTCCTCAAGCTGAAGCAATATCTGTCCAGCCTACCAGTGCTGTGTAGACCACATATCGACACCCCATTGCGCTTATACTTCGCGGTCACTGAAAGGGCGGTGAGTTCAGTCTTGGTGCAGGAACAGGACCAAACACAAAAGCCTATCTACTTTGTTAGCAAGGTGCTGCAAGGGCCAGAGGTGAGGTATCAGGCCTGTAACGCCCCTCAAAATATTGTTCATTTTTATATAATAAAATAAAGGTGAAACAATAATATCAAAAGTTTAACATAGATATATACATAATATAATTCATCCATTAATACAAATGTGCCTCAAAATAATATCCCTTTTCGAGGAAGTTTTAATACATCTCCATACTGGAGTTTTCAAAATAAAACAAAACAACAGCATTCAAAAACCGGTGATCTCCTCCTCCAGAAATGCTCACTGAGGAGCTCTACTACCTGCAACCTCATCTGCTCCCGTGCAAATATGCACGATCATCACAGGTTTAAGAAAAACAACCACGATACAAAACAAAAGGGTAAGCTAGATATTTTTAAAACTTTAAATATGAAACTTTATATCAATAGAAAGCATAAATCTTCACACCATTCATAATCTATATCAATTTCAACCATCAATATCCCCATATTCCACAAACTCGTCAAGTGTCTATTCAATACATTCAATACTCATGGTTCACATGTCAGACTTTCCACTGACTCGTAACACATAGACACATGACTCTACTTCCGGAAGACTCGTGCGTTGAACTTAGCATCCAGAGACCTACACCTGTCATACTACATTGCTGTAAAGTTCCCACAGCTATGCGCATAAACATAATCTCGATCTCAATCTCAATATCATCACTCTCTCAGTATGACAGGGTTAATCCATATAACAGGTCAAGTCAGTTATCTTTCAAACGACTTACCCATAGATATGGACCGCCTTCGACTCTCACCAACTGAATGACTTCATTTATGTGATTCCATCATATCAGCAGAGTCAGGATCGCCTCATTCACAGGATACTCACAGATCAATACACCCTCATAAAATCTCCACACGGTATTTTCTTTCCTGAAAATACTATGCTTTGATCACTCTTTCACATTCATCCAGTACATCATACCACACGTAAAAGCACAATTCCATCATATAATATTTTTGAATCTTTTCTTAAACAATCCCAATCACAGAAACAATCGTACCAAAGTTCAGATTTTCGAATATCATATGCATTTCACCTTTCAATCTCAAACAATTTCAAAACGACACTAAAACAGGGGATTTCTAAATTTGCATTAAAACCGGCGATCACGTTGCCCCACACATAAAAACAGAGCATCGTGAAATAGAATATGAAACCGGCGACCACGTCGCCCTCACTTCAGAACCTACTCGCCTAACGTTTTTATAAACGAAAATGCTAGCTTCCCTTACTTGAACTTGCGCAAAATCACTAAGAGCTCCAAAACCCACCGAAGCTTAAAGATGTCCTAACCTGCACCATGGAGACTTTATCACAAAACTGACTATACTACTCATTTTCTACGCTAACAGAGACGATTTCTGGAGCTAAGGGAGTCGCCGGCAACGCCTATGCAGAGGCAACCCTCTCAAGCTCAGATTCGACTCGAAAAACAGAGTAAAACGACTTACTCTGTTCTAGCGTCCTGACGGGAGAACTTGTAGAGACTTCCCAGAAGGACAATGGCAGTCGCCGATCGTAGCACTGGTACGTGAGGATAGCTGCATCTTCGAGTGGAGGAGAAAGGAGAAAGGGAAACTAAATGAGCTGATTCCCTCAGCTCTTAAGGTCGAACGACTCTTTAGCCTTCACTGCCATTACCCACTCTCTGAGCAACCTTGCGTGCGGGTTTCCTCTAACAGTATGGCCACGTGGGTCTCTGCGCACACCAACTCTGGGTCACTTTCCATACCAACTCTCTGGAGCTACTGTTCTGAAGCACTCTCACTGACTACGTGTCGCGCATGCAAGACGCTCATGCTGGGAGCCTGGGCCCCACCTCATCTGTGTGGAACACGACCTCGCGCGATGACCATCCACCGATGTCTCATCCTGGCGGACGAACGATGTCTCTCCCTGGAAGACGACCGATGTCTCTCCCTGAAAGACGACCGATGTCTCTCCCTGGAAGTCGACCGATGCGTCCCTCATCCCGGTGATGACCGTCTGTCTCTCGCCCTGGCGATGCCCGCGTGTCTCTCGCCCTGGCGATCCCCGCGTGTCTCTCGCCCTAGCGATCTCCGCATGTCTCTCGCCCTGGCGATCTCTCATCGTCCTTGATGTGGCGAGGACACATCGCCTTGCTTCTGTCGACTGATGCCACATCGTCACACCCTGTTGAGGGCTCGTCCTACCACTACTCCACGCCTGTGTTATCACGCCCACATGGCTCGGTGACGTCGGTAGCTTCTCCTGCCCGAGGGCAGCTCAGTACTCAATCCTTACGTGCCTAAGCATGCAACACTAAGGTAAATCCCTTATGTCCAAGCGTAAAGTCCCGTAGTTATTCTGCATGCATGGCGCTCCTAAGGTTCAAATCACACCTCCCTACATGTGATTTCTGGAACCCACTATGGTCCACCAACCGACCTCTACCACGCCGCCCTCAGACCTTGGGCGACATCCGAGGTCTGACCACCATGAAATTTCCATTACAAGCTTTTTTCGTTTTAAGTAATAACATATTCAGAATTCATTAAAATTATACTTCTTCTATTCCAAATAATTATCTAGATCCTTACAAGGCCATTGAAAAGGCAGCCTTGGCCATTGTGTTCTCAGCGCGTAGGCTACGTCATTACTTCCAGAGCTTTACAGTGATGGTGATGACAGACATGCCCATTAGGAAGGTGATGGAGATCAAATAGAAGAGGAAAGTGAGGATAAAAGCCAAGAACCTCAAGGACAAGTTAGCTCAAAATCCTTCATACCTCAAAGGATCACAAGGAGCAAGGCTAGAGATTTGGGTAAAGAACATCAATTGTTTTCTCTTTTTGTAATTACCCATGTATAAACATTTGTAAATATTTGTAAATAATATAGAAATATCCTTAGGAGTATGCCAAAGAGGAAAACCAAAAGAAACCTCTAAATGTAAGGCATTTTAGGCACTTTCTTTAGGAAAAAGTGACTTTTCTACTCCTTTCTCTCTTAGGCACTAGAAGGAGCTAGAAGAGTGACTCTTCCCACTCCTTCCCCTTTGTAACATGACCAGCCCTCTCCATTATAAATAGGGGTGCTTGGTACTTTGAATAAAAACAAGTTGAAAGTTAGAAGAAAAGAAACTATCTTGAAATTGAGAGAGAGTGAGTTTGTGAGACTTGTCTCTTCTTCTCCTTCATGTCTTATCTTGTGAGCTTTGGAGACTCTCAAGTGGCGGCACCACCCACTCATCTTGGAAGAACCACCCTCCAAGTGGCGTGAATCACATCTCCAAAAGGCTACAACCACATAAGTCATTTCTATTCATCTTCTAAAAATACCCATTTGTGTTTTCTTGTAGTTTCTCCATTTTTAATCGGTTCAATCTTTTCCATGAGTTGTTTCCTTTCATTTGCTGCCATTTTTCTGCACTTTGTTTGGTTTATTTCCTTGTTTTCTTGCTGTTTTAATTTCGTCCAAACCATGGGTTTCCATATACATGTGTTGTTCTTGTTTTCCATCCATGGGTTTTTTGTTCTTTGATGAGTTTCTTGTGATTTTCTAATTCCTATTGAATTTCAATCAGTATTTTCACTTCTTCTTGGTGTTCTTATGATGTTCTTGTGTTTCCTTTGAAGTTTGGTACTGTTCTTGAATTACCCATTCATATTCCATTGTTATCTTACACTACAAGTTACCTATTCATGTGTTTTTAGTATGAACCTTTGTTTTCTTGAGTAGAAACTCTATTAATTGCTCTTTAGAATTTTGATCCTAATTCTTGAAAGTGTCATGAATACAATGAAACCTATATCAACTCAACCCAAACCAAGAAAGGTTCATAAGAGACTCACATCAGAAGGTCTTGCCGAAACCAGATGTTGCAAGGAGGATGGTGCGATGGGCAGTGGAGTTATTTGAGTTTGACGTACAATATGAACCCAGAGGCCCAATCAAAGGCCAAGTTTATGCTGACTTCGTAGCCGAGATGTCCTTGACAGAAACCCAGGAGGAAGGACCCGACTTCAGATGGGTGCTCTCGGTAGATGGGTCTTCCAATCAGCAAGGTAGTGGGGCTGGGGTGATCTTGGAAGGGCCGAAAGGGCTGTTGATTGAGCAAGCTCTACGGTTTACCTTCAAGGCCAGCAACAACCAGGCTGAGTATGAAGCCTTAATCACTAGAATGTTGTTGGCTAAGGAGATGGGAGCACAGAGTCTTCTGGCAAAGAGTGACTCCCTATTGGTCACAGGCCAGGTGGCGGGAGAGTACCAGGCCAAAGATCCTTACATGGCCTCCTACCTAGAGTATGTCTAGGTGTTGAAGAGTTCCTTTGCAGATTTTAAATTGGTACATGTGCTTAGAGATCAGAATGCCTGAGCTGACTTGTTGGCAAAACTCGCAAGCTCGGGCAAGGGGGGCAGGTAGAAAACAGTTATCCAGGAGACCCTTAGGGCACCTCGCACCTACACCGCTGATACAAGTTAACAGCTTGAGACTGGGGGGCTTGTGTACCAACCAGTCCTCGGACACCGAGAACAGCTAGTAATGGTGGGCCACGTCAGTTGGGTCCCACAGCGTAGCCCAAAGCCACATGGGATGGACCCCGCAGGCAGTATGAACTAGCAAGATGATTAGTCATCAGCGCGTCGATCACCAGAGTGGACTGATGTGTCCTCGTCACTTGATGAGTCCTCAGCAACAGAGTGTGACGAGGTGACATCGGTCTTGGGTGTTTTGAACAACAGAGCTAGAACATCTGGTGTGGGTCCCGAAAGAAGACCAGTTATCAGTAACATGCTCAGAGGTAAGGAGAGGCCTAAATCATGAAGAGCTTATGTGTGTGGCAGGGAAAGCACAGTTAGGTGCAGAGTCCTGAGGGGTCGAGTACTCATCAGAACTAGGGTTTCCTAGTGAAGCTACATGCATGGCACGTGAACAATGAAGGCACTCCCGGAACAGGTGACCCCAGAGACTAGGTGATGTGATTCCACTAGCCACAATAACATGATTCTTTGATATTTTATGGAATCAACTTGAGTTGGCAAAGGTTAGGCACTTTTGTAGAAGTGGATCAAGGTTCTATGTTTCAAGAACTCACCAAATCTTGCACCAAAAACCAAACTCACATGGAAGCTCCATTTACTATCAATTGAACCGATTAAAATGAGTTTGAAAACCAATGAACCGAATAGAATGTGCTGGAAAACAGTTTTGATCGAACAAAACACAAGAATTGAAGGAAGAACAAATGAATACAGCAAAGGAATTAAAATGTACCAAACAGAATTGCAATTAAAACTAAATGCACCGAACAAAATAGCTAAGCAAGTAACTAAGACATGAAATGGAATGTGTAAGGATTTAGATAATTATTTGGAATAGAAGAAGTATAATTTTAATGAATTCTGAATATGTTATTACTTAAAACGAAAAGAACTTGTAATGGAAATTTCATGGTGGTCAGACCTCGGATATCGCCCAAGGTCTGAGGGCGGCGTGGTAGAGGTCGGTCGGTGGACCATAGTGGGTTCCAGAAATCACCTGTACGGAGGTGTGATTTGAACCTTAGGAGCGCCATGCATGCAGAATAACTGCGGGACTTTACGCTTGGACATAAGGGATTTACCTTAGTGTTGCATGCTTAGGCACGTAAGGATTGAGTACTGAGCTGCCCTCGGGCAGGAGAAGCTACCGACGTCACCGAGCCATGTGGGGGTGATAACACAGGTGTGGAGTAGTGGTAGGACGAGCCCCCAACAGGGTGTGACGATGTGGCATCAGTCGACAGAAGTAAGGCGATGTGTCCTCGCCACATCAAGGACGATGAGAGATCGCCAGGGCGAGAGACACGCGGAGATCGCCAGGGCGAGAGACACGCGGGGATCGCCAGGGCGAGAGACACGCGGGCATCGCCAGGGCGAGAGACAGAGGTCATCGCCGGGATGAGGAACACATCGGTCGACTTCCAGGGAGAGACATTGGTCGTCTTCCAGGGAGAGACATCGTTCGTCCGCCAGGATGAGACATCGATGGATGGTCATCGCGCGAGGTCGTGTTCCACACAGATGAGGTGGAGCCCAGGCTCCCAGCATGAGCGTCTTGCATGCGCGACACGTAGTCAGTGAGAGTGCTTCAGAACAGTAGCTCCAGAGAGTTGGTATGGAAAGTGACCCAGAGTTGGTGTGCGCAGAGACCCACGTGGCCATACTGTTAGAGGAAACCCGCACGCAAGGTTGCTCAGAGAGTGGGTAATGGCAGTGAAGGCTAAAGAGTCGTTTGACCTTAAGAGCTGAGGGAATCTACTCATTTAGTTCCCCTTTCTCCTTTCTCCTCCACTCGAAGATGCAGCTATCCTCACATACCAGTGCTATGATCGGCGACTGCCATTGTCCTTCTGGGAAGTCTCTGCAAGTTCTCCCGTCAGGACGCTAGAACAGTGTAAGTCGTTTTACTCTGTTTTTCGAGTTGAATCTGAGCTTGAGAGGGTTGCCTCTGCATAGGCGTTGCCGACGACTCCCTTAGCTCCAGAAATCGTCTCTGTTAGCGTAGAAATGAGTAGTATAGTCAGTTTTGTGATAAAGGCTCCATGGTGCAGGTTAGGACATCTTTAAGCTTCGGTGGGTTTTGGAGCTCTTAATGATTTTGCGCAAGTTCAGGTAAGGGAAGCTAGCATTTTCGTTTATAAAAACTTTAGGCGAGTAGGTTCTGAAGTGAGGGCGACATGGTCGCCGGTTTCATATTCTATTTCACGATGCTTTGTTTTTATGTGTGGGGCGACGTGATCGCCGGTTTTAATGTAAATTTAGAAATCCCCTGTTTTAGTGTCGTTTTGAAATTGTTTGAGATTGAAAGGTGAAATGCATATGATATTAGAAAATCTGAACTTTGGTACGATTGTTTCTGTGGTTGGGATTGTTTAAGAAAAGATTCAAAATATTATATGATGGAATTGTGCTTTTACGTGTGGTATGATGTACTGGATGAATGTGAAAGAGTGATCAAAGCATAGTATTTTCAGGAAAGAAAATACCGTGTGGAGATTTTATGAGGGTGTATTGATCTGTGAGTATCCTGTGAATGAGGCGATCCTAACTCTGCTGATATGATGGAATCACATAGATGAAGTCATTCAGTTGGTGAGAGTCGAAGGAGGTCCATATGTATGGGTAAGTCGTTTGAAAGATAACTGACTTGACCTGTTATATGGATTAACCCTGTCATACTGAGAGAGTGATGATATTGAGATTGAGATCGAGATTATGTTTATGCGCATAGCTGTGGGAACTTTACAGCAATGTAGTATGACAGGTGCAGGTCTCTGGATGCTAAGTTCAACGCACGAGTCTTCCGGAAGTAGAGTCATGTGTCTATGTGTTACGAGTCAGTAGAAAGTCTGACATGTGAACCATGAGTATTGAATGTATTGAATAGACACTTAACGAGTTTGTGGAATATGGGGATATTGATGGTTGAAATTGATATAGATTATGAATGGTGTGAAGATTTATGCTTTTTTATTGATATAAAGTTTCATATTTAAAGTTTTTAAAAATATCTAGCTTACCCTTTGTTTTGTATCGTGGTTGTTTTTTGTTCTTGCCGGTTGACCCGCCTGTCGGTTGACTCACGACACTCACACGCCTCCTTCCTCACGTTGATATGTGCTTGGTTCTCTCGAAGCAATCTGCACCTGCAAAAGAGAAAGGGGGCGCCCTAGAGGCCGTTTGCACTCCGACGCTCAAGTCAGTGTAAGGCAAGGAACACCAAGTGTATTGAGTTTCTCTCTGTGTGTTTAGGTCTAGAAACTGTGTACCTTTGTGAAGTATCTTACTGTCCCTTATATAGTCTAGGGTTTACTGCGCCGCTAGCCCTAATTAGGGTTCGCTGCGCTACTAGCCATATTTAGGGTTTACTGGAATACCCTTGCGCCGCTATCACCCAATCTTAGGGTAATCTAGCACATAAGGTTTCCTTCTCTGGAGTGTAAACTCTCACAGGGTGACCACCTGGGTGCCTCCTTGTACACTTAGTCTCTGGGGCCACCTGTTCTGGGAGTGCCTTCACTGTTTACGTGCCATGCATGTAGCTTCACTGGGAAAACCCTAGCTCTGGTGAGTACTCGTCCCCTCAGGACTCTACACCCAACTGTGCTCTCCCTGCTACCCGCATAGGCACTTCCTGATCCAGACCTCTCCCTAACTCTGGGTATTTAACTGGTCATTGGCCCACTCTGGGAACCAATCTTAGCTGTTCTGTTTACGCTGTTCAAATCACCCAAGGCCGATGTCACCTCGCCACATGTTCCTCGCCGAGGACTCCTCGACCTGCTGAGTGACGATGACACCTCCGCCCATTCTGGTGATCTGACGACTCCTCATCCGTCTCTATAGGCTGATGACTCGTCACCCTTCTCTGCAAGCTGATGACTCGTCACCCCTTTCTGTAGGCTGATGACTAATCACCCCTTTCTCTAGGCTGATGACTAATCACCCCTTTCTCTAGGCCGATGACTCATCACCCCTTGTGGGGTCCATTCCACGTGGCTTTGGCCCGTGCTGTGGGACCCAGCTGACGTTCGAGGACTGGTCAGTACACAAGCCCCCCAGTCTCAAGCTGTTAACTTGTTTCAGCGAAGAGACTAAGTGATGGGCGAGGACTGATCGGTACACAAGCCCCCCTAGTCTCAAGCTGTTAACTTGTTTCAGCGTAGAGACTAAGTCATTGACTTGGGCGACCTACGTGGCTCTGCGCATAAGTACATGAACAGTGCGCTGAAAGGACACTTCACCAACCCCCTTTCATCTGCTAACACGTGGTTGCATCAACGGTTTGAGATTCATAACATTCGCGCTTCCTAGGGCTACGTTAAACCTCTTCAAAACCCCGCGCCACTTCACTGTTTCATCACTTTGCATTCTCACTTCTGTAGACTCCATCTTCCAGCGCAAGCTCTCTTCTTCTCACCAAGCTTTCCACACTTCTCCACCCTCACTCAACCAAAGGTATGATTTTTATGTCTTCTTCTCCTTCATAACATAATCTCGATCATCTATATGGCATGTTGTAACTGTTATGGGCTTGTGGTGTGGTTTTCGCATTCTAGGGTTTTTGTTCTTCTTTTCTGGGTTCGTTCTACCTTCGAGTCTTCGTCCACCATTGCTTTCTTCTAAACCTCTTTCTTTTCCTGCCTCTCACTTGTTTAGATTCGAGATGGCCAGAACTAAAACTACCTCCAACCCTCCTCCAACCGTAGCGATCGATTACAAGGCCCTCTACCCCTGGGCTTCTGAGGATCTTCTTGCCGAGACCTCCAAACTCACATCCTGCGAGGATCTTCGCAAGCACCGGGATGATGAGAATGAGATTAAAGGACGCGTCTTCGGCAGGGAAACTGACGCGTACGTCTCTGTGCGCCCTTGCCCAGTAAACGAACCCGTATGCGCCGATGATCGTTGCAACAATGGGGAACCCTTCTTCTTCTTCTACGCCACCATCTTCAAAAGAGTCAAAGTCCGTCTCCCTTTCACAGGGTTTGAAAGGGCTTTGCTCACAGAGTTAAACGTGGCGCCCGCTCAACTGCACCCCAACAGTTGGGCCTTTATCAGGGCGTTCTCCATCCTCTGCAATAATCTAGGGTTCACCCCCTCTGTCGATGTCTTCCTTTACTTCTTCGAGGCAAAGAGCCCCGGCAAGAGGCTTTGGGTGAGCCTGAATGGGGTGGCCGGGAGAGTCCTTCTAACGCTCTTCTCGCAGTCATACAAGAACTTCAAGGGAAAGTTCTTCCGAGTCTGCTGCAGCTCTTACGACCCCACCATGCTCGATGGATTTCCCTTATACTGGGTGGGGGAGTTGAAGTTCAAAAAGCCACGCAGGCTCGAGGAGTTGACAGTCCCCGATCAAGAACTCTGCCAAACCATTTCCAGCTGGGGGGTGGTGTTTGACTCCACCCAGCTAATTAGGCATGAGTATGACGCTGAGACTCTCAGCGTGTACATTGGTACACTAACTTCATCTTGCATTTATCTGTTCGCATGCTCAATGCTTTGCCTTTCTAATACTTTCGAATTGTTCACTGCAGGCATGGTACTCAGCGCTGATAAGAAGAAGAGGCTGGCAGATGTGCTGAGTCGCCGCAATGCTAGCGGTTCAGCCCTTGCAGGTCCGTCATCACCCGCGGGTGTCGCCCTGGAACCCATCGCTGAAAAATCCAAGAGGGTGGCCCCTGTGGAGGTTTCTGACGACGAGGACACCTGCTCCGGCCTTGTCTTCAAAAGGAAAAGGGTGGAGACAGCCGCAGAGGTCTCTTCAGCCACAGAAGGGCACCCTTCTTCCTTTAGGGAGCACCCTCCCAGCGCCTCCTCCCCTCCTGAGCCAATCCTAACACTTGAGGTGGGTGGGGAGAGTGCTCCTTCCTCCGGTCCGATGCCTTCTGCCCCAGAACTGCCTTCTTTGCTCCAAAGATCGCTCGCCCAAATGCCCGGCAGAGCTGTCTTGGAGGCCATGGACAGAAACTCTCTTGAGAACCTCCTCAGCCATGGTCTCGGGGAGTTCTTGGCCGCTTCCAACTCCTTGCTGGTCAAGGGTAGTGTTGAGGCGGAGCTGCTAGAGGAGACCGCCCAACTGAAGAGGGAGCTGGAACAAAAGGATCTCCAACTTCGTCAAGCGACCACGCGAGAGACTGCCCTCAATCAAGAACTGGGTAGTCTCCGTCAATCCGAGAAGGAGACCAAGAAGCTTCTTTTCTCTAAGGGGCAGGAAGCCCTCCAGCTTGAAGCTAAGATACTCCCCCTCCGCAACAAGATTATTGAACTGGAAGAGCAAGCAGAGGGGGCTCAAGTTAAAATGGCCAAGCTGGAGGAGAGGGCGACCGATCGAGAAGTTCAGCTGGGCAAGGTTGAGGAGGAACTTGCCCAACAGATCGAACTGTTGAAGAAGACCGAGGCTGAGCTTATTGATGACGCCGCCGACGCCTATGGGGAAGGCTTTGGTGACGCCCTTGCTCAGGTTGCCTGCGTGCATCCTGAGATGGACCTCTCACCATACTCCGCAACTCTGCAGGTGGTCGACGGGCAAATAGTGCCCAGATAGGTCCTCGAAACAGTTGTATTTTAGCTGAACATCTTGTAATTATCCTCTTTGCAATATAAAACTTTGTTTATGCATTGTTCATCTTTTCGTCGTGCTTCGTATTTGATGGGCTCACGATCACAAATAATGCACCTGCAAAATGAACCTCAAGTAACATGTTTTCCTGCTAACTTCATTGATGAACCTTTACCTTAAATTGGGCGTTCTCACTCGGAGGGGAAAGTGTTCCTTATGAACTCCCCATTCCCCTTACGAGACCTCTAACCCCACTTATAGGTTCTGACTGACCTGTCATCGTTCATGGACGATGGAGGATTTAACCAGGCGAACCTTTCTTTCACATTGGAAGTTCTCACTCGAAGTGGAGGTGTTCTCTACGAACCTACCTCTCCACTTACGAGACCTCTAACTCCACGTGACAGGTTCTAACTGACCTCACATCGCTCATAGGCGAGGAGGATTTCTCTGGGCGAACCCTTCTTTCACATTGGAAGTTCTCACTCGAAGTGGAGGTGTTCTCTACGAACCTACCTCTCCACTCACGAGACCTCTAACTCCACGTGACAGGTTCTAACTGACCTCACATCGCTCACAGGCGAGGAGGATTTCTCTGGGCGAACCCTTCTTTCACATTGGAAGTTCTCACTCGAAGTGGAGGTGTTCTCTACGAACCTACCTCTCCACTTACGAGACCTCTAACCCCACGTGACAGGTTCTAACATCATTGTACAAACACATTAAAAACATATATCTTTAACTGAATTTTATTGGGTGACCTCATTAAAAACCCTTAGAAGGGAAAAAAGAGTGTCCCCTGTATCGTGTTGCGTACAAGATTACATGGCTTTAACTGAAATAATACTTCAAGTGAGTCGCATTCCATGTTCGAGGAATCGGACCTCCTTCTAAAGTCTCAAGCCTATATGCTCCATTCCCTAGGGCCTCTGTCACTCTAAAAGGACCAGTCCACTTAGGGGATAGCTTGTTCTCTATCTGGTATGGAGATGCCTTCCGCATGACAAGGTCTGCCACCTGGAACTGCCGAGCTCTCAGCTTGGAACTGTGTTTGAGCTCGACTCTCCTCTTTATCGCCTCAGCCTTGATTCCAGCTTCTTCCCTGGCTTTATCCAAAAGATCTAGATTCACCTTCCTCTCTTCATTAGATTCCTCAGCCACAAAGTTCTGGAAACGTGGCGAGCCCTCCTGGATCTCCACAGGGATCATGGCATCTGAACCATACACCAAACTAAAGGGAGTCTCCTTAGTAGTGGACTGGGGAGTAGTATGGTAAGCCCATACTATTCTGGGAACCTCCTCAGCCCACCTTCCCTTTGCTTTCTCCAGCCTTCTCTTCAATCCTCTGAGGAGGACTCGGTTGGCTGACTCGACCTGCCCATTGGTCTGTGGGTGCTCGACTGATGCGAACACCTGCTTGATTCCCAATTCTGTACATAGCTTTCCCAACTGTTGGCTCGCAAACTGAGTGCCATTATCAGACACCAAGCGTTTTGGAACGCTAAAACGGCAAACTATGTTCTTCCACACGAAGTGTTGGATCTTTTGTGCTGTAATCTGTGCTACTAGCTCAGCTTCAATCCACTTCGTTAAATATTCTATGGCGACCACGAGGTACTTCATCTGCCTTATCGCCAAAGGGAAAGGCCCCAAGATGTCAATTCCCCAGGTATGAAACGGCCAAGGGCTGTAAATCGACCTGAGCTCTTCTGGTGGTGCCTTAGGCCAATCAGCATGCAACTGGCACTGCTTGCATTGCTGTGCATACCTAGTGCAATCTTCCCTCATTGTCGGCCAGTAGTACCCTGCTCGTACGGCCTTAGAGGCCAGCGCTCGGCCTCCGATATGACTACCGCAGATACCTTCATGGAGCTCTGCCATTATCCTCACACACTGCTCGCCATGCACGCAGACTAAGATGGGGTGAGTAAACCCATGTCTGTACAACTCGCCTTCAATGAGCGTGTACTTGGACGAGTTTTTCTTTATCTTCTTTGCCTCCTCCGGCTCTGCTGGGAGCATTCCATCCGCTATGTAACGCTTATAGGGCGTCATCCATGTCTCACCATTTTGTAGTAGACAGATCTGTGGTGCTTCTACCCCCATTAGCATGTGTGCGTTGACTCGTGGTTTTTTTAAAGTTTCTTGAGTCAACGACTGATGATTCCTCTTCTTGCCATCTGACTGGCTGATCTGATGGACTCCGACCAAGTTATCAGCTGTATAGGTACGAGGCGCCCTCAGGGTCTCCTGGATGACTGTCCTCTGCCTGCCCCCCTTGCCTGAGCTGGCGAGTTTGGCCAACAAGTCGACTCTGGCATTCTGCTCCCTGGGCACGTGCACTAGTTCAAATATCTCAAATGAACTCTTCAATCTCTGGACATACTCCAAGTAAGAGGCCATCTGAGGGTCTTTGGCCTGGTATTCTCCGGCCACCTGACCGGTGACCAACAACGAGTCACTCTTGGCTATAAGGCTCTGCGCTCCCATCTCCTTTGCCAATAACATCCCAGCGATCAAAGCCTCATACTCCACCTGGTTATTGCTGGCTTTGAACGCGAACCGCAGGGCCTGCTCTATTAACAACCCCTTGGGTCCTTCCAAGATCACCCCCGCTCCGTTGCCTTGCTGATTCGAGGACCCATCTACTGACAATACCCATTTGAAATTGGGTCCCTCTTGCTGGGCTTCGGTTGAAGACATCTCTGCCACAAAGTCAACGTAGACTTGTCCTTTGATCGGGCCCCTAGGTTCATACTGGATGTCAAATTCTGACAACTCAACTGCCCAACGCACCATCCTTCCTGCCACATCGGGCTTCTGCAAGACCTTACATATCGGCAAATCTGTCATCACCACCACTGTGAAGCTTTGGAAATAGTGGCGTAATCTCCTGGCTGAGAATACCACTGCTAATGCTGCCTTCTCTAAGGCTTGGTATCTCGTCTCGGGTCCCTGTAGCACCTTGCTGACAAAATAAATGGGCTTCTGGCTGTGTTGCTGTTCTTGTACCAAGACAGAACTCACCGCCCTGTTTGTAACTGCAAAGTACAAACGCAGGGGTGTGCCGAGTTGAGGCTTGCACAAAACTGGTGGGCTGGCCAGGTATTCTTTGAGCTTGAGGAAAGCCTGCTCACATTCTGCCGTCCAGGTGAATCTGCTATTCCTCCTTAAGCATTGGAAATAAGGGTGACCTTTATCTCCCCCGGCTGACACGAACCTGGAGAGTGCAGCCATCCGACCTGTCAACTGTTGCACTTCTTTGACCGACGTCGGGCTCCTCATGGCTATGATTGCTGCACACTTGTCTGGGTTGGCCTCAATCCCTCTTTCCGTGAGCAAAAACCCAAGGAACTTGCCTGCCTCCACCCCAAAGATGCACTTTTCGGGATTCAACTTTAACCTGTACTTTGCTATAGTGTTGAACAGCTCCTCCAAGTCGTCAATATGCTGATCTCGTGCCTGGGACGTCACTACCATGTCATCTACATATGCCTGCACATTGCGTCCCAGCATGGGGGCGAGGACCTTGTCCATCAGCCTCTGGTATGTGGCACCCGCATTCTTCAAGCCAAACGGCATGACTGTGTAGCAGTAACAAGACAGCTCTGTCATGAACGCAGTCTTGTTCTCATCCATCGGGTGCATCTTGATCTGATTGTACCCAGAGAAAGCGTCCAAGAAACTGAGCAATTTGCAGCCTGAAGCACTATCCACCAGCGCATCTATGTTGGGCAGAGGATAGGAATCTTTTGGACAAGCCTTGTTAAGATCTGTAAAGTCCACACACATTCTCCATTTCCCGTTAGCCTTCCTTACCAGGACGACATTCGCGAGCCACTCAGGGTATTGTATTTCCCGTATGTGACCTGCTTTCAGCAATTTCTGTGTTTCCTCCCTGACTACCTGCCTTCGCTCATCATTGAACTTCCGCCTCCTCTGGCGGACCGGTCTGGCTTGGGGATTCAGCGCCAGGCGGTGGCATAGGAAATCAGGGTCTATGCCAGGCATGTCTGAGGGGGACCAAGCGAAAGCGTCCAGATGCTTTCCTATAACTCCCGCTACTTGATCCTGGGTCTCCTGAGATAGGGATTTACCCAGCTTGAAGATCTTCCCTCCGATCTCCTTCTCCACGACCTCCTCCGCGGGTTCTGGTCGCCTCGTCCGGGTGACCTCTGCTCGGGTGACCCCGGCATCACCTCGAGGCATATCTGTTTCATTGGTTCCTCCTCCCGGTGGTGAGGTAGTCACCATGCAGACTCCCCTCTTCGTCTTGAGGCTATTTTCATAGCACCTTTTAGCCTCCTTTTGGTCTGACTTGATAGTTACCACCATCCCCTCCATCGATGGCAACTTCATCTTCATGTGCCTTGTAGACACCACGGCCCCCAACCGGTTCAGGGCCGCTCTGCCTAGAAGTATATTGTAGGCAGAGGGAGCGTTCACTAGAAGGTACCTGATGTTCTCTGTGCGGGACGCTATTCCGTCAGTGAACGTGGTCCTCAACTCTATGTATCCCCGCACTTCTACTTGATCTCCTGCGAACCCATATTAACAGCCAACGTAGGGTCGCAGCTGATCAGGAGACAGCTGTAGCTTGTTGAAAGTCGACCAGAACATCACATCAGCCGAGCTCTCCTGATCGACCAGCACCCGGTGCACCTTACGCGCGGCAGTGACTACTGAAATAACCACCGGATCGTTGTCATGGGGAACAACATCTCGGCGATCAGCTTTTGTAAAGACGAGGTCAATGTCCGGAAAGTGATCTTCCTCGCAGGCCTCCACTGCCATCACTGAACGTGTATACTTCTTTCGTTGTGAATAGGTGCATCCTCCTCCTGAGAACCCACCTGATATAGTGTGGATCTCCCCATGAATGGGCACTTCATGCCCCTGGTCTGCCCTTGGTGCAGCAACTGTCTCACCTTCCGATGCCTCCTTCAGATAGTCGTTCAAAAACCCACTCTTCACCAACTCGTCCAATTGGTGAGCCAGAGCCAGGCAGTTTCGAACGGGGTGCCCAAAAGCCTGATGGAATTCGCACCATGCATTTTTATTGGGCCCCAACCTCTTGTCACTCTTTGGGGGCACCTTCAATCTTTCTGCCACGTTAGGAATGGCAATCAATTCCTTCAACTCCACCACGAATTCATGCCTAGGGGGCATGTCATCTTTGCTTCGCGTCCTAGGCTGTGGTTTTCGGGGCTCGTAGGGCTTCTGTTTCCCTTGAGCTTTTTTCTTCGTGGTCGCCTCATGTACCCGCAGCGGTTGAGGCCGACTAGGCGCTCGGGGCCTTAACGAAACTGCACTTTCTCTCTTCTCGCTGAGCTCCCCCTCAGCAACAATGTGGGCCACAACACGTCGTTTTATGTCGCTGAAGGTCTTGGGACGGCTGCGTATTAGAGACTCGCTGAAAGGCCCTGGCAATACGCCCTTCCTGAAGGCGTGCACCACCATGTCTTCATCCTTGGTGTGCAACCTTACCACCATCGCCCCAAACCTATTGAGGTAATCTTTGAGGGACTCCCTCTGATGCTGCCTTACATTAAAAAGATCGTAAGGCACTGGTGGGGGGGCCCTGTTGACAAGATATTGCTCCCTAAACAGCGCGAAGAACTGAGCGAAAGACGTGATATGTCCTTCTGGCAAACTCACGAACCATTCTAGCGCAGTTCCTGTCAGTGTGGCCATAAAGAGTTTACAGTGCACTGCGTCGGACCCTCCTGACAACATCATCTGCGTGTGAAAAGCAGTGAGATGCGTTTCAGGATCTTCCTTCCCAGTGAACACGGTTTTGGGTCCTACAAAGGTAGCCGGAACCACCGTGTTCATGATTGCTTGGGAGAAAGGCATGGGAAAGGCCCTTGGAGGCACTGGTGGGGCTCGATCATCTTCCCCACGATCTCCAGCTTGTTGTATGTGCTGCAAATTCAAGCGCAGCTCCTCATTTGCTCGGTGTAACTCTTCGTTCCTGGCCTGTGAGGCGGCCAGGTCTTCCTGCATACGCGCTTGATGCGCTTGAGATTCCGCCACCGTTTCTTGGAGGGCACGCATCGTTTCCATCAGCTGTTGCATGGTAACGCTGTCGCCTCCGTTTGGTGGAATGGACCCGTGTCTTGTATTCCTCATCTTCCGTGGTTTTTCTCTCACTCTCGTGTCTGAGACCTTGTTTTACTCCAGCCCCACGGTGGGCGCCAAATGTTCTTGCCGGTTGACCCGCCTGTCGGTTGACTCACGACACTCACACGCCTCCTTCCTCACGTTGATATGTGCTTGGTTCTCTCGAAGCAATCTGCACCTGCAAAAGAGAAAGGGGGCGCCCTAGAGGCCGTTTGCACTCCGACGCTCAAGTCAGTGTAAGGCAAGGAACACCAAGTGTATTGAGTTTCTCTCTGTGTGTTTAGGTCTAGAAACTGCGTACCTTTGTGAAGTATCTTACTGTCCCTTATATAGTCTAGGGTTTACTGCGCCGCTAGCCCTAATTAGGGTTCGCTGCGCTACTAGCCATATTTAGGGTTTACTGGAATACCCTTGCGCCGCTATCACCCAATCTTAGGGTAATCTAGCACATAAGGTTTCCTTCTCTGGAGTGCAAACTCTCACAGGGTGACCACCTGGGTGCCTCCTTGTGCACCTAGTCTCTGGGGCCACCTGTTCTGGGAGTGCCTTCACTATTTACGTGCCATGCATGTAGCTTCACTGGGAAAACCCTAGCTCTGGTGAGTACTCGTCCCCTCAGGACTCTACACGCAACTGTGCTCTCCCTGCTACCCGCATAGGCACTTCCTGATCCAGACCTCTCCCAAACTCTGGGTATTTAACTGGTCATTGGCCCACTCTGGGAACCAATCTTAGCTGTTCTGTTTACGCTGTTCAAATCACCCAAGGCCGATGTCACCTCGCCACATGTTCCTCGCCGAGGACTCCTCGACCTGCTGAGTGACGATGACACCTCCGCCCATTCTGGTGATCTGACGACTCCTCATCCGTCTCTATAGGCTGATGACTCGTCACCCTTCTCTGCAAGCTGATGACTCGTCACCCCTTTCTGTAGGCTGATGACTAATCACCCCTTTCTCTAGGCTGATGACTAATCACCCCTTTCTCTAGGTCGATGACTCATCACCCCTAGTGGGGTCCATTCCACGTGGCTTTGGCCCGTGCTGTGGGACCCAGCTAACGTTCGAGGACTGGTCAGTACATTTTTCTTAAACCTATGATGATCGTGTATATTTGCACGGGAGCAGATGAGGTTGTAGGTGGTAGAGCTCCTCAGTGAGCATTTCTGGAGGAGGAGATCGCCGGTTTTTGAATGTTGTTGCTTTGTTTTATTTTGAAAACTCCTGTATGGAGATGTATTAAAACTTTCTCGAAAAGGGATATTATTCTGAGGCACATTTGTATTAATGGATGAATTATATTATGTATATACCTATGTTAAATTTTTGATATTATTGTTTCACCTTTATTTTATTATATAAAAATGAACAATATTTTGAGGGGCGTTACAGAATGAAAAGATGGAGAAAAAATTACTTATGTGGAAGATGAGCTTTGGTTGGATGATCCACGCCACTTGAAGTGTGAAAGCTTCAAGATAAGTGAGCTATGCCGCTACTTGAGGGAACCAAAAGCACTCAAGATGAAGCAAGGTTGAAGGAGAAACAAGTTCTCACAATTCTCTCTCAAAATTTGAGTAGAGTTTTCATCCGGTCGGTCATCGGTAGTCGATGACGTCAGCAGCAGATGACCACATGGACCAGTCACAGGGTGACACGTGGCATGAGATGGCAGGTGAATCAGGGAGGAGACCACTTAGAACGGTGATCGGTTGTCAGTTACCAAGTGGCCACCACCCCTAGATCGGTGCCTAGATAAGCGCCTGGAAGCAGAGCGTGGAAAGTAATGAGGCACCGCACGGTCATCGGTGGAAGGTAATGAGGCACCGCACGGTCATCGATGGATAGTAATGGGGCACTGCTCGGTCGTTAGTGCATGCAGAGCGCGATCAGTCATCGGGGTTCTTGCCAACACGTGTTAAGCTGGGACCCAGGTTCCCAGCGAGAGCGTTACGCATGCACCTCGCATGATGCCCACTCAGAGGACGTGCGGTGAGACCATGCAGGCAGGATGCGCCTGGTGAGTGTGCTCAGACCAGCCACACCTGGCGCTCTCCTGGGAGCATGCGACTCGCTCAGAGAGAAGAAACACGCTAAGTTACTCCGCAAGAGGATAACTTAGCCGCACAGAGAAAAGCGCAGAAGCCCTTCAGATGTGACACGTGTATGGTTAGATGTCAGCTGCATGCCTCCACGTGTCACCATCTGAGAGAGAGGCGCGGCCCAGCATAAAGGTACTCCACCTTATGTAAGGTAAGGGGGATTCTTAGACATTCTTACACAGTCTTACACATTCTTACACAAGTTTTGAGATTACAAGTTTACACAGAGAGAGAGAAGGTGGATTTGAGCACACACGAGTCTCACAGAGAGATTCAGTGAGAGTTTTTGGTGTTCCTGTTGCCTGACTTGAGCGTCGGAGCTACAACGGCCGCTAGAGGCGCCGTCTGTGTGTTTTGCAGGCATCGTTTGGAGTTCCGGCGAAGGTTCTTGCAGCGTTCTTGCAGAACACGCAGTTGCAGAAGGCTAGACGAAGGAGTGACGAGGCATATCCTCCACGTTCGAGTCCGCGGCAGGATCATTTGGCGCCCACCGTGGGGCCTGTGTGAATCTTGTTCCCATCCACGTCGCAGTTCTTGAAGTTTCTTGAAGTTCTTGCAGTTTCTTGAAGCGTTCGTTGAAGTTCTTGAGAAGATGAGTAGGAGAACCAGACAAACCATACCTGCACCTCCTGCGGAAGAAGGAGCCGTTACCATGGCGCAGGTCATGGAGATGATGCGCGCGCTGCAGGATAATGTCACGGCATCAAGAGCTGAGCAAGAGAAGATGCATGCAGAGCTGACTGCGTCGCATGGCAGAAATGAGGAGTTGAACCGCATAAACGAGGAACTGCGTAGGGAGTTGCAGGCGCAGAGGGAGCGCGCAGTCGAAGATAGGACGTCGACACCGCCGTCGCCTCCTAGAGCATTTCCTATGCCTTTCTCCCCCGAAATCATGGACACAGCGGTGCCTCCCAATCTGGTGGGACTGAAGGCGTCATTCACAGGGGTGAAAGATCCAGGAGCACACCTGACAGCCTTCCACACTCAGATGATGCTGTCTGGAGGTTCAGATGCTGTGTACTGCAAGATGTTTATGAGCACGCTGAGCGGAGTAGCTATGGAGTGGTTCGTGAGCCTGCCAGAGGGCCACATCACCTCTTTCCATCAGTTTTCGAAGCTGTTCACAGAGCAGTACATCGTCAACAGAGCGCCACCAGTGGTGTCCTATGATCTGTTCGACGTGCGCCAGTACCAGGGGGAGTCGCTGAACGACTTCCTCAACCGTTTCGGTGCGCAGGTGGTGAGGTTGCCCAGCAAGGACGAGAGCATGCTGGTGCATGCATTCAAGAAAGGCGTACTGCCTGGCCTTTTCAGTGAATCGCTCATCAGGAGCCACCCTGCCACCTTTGCTGAGATTCGGCGACGCACGGTGGCACACATAGTAGCAGAGACAGAGGTCTCTGAGAAGAGAGGCAGTGCTGCACCGTCGAAGCCATGCGGAAGTCAGGGGAAGCAGCAGCAGCAGGCGCGGGTGTCTGAAGCCAAGGATGGGAAGAAGGCGCAGGGAAGGCCTCGTCCCTACGCACCCAGGAAGGACCAAACCAGGGGGCGTGCAAGGAAGAACAACGCACCCCCTAGGTATGATTTCATGGTGGAGTTGGCGGAGCTGATCGCCATCCTTGCCGTGGCTGCAAGACTCCGAGTACTAGAGAAAACTGACAAGGTACTTGGAGGGAGGAAGGACGAGTGGTGTGTGTTCCATCAAGCTTATGGACACACGCTTCGCACCTGCCTGGTGTTGGGGCATCAGCTTGCTGAGTTGGTGAAGACAGGATTCCTGACCGATTACCTGTGGGAGGCGCAAGGTGATCGCGCTTCGGGGTCTCAGACAGGTGATCAGCAACACGAAATCCTTGTGCATGGGGACGTGAGGTGATGGAGGATGCAACGCTGGGGGGCTCCCAAGTAGCTCAGGAGGAAGCTCCTCGTGAATCAGGCGTCGCCAGGGCGGTCATCGCCTATGAAAGGAAGGGGTCCATACAGAGTGGTTGAGGCGTTGGAGAATGAAGCTTATCGGTTGGAGACACTGGATGGAGCAGCTATCCCCAAGATGTGGAACGCTACACACTTAAGTTTCTAATTCAGTTAAGTTGTAAAGTAGATGCGTTCTCGCGCTGTACACACCCTCAGTATATCTACTGCGAACAGTTGAGCAGATCAGGGGGCACTTTTTTAACAACGCCACCCAATAAAAAAGATTTCAGTGCATAAAGTGTGCAAGTGTTTCTCAGTTTAAAGTTCTCCTTGCCCCAGGCGCAAGTGCAGGTGATCGGTGGTCAGTTACCGAGTGGCCATCACCCACAGATCGGTGCCTAGAGGAGCGCCTGGATGTAGAGCACGAGCACTCGGTCGGTGCATGGTCATCGGGGTCTTGCCAACACGTGTTAAGTTGGGACCCAGGCTCCCAGCGAGAGCGTTACGCATGCACCTCGCATGATTCCAGAAGCAGAGAGCTCGGTCGATGCATGGTCATCGAGGTCTTGCTAACACGTGTTAAGCTGGGACCCAGGCTCCCAACAAGAGTGTTGCGCATGCACCTCGCATGATTCCAAACCAGAAGAAGAAGAGTTGCCCACTCAAAGGGTGTGCGGTGAGACCATGCAGGCAGGATGCGCCTGGTGAGTGCGCTTAGACAGCAACACCTGGTGCTCTCCTGGGAGCATGCACCCACTCAGAAGGCGTGCGGTGAGACCATGCAGGCAGGATGCGCCTGGGAGCATGCACCCACTAAGAGGAAAAGTCCTCACCTCGACTTTGTACAGCGAGGTTGAGGCGAGATAAGAAAGTCCTCTCCCTCGACTTTGTACAGCGGGGCAGAGGCGAGAGAAAAAAGTCCTCACCTCGACTTTGTACAGCGAGGCTGAGGCGAGATAGAAAAGTCCTCTCCCTCGACTTTGTACAGCGGGGTAGAGGTGAGAGAAAAGTCATCTCCCTCGACTTTGTACAGTGAGGCAGAGGCAAGAGAAAAAATTCCTCACCTCGACTTTGTACAGCGGGGCAGAGGCGAGAGAAAAGTCCTCACCCTCGACTTTGTACAGCGCAGCTGAGGCGAGAGCAGAAAGACCTCACCCTCGACTTTGTACAGCGAGGATGAGGCGAGAGCAGAAAGACCTCACCCTCGACTTTGTACAGCGAGGCTGAGGCGAGATAAAAAAGTCCTCACCTCGACTTTGTACAGCGAGGCTGAGGCGAGAGGAGAAAGTCCTCACCTCGACTTTGTACAGCGAGGCTGAGGCGAGAGGAGAAAGTCCTCACCTAGACTTTGTACAGCGAGGCTGAGGCGAGAGGAGAAAGACCTCACCTCGACTTTGTACAGCGAGGCTGAGGCGAGAGGAGAAAGACCTCACCCTCGACTTTGTACAGCGAGGCTGAGGCGAGAGGAGAAAGACCTCACCCTCGACTTTGTACAGCGAGGCTGAGGCGAGAGGAGAAAGACCTCACCTCGACTTTGTACAGCGAGGCTAAGGCAAGAGGAAAAAGACCTCACCTTGACTTTGTACAGTGAGGCTGAGGCGAGAGCAGAAAGACCTCACCCTCGACTTTGTACAGCGAGGCTGAGGCGAGAGAAGCAAGACCTCACCCTCGACTTCTTATAGCGAGGCTAAGGCAAGAGGGGTCATCGAGAAGCACTTTTCTTCCCCAAAACACAGGCATCATCTTTGGCGTTCAGGCGTATGTGCTTAGCGCTGGAGTAACAGAGAAGTAAAGCAAAGCCTGAAGCACGATGACTGATCAGTGGTGAACTAACATGCTAGTCGGTGGTTGATGGTGATTTAGGCCCGTCAAGTCAGTCGTCCAGCATGAAGTTATGCATAAAAGTTGTTAAAGACAATGCTGAGGTAACAGTTAGTAATGATCAAGTCAGAAACCAAGTTTGAAGGGTTACAGTGAGATCGCGCTAAAGCCTAAGCCAGTTAACGGTTAGTCACATGTAGAGAGTTAAAAATGGAAAGGGACATGCAGCTGGAGCAAAGATTTCATTCCTATTGAAGTCAATGCAGTGAGCCTTTACAGCTAAAAGGTTTATACAAGTTATGTAGCAGAAAAAGAAATTACACAGAAGGAGAAGTAGCAAGGGGAGAAGCCCAAGGAGGAGGAATGAGCTTGCCAACGACCGCTTAGTCTCTTCGCTGAGAACAAGTTCACAGCTCAAGACTGGTGGGCTTGTGATCCGGTCGGTCATCGATAGTCGATGACGTCAGCAGCAGATGACCACGTGGACCAGTCACAGGGTGACACGTGGCATGAGATAGCAGGTGAATCAGGGAGGAGACCACTTAGAACGGTGATCGGTTGTCAGTTACCAAGTGGCCACCACCCCTAGATCGGTGCCTAGATAAGCGCCTGGAAGCAGAGCGCGGAAAGTAATGAGGCACCGCACGGTCATCGGTGGAAGGTAATGAGGCACCGCACGGTCATCGGTGGAAGGTAATGAGGCACCGCACGGTCGTCGGTGGAAGGTCATGAGGCACCGCACGCGACTCACTCAGAGAGAAGAAACGCGCTAAGTTACTCCGCAAGAGGATAACTTAGCCGCACAGAGAAAAGCGCAGAAGCCCTTCAGATGTGACACGTGTACGGTTAGATGTCAGCTGCATGCCTCCACGTGTCACCATCTGAGAGAGAGGCGCAGCCCAGCATAAAGGTACTCCACCTCATGTAAGGTAAGGGGGATTCTTAGACATTCTTACACAGTCTTACACATTCTTACACAAGTTTTGTGATTACAAGTTTACACAGAGAGAGAGAAGGTGGATCTGAGCACACACGAGTCTCACAGAGAGATTCAGTGAGAGTTTTTGGTGTTCCTATTGCCTGACTTGAGCGTCGGAGCTACAACGGCCGCTAGAGGCACCGTCTGTGTGTTTTGCAGGCATCGTTTGGAGTTCCGGCGAAGGTTGTTGGAGCGTTTTTGCAGAACACGCAGTTGCAGAAGGCTAGACGAAGGAGTGACGAGGCGTATCCTCCACGTTCGAGTCCGCGGCAGGATCAAGTTTCTTTTCTATAAAATTTCCATCTTCCTTTTACAAGAGCCCACACCTTTTTTTATAGTGTGTGGGTGCTGAAAAAATAGGTGGGAAAATTCAAAAGAAACTTTTTTGAAATTCCCACCAAAAACAAGTCACATGGGAGGTGTGACCTTTTTCTACTATGACACCTCCTAAAGACTACACTTACACCTACTCTCCTAAGTCACATGTACAATGTGACTTTATTTTACATATTCACACTCCTATATTTAATATCCACACCTCCTACAACTTATACAAAAGAAATACAAATGATGCTCTTTTATTTAATGCTTGGCCTTGCTTCTCATGGGTTGGACTTGGGCTTCTTGGGCTTGGCCTTTTTGGGCTTGGGCTTTGGGCTTGGGCCTTCTCTTTTAAAAAGACTAATAAGAAAAACTTTAAATATTTTGGTGGATGGCCTCTTCCTCCATTAGTGAAATCCTCTCTTCCTTGATATCCATCATACTTCCCGAGTTGGAGAGAATTCGCCCACGAATTCTGAATCCCTGCATATGACAAAGTCAGTTTACTATCAAAATTAATAGATGAAAAAGAAAAAGGCAAACATGACTTAGATTTTGAAAGTAGTGGGAGTTTAGAAAAAGAAGTCCTATAGACAGACCAAGTTGGAAAAATTTGTTTGGGAATGATGATATTTTTTGGAAAAAATCCGCTTAAATGGTGAAAATCATTAGGAGGTATGAAAAAATCATCCCTAACATTTTTTAACCAAGATGGTGGTGAAGTAAGAACCTTTGGTAATGAAAAAGATAAGGAAGGAAAACACCTTGGAGGGGAAAGGATAAGTCGCTTGTCACTTTGGCCTTCTTTGTTTTTATCTTTTGCACCTTTGGTAGGTGGTTGAGTTAGGTCTTGATTTACCTTGTTTATCATGAAAGTTCATTTTTGTGGACAATGAAGAGCTATGTGGCCAAAACCTAAACATTGAAAACATTTGGTGCGTGAAGTTTTGGTAGGTGACTTAGGGGTAGAAGGATTTGAAGTAGAAACTTTTTTTGGCAAAGTGGTTTGTTTGGAAAAATTGGAAGGAGAAATTTTGTTTGCATCCTTCCTTGAAGATTTGTAGAAACCATCATCATTAGCATGTTTGAAAGTTGGTTTCAAATATGAATCTATTTTGATGGCTCGGTGAACCACTTTCTTGAAAGAAGAGTACTCATCTAGGTCTACCAAATCTCTAATATGTCTTCTTAAACCACTTACAAACCATTTTATCTTTGACTCTTCTTTAGCATGCATATTCATTTTAGTCAAAGTTGTTTCAAAATCTTTAAAGTATTCATCTACCATCCTATGTCCTTGATGAAGCCTTTGGAACTTCAACAAGTGTTCCTTCCTAGAAGGAGGAACAAACCTTGCGCGCATATACTTTTTCAAAGTGTTCCATGTAACGCCCCTAAGAATTTTTGTTCATGTTTATATAATAAAATAAAGGTGAAACAATAATATCAAAAATTTAACATAGATATATACATAATATAATTCATCCATTAATACAAACGTGCCTCAAAATAATATCCCTTTTTGAGGAAGTTTTAATACATCTCCATACAGGAGTTTTCAAAATAAAACAAAACAACAGCATTCAAAAACCGGCGATCTCCTCCTCCAGAAAATGCTCACTGAGGAGCTCTACTACCTGCAACCTCATCTGCTCCCGTGCAAATATACACGATCATCACAGGTTTAAGAAAAACAACCACGATACAAAACAAAAGGGTAAGCTAGATATTTTAAAAAAACTTTAAATATGAAACTTTATATCAATAGAAAGCATAAATCTTCACACCATTCATAACCTATATCAATTTCAACCATCAACATCCCCATATTCCACAAACTCGTCAAATGTCTATTCAATACATCCAATACTCATGGTTCACATGTCAGACTTTCTACTGACTCATAACACATAGACACATGACTCTAATTCCGAAAGACTCGTGCGTTGAACTTAGCATCCAGAGACCTGCACCTATCATACTACATTGCTGTAAAGTTCCCACAGCTATGCGCATAAACATAATCTCGATCTCAATCTCAATATCCTCACTCTCTCAGTATGCCAGGGTTAATCCATATAACAGGTCAAGTCAGTTATCTTTCAAACGACTTACCCATACACATGGACCTCCTTCGACTCTCACCAACTGAATGACTTCAACTATGTGATTCCATCATATCAGCAGAGTCAGGATCGCCTCATTCACAGGATACTCACAGATCAATACACCCTCATAAAATCTCCACACGGTATTTTCTTTCCTGAAAATACTATGCTTTGATCACTCTTTCACATTCATCCAGTACATCATACCACACGTAAAAGCACAATTCCATCATATAATATTTTGAATCTTTTCTTAAACAATCCCAATCACAGAAACAATCATACCAAAGTTCAGATTTTCGAATATCATATGCATTTCACCTTTCAATCTCAAACTGTTCTTGCCGGTTGACCCGCCTGTCGGTTGACTCACGACACTCACACGCCTCCTTCCTTACGTCGATATGTGCTTGGTTCTTTCGAAACAATCTGCACCTGCAAAAGAGAAAGGGGGCGCCCTAGAGGTCGTTTGCACTCCGACGCTTAAGTCAGTGTAGGGCAAGCAACACCAATTGTATTGAGTTTCTCTCTGTATTTAGGTCTCGAAACTGCGTACCTTTGTGAAGTATTTTACTGTCCCTTATATAGTATAGGGTTTACAGCGCCGCTCACCCTAATTAGGGTTCACTGCGCTACTAGCCATATTTAGGGTTTACTGGAATACCCTTGCGCCGCTATCACCCAATCTTAGGGTAATCTAGCACATAAGGTTTCCTTCTCTGGAGTGCAAACTTTAACAGGGTGACCACCTGGGTGCCTCCTTGTGCACCTAGTCTCTGGGGCCACCTGTTCTGGGAGTGCCTTCACTGTTCACGTGCCATGCATGTAGCTTCACTGGGAAAACCCTAGTTCTGGTGTGTACTCGTCCCCTCAGGACTCTACACCTAACTGTGCTCTCCCTGCTACCCGCATAGGCTCTTCATGATTCAGGCCTCTCCCTACCTCTGGGCATGTTTACTGATAACTGGTCTTCCCCCAAGGCCGATGTCACCTCGTTTTCACCCAAGGCCGATGTCACCTCGCCATACTCTGTTGCCGAGGACTCCTCGACCTGCTGAGTGACGATGACACCTCAGCCCATCCTGGTGGTTTGACGACTACTCACCCTTCCCTGCGGGAAAATGCTGATGACTAATCACCCTTCTCTCAGGGGACACACCGATGACTGATCACCCTACTCTGAGGGGAATGACTGATCACCCTTCTCTAAGGGAACACACCTATGACTGATCACCCTACTCTGAGGGAACACACCGATGACTGATCACCCTACTCTGAGGGGAATGACTGATCACCCTTCTCTAAGGGAACACACCGATGACTGATCACCCTACTCTGAGGGAACACACCGATGACTGATCACCCTCTAATCCAAGCTGCCTGCGGGGTCCACTCCACGTGGCCTTGGCCCATGCTGTGGGACCCAGCTGACGTGGTTCGCCCTTTACTACCTGTTCTCGGTGTCCGAGGATTGGTCGGTACACAAACAATTTCAAAACGACACTAAAACAGGGGATTTCTAAATTTGCATTAAAACCGGCGATCACGTCGCCCCACACATAAAAACAGAGCATCGTGAAATAGAATATGAAACCGGCGACCACGTCGCCCTCACTTCAGAACCTATTCGCCTAAAGTTTTTATAAACGAAAATGCTAGCTTCCCTTACCTGAACTTGCGCAAAATCACTAAGAGCTCCAAAACCCATCGAAGCTTAAAGATGTCCTAACCTGCACCATGGAGCCTTTATCACAAAACTGACTATGCTACTCATTTTCTACGCTAACAGAGACGATTTCTGGAGCTAAGGTAGTCGCCGACAATGCCTATGCAGAGGCAACCCTCTCAAGCTCAGATTCGACTCGAAAAACAGAGTAAAACGACTTACTCTGTTCTAGCGTCCTGACGGGAGAACTTGCAGAGACTTCCCGGAAGGACAAAGGCAATCGCCGATCGTAGCACTGGTACGTGAGGATAGCTGCGTCTTCGAGTGGAGGAGAAAGGAGAAAGGGGAACTAAATGAGCTGATTCCCTCAGCTCTTAAGGTCGAACGACTCTTTAGCCTTCACTGCCATTACCCACTCTCTGAGCAACCTTGCGTGCACACTTCCTTGAACAGTATGACCACGTGGCTTTTCTGCGCATACCAACTCTCTGATGCTAACTATTCTAAAACATCCTTTTTGTCTACGGGTCGCACATGCAGAACGTTCATGCTGGGAGCCTGGGTCCCACCTTATCTATGTAAAACACGACATCGCGCGATAACCATCCACCGATGACTGCTCGCGCGACAACCATGCCTCTCATACCGGGGATGACCGATGCCTCTCATACTGGCGATGACTGATTCCTCTTCCTGACAGATGACTGATTCCTCACCCTGGCAGACCACCGATGTCTCACCCTTGCAGACAACCGATGTCTCACCCTGGCAGACCACCGATGTCTCACCCTGGCAGACAACCGATGTCTCACCCTGGCAGACCACTGATGTCTCACCTTGGCAGACCACCAATGTCTCACCCTGGCAGACCACCGATGTGTCTCCCATCCTGGTTGATGACCGATGTTCCTCTCATCCTATTGGCGATCTCTTATCGCCCTTGTGTGTGACGAGAACACATCGCCTTACTCTGGTCACCGATGTCACATCGTCGCACCTTGCTGAAGGTTCATCCTCCCATTCCTCTAAGTCTGGGGTGTCACGGCTCACACTACTCATGGTGGCAGATATGCCACCTATCTTCTATATCACCCATCTTCTGTATTTAGACCACATACTAAGTGCTTACCAAGTCTTCTCGAATACTCGGCGATGTGCTCTTTTCGGCGATCATGTGCACCATAGGCGATTGGCGATTATGTGAAATCTTCGCACACGGCGATCATGCGCAAAATAGGCGATCTCTGATTTCATACGGGGGAAGTCGTAGGACGCCGCCTTCTTCAACAAACGACGATCTCATCGACTTCTAAGCTACACCTTCCTTTATCTTACCCTTCTTGATTCACGTGCCTCCCTCCCTTGAAGCACGCCCACTTGATTACCTCACGATAAAGTCATCGTACCTGACTACTTGGTTGGTACAATGGTTAACCGATCGCCCTCTACCAGCTGATCCCAAACCTTGGGCGACGTCCGAGGTCTGACCACTATGATATTTTCTATTTTTATTTCCTTTTTATTTTAAATAATAACATACTCAAAAATTATTTAAAATCTATCACTTCTATTCCAATTAATTTATAGGTCCTTACATTCTCCCCAACAAGAAAAATTTTCGTCCTCGAAAATGAACTTACCAGAAAGGAGATAGGGACAGGCTTCCCTCATTTCTCATACAAACATAGCTATTCATTAGTTAACCTTACAGGCGACTTAAAGCAGAACCACCTCCAAAAGGGGCCAACACTATACCACAAAATTGGTTGACCCTTGCCTAACCTGAGTGTTGCTTGCCTCCTCCATCATTAAAACACCTAATATATACCTGCAAACAGACTGATGACTCACGGGGAAACTCAGCTTCCCACTCCAGTTATATGCTCCTTCATGTACTTAACCACAACCAGCTCATAACTTGACATACCCAAGCAAAATTCAACAGAATCCAACGCTTGCTGCTCCCTCTTACTACTCCAATACTTCATCAAATTCCATTCTACATCCCTGCATATGGAATATGCTGCATTAATATCTTTCTAGAAATCAACCTCTGCGTCTCAATCAAAACCATCCATCGATTTCCCAACTGCAGATCTAATTCTCACGCTCCTTAAAGGAAAATACCCTTGGTTCACCACTAAACTACATAATTCTGCACCTTATAAAGACAAGGTACCCGCAAAACTTCCTATCCATATTAGTTAAAAAGTTGTTCCTACTGCTGTTTACTTTCTAAATCATTATTATGACTTCTTTTACCAACCCGGCTTTCTGCTCCCATTATTACCTCCTTTTTCAACGTATACATTGAATGCATTGATTTTGGGTTCAGGTGCCAATCCGAAAAAAAAACATACGAGAACGAACGCACCCTATATCTCAACCACAACCATACAAGTAGTGGAGCCGATTGGAAAATTTTCTCTGCATCCAGAATTTCTTGCTTAAAGACAACTCTATTCCTCTTCTCCCAGATACAACATACCATTGCCACCCAGAATCCTCCCAAAAACCTACCTCTCCCACCGTCTTGCCTTGGTCCACAGAAATGGAGTAAAGTCTAGGAAACAAAGATTTAAGGTTAGAGTTAGTGGCCCACGCATCCTCCTGAAATCTAACATTCTCTCCATCTCCAACTTTCCAAACGATAACTTTTTGGAACCAACCATCATCTTCACCCTCCTCGCACACTTTACATACATCTCTCCACCACCACGATTGATATTTCAAATGAGCTTGGCTTCTTCCAAGTTCCGAGCCATATTTGGATACAAGAATATCTTTCCATTTCCCTTTTTCATCACTCATCATCCACCATTTCCATTTTGCCAGAAGAGCAAAGTTAAAATTTTTGATATCTCTTAAATTCTTCATTTGCTGGTATGCAAATCCTGCCATTAATCTCAAGATCCCATCATCTCCCATTACAAAGTCCTTAGCCTAATCGGTGCCTAGCAATTCCACAATACGTTTCGGACTAGGGTCCTCTAATTGCTCATCCTTTATCATTCCAATGAAATCATTAGTTATAGTTAACTTACTACAACTAATATGGTTAACATGAAATTCCACTCCCAAGTTTAAATCTCTGAACTGCTAGATCAGCTTCTGCTCTTCAATCATCATGATTGATACTTGCATTGATTTTCTACTCAAAGCATCTGCCACTACATTGGCCTTTCCTGGATGATACATAAGTTGGAAATTATAATCTTTCATAAACTCCACCCCTTTTCTCTACCTCATGTTCAACTCTTTCTGATCAAACAAGTATTCATTGAACATCTGAAATTGAGTTTCATACAATTACTGTCTTCAAATCTTCAAAACAACACCACCACTGCCAACTCTAAATCATAAGTAGAATAATTTCTCTCATGAAATTTGAGATTGAACATATGCAACTTCTGTCTTCTCTCGTATTGAGACACAATTAAATCTTTGATGTGAAGCATCATACTAAACCTCAAAAGGCTTGTCTTCTGCACATCTTCTGCCTTAGCAAAATCTGGTTTTATCCAGATCTCAGATAAAACTTGAGAACACTGAGGTTTCCTGTAACTGATCCCTCAAATCATCAATTACGGTTAGAGGATAGTTGTCCTTGATGGTCAACTTATTCAACTTCCTGTAGTCCATACACAATTGAGACCCTTCATTTTCCCTTTTAACCAACAACACTGGAAACCCCATGGAGATATATTGGGCTTGACTAACTGCGTCTCTAACAACTCTTCCACTTGTTTTCTTTAGTTCTACCAACTCGGCTGGAGACATTCTGTATGGCGCCATTGACACTGGTCCAGCTCCAGGTACCAAATCAATAGAGAATTCCACTTCTCTCTTAGGAGGTAATCCAGGTATTTCTTCTGGAAATACATCCATGAAATCTTTCACCACATGTATCCTGCTTACGTCCTCTTCATTCTTCACTTCCAACCGAGCTAGGATCACGAAGCACCTCGCCCCTTTTTCCAACTCCGACCACCCATGCTGAGCAGATATCACATCTGACTTTTGGAGGTCTGGAAACGCTATTTTCTGACTACTGCAATCTATGAGAACGTGATTGGTAGATAGCCAAGCCATTCCCAGCATAACATCCAGGTCCTGAAGAGGTAGGCAGATCAAGTTTACTTTGAACCTGCGTCCCTCTACTATCACTGGACATTCAGAGCAAACTGTAGAGGTCAACACCTGTCCTGACGCAGGTGTAGAGACCAACAGTTCAAACGGTAACTCCTTCACTAGAAGGCCCAACTCGGCTACACACAGGCTTGACACAAAGGAGTGTGTCGCTCCAGAATCAAACAAGGCTTTTACACCTCTACCAGCTATAAAACAAACACCTTGCACTAGGTTACCTGACTGAGACGCCTCTGCTCCTATCATGGCAAACACTCTCCCTGCTGCTTGAGGTCTACTGCCTCCATTCCTCAACTGCTGAGAACCAACGGGTTGAGTCATCCTACTTCTGCTAGGACAATCTCTAGAAATGTGCCCCATCTTTTGGCACGTGAAACATCTGGGTTTCCATGTTTGTTGCTGCTGAAACTGGGGCGGAACTGCTCCTGCCCGATGTGGTGGAGGTCTCGCATAAGGCTTATTCTGCTGCTGCACCTTGGCCTTCCCACTGGAAGAACCCCCTGGGTGTGGCCTGATCACCCGAGGCTCACCCTTCTCCAGAGTCTTCACCATCTTCGCCTTCTCCACCAAGGCGTGAAACTCCCTGATGTACATAGGGGCTATGGTCCTCTTCAACCCATGCTTCAGTCCTTCTTCAAATTTCCTACACCTCCAAGCCTCAGAGGTAGCTTGGGTATAAAACGAGGCGAGGTACTCAAACCGAGCAGTATAAGCATTAACTGACATCTCCTCCTGCTCCAACCTGAGGAATTCAGCTTCCTTGGCAAACCTTGCACTATCTGGGAAGTATTTCTCCAGGAACCTCTCTCGGAAACCTTCCCAGTCCAAAACGTCAGCTCTGGCTTCCATCATCTGCTGAGCTCCCATCCACCCGAACTCGGCTTCTCCAGATAGCAGATAGCTGGCGAACACCAATTTCTTCTCTTCAGGGCAGGAGGTCGCCCTAAAGATTTTCTCCAACTCCCTGACCCACTGATCTGCTTGATCAGGGGTAGCATTCCTACTGAACTTGGGTGGGTTGTGTAACATCCCGCCAAAATACTATTCATATTTATATAATGAAAATAAAGGTAAACAAATATATTGAAGTGAACAAAATTATATATATGTAATGAAGTTTCTCCTCACAGGGAGTTTAATACAAATTCGGTCAATTTCCAAAACTTAAACAAAATACAGCAAAAGACAAACAGGCGATCTCCTATCAGAAGGAAAGGGCGATCTCCTATCAGGAAACAGAAAAAAGGGGTGATCGCCTAACAGAAACAGAAACGGGCGATCTCCTACCGGGTCCACTCACTGAGGAGCTCTACTACCTGTAACCTCGTCTGCTCCCGTGCAAAAATACACGATCATCACAGGTTTAAGAAAGCAATCACAATACCAGATAAAAGGGTAAGCTAGATGTTTTAAAAACTTTAAATATGAAACTTTGTATCAGCAGAAAATATAAATCTTCACACCATTCATACACTATATCAATTTTCAACCATCAACGTCCCCATATACCACAAACTCGTCAAGTGCCTATCCAATACATTCGATACTCATGGTTCACATGTCAGACTTTCCACTGACTCATAACATATAGACACATGACTCCACTTCCGGAAGACTCGTGCATTGACTCAGGCTCAGAGATCTGCACCTGTCATACCATACCACTGTGAAATCCACACAGGGTCGCTGTGAAATCCACACAGCCATGCGCATACATAGTCTCAATATCATCACTCTCCCGGTATGACAGGGTTAATTCATATAACAGGCCGAGCTCGTTCTTTTTCACACGACTCACCCATTCATATGAACCTCCTTCGACTCTCCACAACTGAATAACTTCATCTATGTGATTCCATTATATCAGCAGAGTCAGGATATCTCCTTCTAGACAAGCCCCTAGTCAATACACATTACACACGATCTTACACAGTATTTTCTTTCCTGAAAATACTATGCCTTGATCCCACATTCACAACAATCAATACATCATACAACACTGAATGAACGATTCAGTCACAGCAACATTCATTCCACGGTTCAGATTTTCAAATATCACATGTATTTCACATTTAAATCTCAAACAGTTTTCAAACAGCACTAAAACAGGGGAGTTCGAAAAACAACGCCAAATCGGCGAACTCATTCAAAAGCAGGGGATTTCGGAAACAAAGTTAAAACCGGCGACCACGTCACCCCACACATGAAAACAGAGCATTGTGAAAAGAAATATGAAAACCGGCGACCACGTCGCCCTCACTCCAGAACTTACTCGTCTAACGTTTTTATAAATGTAGAGTACTAGCTTCCCTTACCTGGACTTGCGCAAAACTCCAAGAACTCCGAAACCCAACGAAGCTTAAAGATGCCTTCACTCTGTTTTAGTGTCCCGGTCTGGAGAACTTGCAGAGAACCTCCCAAGTGTCCAAGGGCAGTCGTCGCTCGTCGCACTGGTGCTTGAGGTTGCCTAAATCGCAGCGCGAAGGAGAGAAAAGAGAGGGATGAAGATGCACTCACTCTTTCACTCTTGAGTCACTGCAACGTTCTTTGCCTCCTCGCAGTGGGTTTTTGAATCCAAGCCTACTTGTCCACGCATGCTGCTGCCACCACCCCCTCTGCAAGAAAGCCAGAGTGTACGTTTCACTGAACAGTACGACCACGGTTGTCTTCTTGTGCATGCCAACCACTTCCCTGAACAGTACGACCGCGAGTGTCTCTTGCGCATGCCAACTTTCTGATGTCACTATTCTGAACCACCCTTTTTGTCCACGTGGCGCACGTGCAGGACGTGTCATGCTGGGAGTCTGGGTCCCACTTTATTCGTGTGAAACTCGACATCGCGCGATAATCTTCCACCGATGACCGCTCACGCGATGACTATCCACCGATGTCTCATCCTGGCGGACGACCGATGCCTCTCTCTCGCGCCCTGGTGATGCCTGCATGCCTCTCGCGCCCTGGCGACGTCCACATGCCTCGCGCCCTAGCGACATCCACATGCCTCGCGCCCTGGCGATGCCTGCATGCCTCTCGTGCCCTGGCGACGTCCACATGCCTCGCGCCCTGGCGATCATGTGTAGTAGGCGACCGACGATTATGTACTAACCAGGAAATCTTATAGTCTTCTAAGCTACACTTTCCTTCCTTTTTATTTTAAATAAAAACATACTTAGAATTCATTTAAAATATACCCTTTTATTCCAATTTAATTTTTTTACAGGTCCTTACAGGTTGTGCCTCATGAACTCGGTCAGTCCCATCTGTTCCTGAGGCTGACCGACGTGGGAAGCTGTTTCAGTCGATCTGGTGGTCTCCCAATGCTGCATTGCAGCTTGATGATTCTGAGCCATTGCCGCATTCTGCTGCTGGATAGCACTCGCCATCATCTCAATGGCCCTGGCGATCTGGCCCATTTCTGCAGAAGGTTAGGGAGGGGTAGACGGTCTAGTAGCCATTTTCTGTGTAAGATTAGGAAACTATTTTTCTCTAATCATACTCCTATAAAATGAACTTGATAACAAATCAATTCATTTAGAAGACCACACTAGGTCTTACAAAGGTCAGCATCTCAAATCCATCTAGAATTTGAGTTTATCAGCCGATCATGATATTTATAACATCAAGCATAACACCAGAACAGCTACTGGTATAAAACTATCAATCCCAAACAACCAATGTCAATCAATTACAAAAACACTCAATAAAATGCAACAAATCACACCAGAATTCAATATATGCTAAACATCAAACTTTCAGAATTAAGATTGAGAATCATCTTGATCCAGTTATGAGTGTGCACCCTCACTACTTTATCAAGATCCTTTCATTCTAAATACTAAAATTTTCAGTTAGAGCATATATTCACTACAGCACACACAAAATTTCAATAAGAAAACCTTCAAAACCTTTCACTATAGCTTTTATTTAAAACCCCAATAAAATTTGTGAGCAGGAGAAACACAATGGATCCACTGCCCGCAGGTCATCCTAAGGACGAACTGCTCTGATACCATTAATGTAACGCCCCTCAAAATGTTGTTCATTTATATATAATAAAATAAAGGTGAAACAATAATATCAAAATTTAACATAGATATATATACATAATATAATTCATCCATTAATACAAATGTGCCTCAAAATAATAATATCCCTTTTCGAGGAAGTTTTAATACATCTCCATACAGGAGTTTTCAAAATAAAACAAAACAATCAGCATTCAAAAACCGGCGATCTCCTCCTCCAGAGATGCTCACTGAGGAGCTCTGCCACCTGCAACCTCATCTGCTCCCGTGCAAATATACACGATCATCACAGGTTTAAGAAAAACAACCACGATACAAAACAAAGGGTAAGCTAGATATTTTTAAAAACTTTAAATATGAAACTTTATATCAAAAGAAAGCATAAATCTTCACACCATTCATAATCTATAACAATTTCAGCCATCAATATCCCCATATTCCACAAACTCGTCAAGTGTCTATTCAATACATTCAACACTCATGGTTCACATGTCAGACTTTCCACTGACTCATAACATATAGACACATGACTCTACTTCCGGAAGACTCGTGCGTTGACTCAGACTCAGAGATCTGCACCTGTCATACCACACCACTGTGAAATCCACACAGGGTCGCTATGAAATCCACACAGCCATGCGCATACATAATATCAATATCATCACTCTCCCGGTACGACAGGGTTAATTCATATAACAGGTCAAGTCAGTTATCTTTCTAACAACTTACCCATACATATGAACCTCCTTCGACTCTCAACAACTGAATAACTTCATCTATGTGATTCCATTATATCAGCAGAGTCAGGATATCTCCTTCTAGACAAGTCCCTAGTCAATGCACATTACACACGATCTTACACGGTATTTTCTTTCCTGAAAATACTATGCCTTGATCCCACATTCACAACATTCAATGCATCATACAACACGTAAAAGCACAATTCCATCATATAATATTTTGAATCTTTTCTTAAACAATCCCAATCACAGAAACAATCATTCCAAGGTTCTGATTTTCGAATATCACATGCATTTCACATTTCAATCTCAAACAGTTTCAAACGACACTAAAACAAGGGAGTTCGAAATCAACATTAAAACCGGCGATCACGTCGCCCCACACATGAAAACAGAGCATCGTGAAATAGAATATGAAACCGGCGACCACGTCGCCCTCACTTCAGAACCTACTCGCCTAAAGTTTTTATAAACGAAAATGCTAGCTTCCCTTACCTGGACTTGCGTAAAATCTCACTAAGAGCTCCAAAACCCACCGAAGCTCAAGGATGTCCTAACCTGCACCATGGAGCCGTTATCACAAAACTGACTATACTACTCATTTTCTACGCTAACAGAGACGATTTCTGGAGCTAAGGGAGTTGCCGGCAACGCCTATGCAAAGGCAACCCTCTCAAGCTCAGATTCGACTCGAAAAACAGAGTAAAATGACTTACTCTGTTCTAGCGTCCTGACGGGAGAACTTGCAGAGACTTCCCAGAAGGACAATGGCAGTCGTCAATCGTAGCACTGGTACGTGAGGATAGCCGCGTCTTCGAGTGGAGGAGAAAGGAGAAAGGGGAACTAAATGAGCTGATTCCCTCAGCTCTTAAGGTCGAACGGCTCTTTAGCCTTCTCTGCCATTACCCACTCTCTGAGCAACCTTGCGTGCACACTTCCTTGAACAGTATGACCACGTGGGTTTCTGCGCATACCAACTCTCTGATGCTAACTATTTTGAAACACCCTTTTTGTCTACGTGTCGCGCATGCAGAACGTTCATGCTGGGAGCCTGGGTCCTACATTATCTGTGTGAAACACAACATCGCTCGATGACCATCCACCGACGACTGATGTGCTTCTCATTCCGGCGATGACTGATGTGCCTCTCATCCCGGCGATGACTGATGTCCTTCTTGTAACATCCCGCCAAAATACTATTCATGTTTATATAATGAAAATAAAGGTAACAAATAGATTGAAGTGAACAAAATTATATATATGAAATGTAGTTTCTCCTCACAGGGAGTTTAATACAAATTCGGTCAAATTTTCCAGAAACATAAACTAAATACAGTAAAAAAAACAAAACAGGCGATCTCCTATCGGAAGAGGCCGATCTCCTATCAGAAGAGGCCGATCTCCTATCAGAAGACAGCAAAAGGGTGATCGCCTAACAGAAGTAAAAACAGGCGATCTCCTTCCGGCGACCACTCACTGAGGAGCTCTGCTTCCTGCAACATCATCTGCTCCCGTGTAAATTATACACGATCATCACAGGTTTAAGAAAGAGCCAAACACAACACCAAAGAAACACCACAGGGTAAGCTAGACATTTGAAAAAGAGTTTAGATATGAACTTTAAAATCAAGATAAAACAAATTCAAGATACCCACGTAAACCATCAACTAAACACATATTGCACGATTCCTCAAAGGTCGTTAAAATCACAAAATTCATCAAGTGTCTATCAATTCAATGTTTCTCATTCTCACGTCAGACTACCACTGACTCAGCACACAAGATACTTGACACTACTTCTGGAAGACTCGTGCGTTGAACTTAGCATCCAGAGACATGCACCTGCCATACTAACCCACTGTGAAATCACACACATTCACAGGGGCGCCGTGAAATCACACACATTCACAAGCGTATAAATGAATCTCAATATCATCACTATCCTAGCATGACAGGGTTAATTCATATAACAGGCCGAGCTCGTTCTTTTTCACACGACTCACCCATTTATATGAACCTCCTTCGACTCTCACCAACTGAATAACTTCCTCTATGTGATTCCATTATCTCAGCAGAGTCAGGATCGCCTCATTCACAGGATACTCACAGATCAATACACTTCATAACCAAATCTCAACACGGTATTTCCTTTCCTGAAAATACTATGTCTTGATCCCACATTCACGACATTCCACACATCATATAACACGTAAATGAATGATTCCAATCACAACAACAAGCATACCACCGATCAGGTTTTCGAATAGCATATACATTCTTCATTTCAATCTCGACAAATTCAAAGTGACACTAAACAGGGGAGTTCGAAATCTGTATTTAAAACCGGCGACCACGTCGCCCTCACTTCAGAAAACAACAATTCTACGGCTTTTATTGAAATAAGACTAGCTTCCCTTACCTGGACTTGCGCAAAACACCAAGAGCTCCAAAATCCACCGAGCTTAAAGGATGCCTTAGCTCTGTTTTCAGCGTTTGATTCGTAGAACTTGCAGAGGACCTCCCAGGTGCTCTAAGGGCAGTCGCCGCACGTCGCACTGGTGCTGGAGGTTGCCTGAGTTGCAGCGCGAAGGAGAGAAAAGAGAGGGATGAAGGTGCAGACACTCTTTCACTCTTGAGCCACTGTAACCTTCTTTGCCTTCCCGCAGTGGGCTTTTGAATCCAAGCCTACCTGTCCACGCATGCTGCTGCTGCCACCCCTTCTGCAGGAAAGCCTGAGTGTACATTCTCACTGAACAGTACGGCCACGGTTGTCTCTTGTGCCTGCCAACCACTGCCCTGAACAATACGACCACTGTTGTCTCTTGTGCATGCCAACCACTGCCCTGAACAGTACGACCACTGTTGTCTCTTGTGCATGCCAACATTCTGATGTCACTATTCTGAACCACCCTTTTTGTCTACGTGGCGCGCGTGCAGGACGTTTCATGCTGGGAGTCTGGGTCCCACTTTCTCTGCGCGAAGCTCGACATCGCGCGATAACCTTCCACCGATGACCGCTCGCGCGATGACTATCCACTGAGGTCTCATACTGGCAAACGACCGATGTCTCTCCCTGGAAGACGACCGATGTCTCTCCCTGGGAGACGACCGATGTCTATCCCTGGCGACGCCCGCATGCCTCTCGCGACCCGGCGATGCCTGCATGCCTCACGCCCCGACGACGCCCGCATGCCTCTCGCGCCCTAGTGACGTCCACATGCCTCGCGCCCTGGCGATCATGTGTAGTAGGCGACCGACGATTATGTACTAACCAGGAGATCTTATAGTCTTATAAGCTACACTTTCCTTCCTTTTTATTTCAAATGAAAACATACTTAGAATTCATTTAAAATATACCCTTTTATTCCAATTTAATTTTACAGGTCCTTACATTCTCCCCAACAAGAAAAATTTTCGTCCTCGAAAATTGAATTACAAGGAAAAGAGATATGGATAGGCTTCTCTCATGGGTTCTTCTAACTCCCAAGTTGAATCACCCGATCGCTCATCCCACACCACTTTCACCATGTTGATGGCCTTGCCTCTGAGCTGTTTACTTTGACGATCGTCAATCCTGACTGGTTTCGCTTCAAAGGACAAGTCATCCCTGATCTGCACATCGTCCACTTCCAGCACATGACTAGGGTCTGCCATGTACTTCCTCAGCTGTGATACGTGAAAGACATTGTGCAGAATCGCTAAATGGGGAGGTAGGGCGATCTCATAGGCCACTGGACCAATCCTCCTTAAGGTCTGATATGGTCCCACGAACTTAGGGGACAACTTCTTTGATCTGATCGCCCGTCCTACACCCTTGGTTGGTGTTACTCTCATGAATACATGGTCTCCAGCAGCAAACTCCAAAGGCTTTCTCCTCTGATCTGCATAGGATTTCTGCCTACTTTGAGAAGCTCTCATTCTGCCTTGTATTTGTTTCACCTTCTCGGTTGTCTGCTGAATCAACTCTGGTCCAACCAATACTGCTTCGCCCTCCTGGTACCAGCACAATGGAGTTCTGCATTTCCTTCCATACAAAGCTTCATACGTTGCCATCCCAATGCTGGCATGATCACTGTTATTATAGGTAAACTCTACCAACTCGGCTGGAGCCATCGTGTAAGGTGCCATTGACACTGGTCCAGCCCCGGGTACCAAAATCAATAGAGAATTCCACTTCCCTCTTAGGAGGTAATCCAGATATTTCTTCTGGAATTACATCCATGAAATCTTTCACCACAGGTATCCTACTTACGTCCTCTTCATTCTTCACTCCCAACCGAGCTAGGATTCACGAAGCACCTCGCCCCTTCTTCCAACACCGACCACCCTCGCTGAGTAGATATCACGTCTGCCTCTTGGAGGTCTGGAAACGCTATCTTCTGACTACCACAGTCTATGAGAACGTGATTGGCAGCTAGCCAATCCATTCCCAGGATAACATCCAGGTCCTGAAGAGGTAGGCAGATCAAGTTCACCTTGAATCTGCGTCCCTCTACTATCACTGGACATTCGGGGCAAACTGTAGAGGTCAACACCTGTCCTGACGCAGGTGTAGAGACCAACAGTTCAAACGGTAACTCCTTCACTAGAAGGCCCAACACGGCTACACACAGGCTTGACACAAAGGAGTGTGTCGCTCCAGAATCAAACAAAATTCTAACGTATCTACCAGCTATAAACAAGTACCTTGTACTAGGTTACCTGACTGAGATGCCTCCGCTCCAGACATGGCAAACACTCTCCCTCCTGCCTGAGGTCTGCTGCCTTCGTTCCTCAACTGCTGGGAACCAACGGGTTGAGTCATCCTTTTTCTGTTAGGACAATCTCTAGAAATGTGCCCCATCTCTTGGCATGTGAAACACCTGGGTCTCCATGTTTGTTGTTGCTGAAACTGGGGCGGCGCTGCTCCTGCCCTATGCTGTGGAGGTCTCGAATAAGGCTTGCTTTGTGGGTGCTGCACCTTGGCCTCCCCACTGGAAGAACCCCCTGGGTGTGACCTGATCACCCGAGAATCACCCTTTTCCAGGGTCTCCACCATCTTCGCCTTCTCTACCAAGGCGTGAAATTCCCTGATGCACATCGGGGCTATGGTCCTCTTCAGCCCATGCTTCAGTCCCTCTTCAAACTTCCTACACCTCCAAGCCTCAGAGGTCGCCTAGGTGTAGAATCGGGCGAGGTACTCAAACCGAGCAGCATAGGCGTTCACAGACATATCCCCCTGCTCCAACCTTAGGAACTCAGCTTCCCTCGCAAACCTTGCGCTGTCTGGGAAGTATTTCTCCAGGAACCTCACCCTGAAGCTTTCCCAGTCCAACACATCCTCTTGGGCCTCCATCATCTGCTGAGCTCCCATCCACCAGAACTCAGCTTCTCCAGATAGCAAATAGGTGGCGAACACCAACTTCTTCTCTTCAGGGCAGGAGGTCGCCCTAAAGATTTTCTCCAACTCTCTAACCCACTGATCTGCCTGATCAGGGGTAGCATTCCCACTAAACTTGGGTGGGTTGTGCCTCATGAACTCAGTCAGTCCCATCTGTTCTTGAGGCTGACCGCCGTGGGAATTTGTCTCAGCCGACCGAGCAGTTTCCCAGTGGTGCATTGTAGCTTGATGGTTCTGAGCCATCGCTGCATTCTGTTGTTGGATGGCAGTTGCCATCATCTCGATAGCCTTGGCAATCTGGCTCATCTCCGAAGAAGATTGGGGAGGAGTAGAAGGTCTACGTGCCATCTCTCTTCGTTTCAGATTTGAAACTACAGGTTTTCTATATTCCCTACAACTACAAGAATGAGATCGATAAGAAATCAATTCATTCAAGGGGTAATAGCTAGACCTTACAAAGGTCAGCATCTCAAAGTCATCTAGAATTTGAGTTTATCAGCCGATCATGATACTTATAACATCAAGCATAACACCAAAACAGCTACTGCTTTAAGACCATCAATCCAAACAACCACTTTCAATCAATTACTAAAAACACTCAATAATATGAAATAATTCACCCCAGAATTCAATATATGCTAAACATCAAACCTTTAGAATTAACAGTGAGAATCATCTCGATCCAGTTATGAGTGTGCACCCTCACCACTTTATCAAGACCCTCTCATTCTTAATACTAAGATTTTCAGTTAGGGCATACATTCACCAAAGCACACACAAAATTTCAATACAAAAACGTTTGAAAACCTTTCACTATAGTTGTTATTTAAAACTCAAATAAATTTTATGAGCAGAAGAAACACAATGGATCCACAGCCCTCAGGTCATCCTAAGGACGAACTGCTCTGATACCATTAATGTAACATCCCGCCAAAATACTATTCATGTTTATATAATGAAAATAAAGGTAACAAATAGATTGAAGTGAACAAAATTATATATATGAAATGTAGTTTCTCCTCACAGGGAGTTTAATACAAATTCGGTCAAATTTTCCAGAAACATAAACTAAATACAGTAAAAAAAACAAAACAGGCGATCTCCTATCGGAAGAGGCCGATCTCCTATCAGAAGAGGCCGATCTCCTATCAGAAGACAGCAAAAGGGTGATCGCCTAACAGAAGTAAAAACAGGCGATCTCCTTCCGGCGACCACTCACTGAGGAGCTCTGCTTCCTGCAACATCATCTGCTCCCGTGTAAATTATACACGATCATCACAGGTTTAAGAAAGAGCCAAACACAACACCAAAGAAACACCACAGGGTAAGCTAGACATTTGAAAAAGAGTTTAGATATGAACTTTAAAATCAAGATAAAACAAATTCAAGATACCCACGTAAACCATCAACTAAACACATATTGCACGATTCCTCAAAGGTCGTTAAAATCACAAAATTCATCAAGTGTCTATCAATTCAATGTTTCTCATTCTCACGTCAGACTACCACTGACTCAGCACACAAGATACTTGACACTACTTCTGGAAGACTCGTGCGTTGAACTTAGCATCCAGAGACATGCACCTGCCATACTAACCCACTGTGAAATCACACACATTCACAGGGGCGCCGTGAAATCACACACATTCACAAGCGTATAAATGAATCTCAATATCATCACTATCCTAGCATGACAGGGTTAATTCATATAACAGGCCGAGCTCGTTCTTTTTCACACGACTCACCCATTTATATGAACCTCCTTCGACTCTCACCAACTGAATAACTTCCTCTATGTGATTCCATTATCTCAGCAGAGTCAGGATCGCCTCATTCACAGGATACTCACAGATCAATACACTTCATAACCAAATCTCAACACGGTATTTCCTTTCCTGAAAATACTATGTCTTGATCCCACATTCACGACATTCCACACATCATATAACACGTAAATGAATGATTCCAATCACAACAACAAGCATACCACCGATCAGGTTTTCGAATAGCATATACATTCTTCATTTCAATCTCGACAAATTCAAAGTGACACTAAACAGGGGAGTTCGAAATCTGTATTTAAAACCGGCGACCACGTCGCCCAAACACATAGAACAGAGCATCAACGAAACAAAATATGAAACCGGCGACCACGTCGCCCTCACTTCAGAAAACAGCAATTCTACGGCTTTTATTGAAATAAGACTAGCTTCCCTTACCTGGACTTGCGCAAAACACCAAGAGCTCCAAAATCCACCGAGCTTAAAGGATGCCTTAGCTCTGTTTTCAGCGTTTGATTCGTAGAACTTGCAGAGGACCTCCCAGGTGCTCTAAGGGCAGTCGCCGCACGTCGCACTGGTGCTGGAGGTTGCCTGAGTTGCAGCGCGAAGGAGAGAAAAGAGAGGGATGAAGGTGCAGACACTCTTTCACTCTTGAGCCACTGTAACCTTCTTTGCCTTCCCGCAGTGGGCTTTTGAATCCAAGCCTACCTGTCCACGCATGCTGCTGCTGCCACCCCTTCTGCAGGAAAGCCTGAGTGTACATTCTCACTGAACAGTACGGCCACGGTTGTCTCTTGTGCCTGCCAACCACTGCCCTGAACAGTACGACCACTGTTGTCTCTTGTGCATGCCAACCACTGCCCTGAACAGTACGACCACTGTTGTCTCTTGTGCATGCCAACATTCTGATGTCACTATTCTGAACCACCCTTTTTGTCTACGTGGTGCGCGTGCAGGACGTTTCATGCTGGGAGTCTGGGTCCCACTTTCTCTGCGCGAAGCTCGACATCGCGCGATAACCTTCCACCAATGACCGCTCGCGCGATGACTATCCACTGAGGTCTCATACTGGCAAACGACCGATGTCTCTCCCTGGAAGACGACCGATGTCTCTCCCTGGGAGACGACCGATGTCTATCCCTGGCGACGCCCGCATGCCTCTCGCGACCCGGCGATGCCTGCATGCCTCGCGCCCCGACGACGCCCGCATGCCTCTCGCGCCCTGGTGACGTCCACATGCCTCGCGCCCTGGCGATCATGTGTAGTAGGCGACCGGCGATTATGTACTAACCAGGCGATCTTATAGCCTTATAAGCTACACTTTCCTTCCTTTTTATTTCAAATGAAAACATACTTAGAATTCATTTAAAATATACCCTTTTATTCCAATTTAATTTTACAGGTCCTTACACTTCTCATCCCGGCGATGACTGGTTCCTCTTCCTGACGGACGACTGATTCCTCATCCTGGCAGACAACCGATGTCTCACCCTGGAGGACCACCGATGTCTCACCTTGGCAGACAACCGATGTCTCACCCTAGCAGACCACCGATGTGTCTCCCATCCTGGTTGATGACCGATGTTCCTGTCATCCTGTTGGCGATCTCTTATCGCCCTTGTGTGTGACGAGAACACATCGCCTTACTCTAGTCACCGATGTCACATCGTCACACCTTGCTGAAGGTTCATCCTCCCATTATGTTACGTCCAAGGTATCACCTCCACATGGCTTGGTGACGTCGGTAGCTTCACATTTCCAAGAATAGATCAGCACTACTCCTCGTGCGCCCATGCATGCAACACTAAGGACGATTTCTTATGCTCAAGCATAGAGCTTCGCATGCCCAGCGTATCTAAGGCTCAACCCACACCTTGATACGCGTGGTTTTTGAAACCCACTATGGTTGATCCAGCATCTTGACCACATGCTAAGTGCACTTTCGGCGATCATGTACACCATAGGCGATTGGCGATCATGTGTACTCTAAGCGATTGGCGATTATGTGGAATCTTCACACACGGCGATCATGCGCAAAATAGGCGATGTCTGATTTCATACGGGGGAAGTCGGAGGACGCCGCCTTCTTCAACAAACGGCGATCTCATCGACTTCTAAGCTACACCTTACTTTCTCTTACCCTTCTTGATTCACGTGCCTCCCTCCCTTGAAGCACGCCCACTTGATTACCTCATGATAAAGTCATCGCACCTGACTACTTGGTTGGTACAATGGTCAACTGATCGCCCTTTACCAGCTGATCCCAGACCTTGGGCGGCGTTCGAGGTCTGACCACTACGATATTTTCTATTTTTATGTCCTTTTTATTTTAAATAATAACATACTCAGAAATTATTTAAAATCTATCACTTATATTCTAATTAATTTATAGGTCCTTACAGTGTGCAAGTGAATCACCACCAATGAAAAGAAAAACCTCCTCCCGAATTCCGTTAAGAATTCTATATATATACCTGAGTCTTTCTCTCTCCTGACGGTTATTCCTCTTAACACGTGGATAACATCTGGTCATACACGTGTCATCATCCTGAGTACCTGCAGCTGAAACGTTACTTTCACTTTGCTCCTGCGACTAAGTTATCCACACAGGGAGTAGCTTAGTGCACAGGCTACTCTGGGCACAACCTTAACATGGTGAGCTGGTTAACACTGGGTATCACGGCTCACACTACACATGGTGGCAGATATGCCATTTATCTTCTCTACTTTGGCGGCAGACATGCCACTTATCTTCTGTATTTAGACCATATAATAAGTGCTTACCAAGTCTTCTCAAATACTCGGCGATGTGCTCCTTTCGGCGACTTATTGACCACCTGATCTCCTAATCTTCACACACGGCGATCATGTGCAATCTAGGCGATTACTGATTACATACGAGAGAAATCGGAGACCGCCGCCTTCTTCAACAAACGACAATCTCATCGACTTCTAAGCTACACTTTCCTTTCTCTTACTCTTCTTGATCCACGTGTCCTCCTCAAGCATGCCCACAGGATTACCTCACAATTACGTCATCACACCTGACTACTTGGTCAGTACACACCGATCACCCTTTTCCGAGGGAACACACCGATGACTGATCACCCTTCTCTGAGGCAACACACTGATGACTGATCACCCCTCTCTGAGGAGGCACACCGATCACCCTTCTCCGAGGGAACACACCGATGACTGATCACCCCTCTCTGAGGGAACACACTGATGACTGATCACCCCTCTCCGAGGAGGCACACCGATCACCCGCTAATCCAAGCTGCCTGCGAGGTCCACTCCACGTGGCTTTGGCCCATGCTGTGGGACCCAGCTGACGTGGTTCACCCTTTACTATCTGTTCTCGACGGCCAAGGTCTGGCCACTACAATAAGCACTATACTGACGTGATCGTCGGAGTGCGACAAGCAGGTAGGGCGCCCTCTGTCTCAACAGGAACGACAACCCGACAACTAAGGAAAGCACAAATTCCACCAGAGGCAGACAGAGTTAGAACTCGCCCGCAGAAGTCTACCGGTGACCAGGTCAACTGATAAGAACATTTATTAAAGATTTAATTACCTTTTTTGTCCTTATTTTTGAGATTAATATTCAATTCAATATAGTGGTTTTTAAAAAAATCAATTTTGTCCCAAGGTTTTTTAAAAAGGTTCAATTTGGTCCCTTCCGTTAAGTTTTCACCCACGCCATTAACGATTGATGATTGGCACTTGCCCCCAATTCGTCCTCACCCTCCACGGCGTCGTCATCACCGTTTCCAACTCCTTCTACACGCCACAAGCTACCGCCACCAAAACCAAGCTGGTCATAACGCAATTCCCTAACATTAAGCAAACGTATAAACAAACTTGTGAATGAATCATTAAAGGGTGCAGAGAGAAGCTACGATCAGCCACGGCGCGAGGACGATTGGGCGATGGAGGGAAGGGGGGATGTTGACCGCGACGCGGAAGATGGAGAGGAAGCCGGCGGGCTGGGAGGTATCGCGGTTGTTGAGGAAGAGGTTCTCGGGGACTTTAAAGGTGGCGTAGGCGGCGACGAGGGCGACGAAGAGGGTGAAGGGGCAATGGTGATGACGACGCCACGGTGGGAGGCGCCGCAGAAGGCGAGGGCGAATTGGGGACAATTGTCATGTCATCAATTGTTAACTCTTTTGGTGAAAATTTAACGGAATGGGTCAAATTGAACATTTTTAAAAAACCTTAGGATCAAATTGATTTATTTAAAAACCACTATAAATTGAATTGAATATTGACCCAAAATTGGAAAAAAAATAATTAAATCTTTATTAAAAGAAAATAAAAGTATTCATACTCACGAATGAAATATCTTACCGATTGAAAATGAGTACCTTACCAGGTAACTTTACTCTAAGCAAAATAATTTATGTTTTCTTTACCTGTTTATTAACGAAAAATGACAGATAATAAGATACGAAAACACACAATGTGGAATTTTTAAATAACTAAATTATATACAAATTAAATTTCTTTAGTGTTTTTAATATATAAATATATGTATTCAAAAAAAAATTTCAGTATAAATATATGTTATAACCTTGTTTGTTTAAAATTATATTGTATCTTGTGTTAAATACACAACTGAATAATAATCTATTGTTAATTCCCGTTCACGTGTAATGAAAAAAAGTTTTCATTTAAGATATTTTAATATTTCAGGTGAAGAGTATGCCCAAATCAAATCCCTTTGTCTGAGTTACCTAACTACAAAGCAACGTTGAATTCCCAAAGTTTTGATTTTTTTTCTAATCTGTAGTCGGTGAATCACTCACTGCAAACCACTTCAAGCCGTCATTTCGCAATCTTCGGTGCATCCTCTGTTCTTCTATTCCATTTCTGTTTATGATTCCCTTTGTTTCCACCTCGAACTCTGTTGGTTTGCCTTCATATGCTTTTCATTTTACTTTATTGCTTTTTTGTTAATTTATTAATTAATTCCATGCGGAAAACTCAAGTTCATTTCTTAATCGCCGATCCCAACTCAAACTGGTTGATCAATCTTAGGGTTTAGCTTGTGAACCCCTTGTATTGCATTCTTTTGACTCATAATTTTTCTCTGGGCGATTCAGCTAGTTATTATTATGTGAAAATGTGATTATATTCCTCTCTATTACTTCTAAGCAACATGTTTACACTGAATTGTTTTGTTAAGTGCAACTGCAAAGAGTTTGAATTAGCTCATCAAATCGTAAGTGGTCTTGCTCCAGCCTATGCTTGTGTATTCAATCATTGGTTGTTTTAATTATTTTATGATTTCTTTTTTGCAGCTTCTCTTTGGAATCAAAATTGACAAAAAATTGGGAATCGATCAAGTACGAGAACCAAAATTGAGGTGAATTGCATTGTTGAAATCATTTTTTTGGCAGCTCCTTATTTAATTGTTTGCAATTTTGTTTTTGTGTTATATTGCTTGAAATAACATTTCATATATTGCAGCTGGGCAGGAAAGGTTCAAGGCTCTAACCAGTTTTTACTATAGGGAGCACGAAAAATCATTCTAGGTAAGTGAAATTGTTTTATGTAAATAAGAATTTAAGATTATTTCATTCTTCTACATAGAATTTCTTTATGTACATTGCATATATGTAGTTAATTTTCACAAAGAAGCGCCAGTTTCCTTCGTGAAAACTATTTAGTGCCAACAACTATGAGTATGAATACATGATAATGTTATACTTCTTTCATTTTTCTAATTTATGAAATTGGACTGGATGACCTCAAATTCAGACAGATTCTGTTAGCCAAGGATTTCACCATGCAAACAACATCGTATAATCATCCTTTAATCTGTTTCTCTTGCAGGTTTATACTTACCCTTTTTCCCTGATTTTTATTTTATAATGTCTGTTTTCTAAAATTTATGTTATTGAATGTAAAGTGGAACAGTATTGTATTGCAGAAACATCAGTGCAAATGGGAAGACTAAGTATACTGTGAAATCCTGTGCACCATATCCCTCTCAACTGGATCGGAAATGTGAATTCAATGGGAGACCTCATATTTATAATTCTCCTAGGCCCATAAAACCAAACAGATTGTTTGTGCTGCATAACACAGATGACAGACATCCATCTGCTTCTACTGTGGCTGATGAAATGAACACAAACCATGCTCCAAAAGGTGCATCACCAGCATTTCTCAGCAACTGGTCACCTCCAAGGTACCTGTGGAGGGGGTTATCAGTTTTAATCCTGACAGGGCAGGTGATTGTCAAGACTCTAAAGGGAAAGATTCATTGGAGGAACACTCTTCAACAACTGGAGAGAGTTGGTCCAAGATCAGTTGGCGTGTGTCTTTTAACTTCAGCTTTTGTGGGCATGGCCTTCACAATCCAATTTGTAAGAGAGTTCACAAGGTTGGGATTGAACAGGTCTGTAGGTGGGGTTTTAGCTCTGGCTTTCTCAAGAGAGCTAAGTCCTGTGGTTACAGCAATTGTGGTTGCGGGGCGCATTGGGAGTGCTTTTGCAGCAGAGTTAGGAACTATGCAGGTTTCTGAGCAAACTGATACATTGAGAGTTCTTGGTTCAGATCCTGTTGATTATCTGGTGACGCCAAGAGTGATAGCCACTTGTATTGCCCTACCTCTTTTGACCCTACTGTGTTTTACATTAGGGATGGCATCTAGTGCCCTTCTTGCTGATGGTGTTTATGGGGTGAGCATCAACATTATCCTGGATTCAGCTCAGCGAGCTCTCAGATCATGGGATATTATTAGTGCAATGATCAAGTCACAGGTTTTTGGTGCTATCATATCTATTGTGAGTTGTGCGTGGGGAGTTACAACTTTGGGAGGCGCTAAAGGTGTTGGGGAATCAACAACGTCAGCTGTGGTTATTTCTCTAGTAGGCATCTTCATCGCTGATTTTGCTCTTTCTTATTGTTTCTTCCAAGGAGCAGGAGATCAGCTAAAGAATTGCATTTAAGCAACTAATGTTGTCTCTGCAATTTTGCTTTGCTCTTATGTACAAAGTGAATGGTATGACCTTTCTACAAAAGCTGTGATAAAATCTTTAGAATTTGAATCAGGTGCATCAGTCTTGTTCTTTTCTAAGTTATGGTTTTCTAGTATTATGTGTTGAAACTAACGAGCTTAGCTCATAGTTGATATTATTGTGGTACTATATTATTGATTTTATTATTATTTTCATTTATAAATGAACATCTCTATGTGTCACACAAACAAGGGATATTAATCCTATTTTTATTTACTTCATTGTTAATATGCTATCTTGAGCATGTTTCTTATTTCATGAAATCTAGGAAATCCCACAAGCTACAGATATCATGCAAAAAAGTTATATCTTGAAATCCAATACTCGTAATCTCCATGAAATCTAACGCTATTTTCTAGCAGAAGAAATGGTAAAGTCGTGACGCAATTCAAATTTCAAATCCTTCTCACAATCCTTACAAGGGGAACCAGAATTCTAGAATTGTTAATTGAACCGGTAAAACTGATCATGAACTAGGTAGCGATTAAACTGGTTAAGCTTATTTTCCCCACACAACTCGTTAGAAACTGTATTCAAATTGTATTTGTTTAGGTTGTTTGATCGCTGATTAGTAAGCAAATTACCCAGCCTCTTCTTTATTAACTTACTATTAGATTAAGTACGAGTCTCTTAAAAAAATACTTACTAGATACAAGACAACTACGAGCATGGAATGCATCATTAACGATAAAAAATTAAACAGTCCACGTGATAATTAGTTACCCGTTTGTTTTATATTTTCCTAAATCTAAAGGACTAACCTCTTTAAAAAGAAGGCAATTTCTTTCTGCACTTCTATGCTTTCTTTCAGCACCTCTATATAAAAGATAAAATTATAATTTTACTTTATAATTTTTTAATTCTGAATTTTAGAATTAAATATTATTTTTTGGATTTAAAAATATACTTTTAACTTTGGAATTCGGGATATGATTATATTTTAAATTTTATAATTCAAAATGTTTTTTTTTTTTAATTCTAGAACTTGAAATATAATTTTATATTTTAAATTCTAAAACAAGTATGAATTATGAGAAAGAAAAGAAACCATGCACCTTTTGTTGAAAGATATTTTTGAAAATTAAATATTTAGAGTTGCAGGAAGAAACTATGAGGTGGAGGAAGAAATGCCTAAAAAGAATGGTCCGCGTTTTGCCTAATGATGTGCCAGCCCAACTAATTGCAAACAAGCCGGCACTGTATACATCTGAAAAATATTTTATTATGAAAGGTTTTATACTTTGAAAGTTTTTATACTTTTATATATATATATATATATATATATATATATATATATATATATATATATATATATATATATATATATATATATATATATATATATATATATATATATATATATATATTGATCCGGTCGGTCATCGGTAGTCGATGACGATAGCAGCAGATGACCACGTGGACCATTCACAGGGTGACACGTGGAATAAGATAGCAGGTGAATCAAGGAGGAGATCACTCAGAACGGTGATCGGTGGTCAGTTGCTAAGTGACCACCACCAGCAGATCAGTGCCTAGATGAGCGCCTGGAAGCAGAGCGCGAGAAGTAATGAAGCACTGATCAGTCATCGGTGCATGGTCATTGGTGTTTCTTGTTAACACGCAGTTAAGCTGGGACCCAGGCTCTCAGCGAGAGCGTTACGCAAGAAGCACTGATCCGTCATCGGTGCATGGTCATCGGGGTTTCTTGTTAACACGCAGTTAAGCTGGGACCCAGGCTCCCAGCGAGAGCGTTACGCAAGATTGCCCTCAGAGTGGGTGATGGCAGCGCGGGAGTAATCGAGTGAGCCCTAGAGGTAGCCAAAAAACTACATAAGGGGCAGAGGAACACTCAGCAAAGGTACGCAATACGTGATTTCAAACTAGAGATTTCGCTGAGAGATTTTTGGTGTTCCTGTTACCTGACTTGAGCGTCGATGCTACAATGGCCGCTAGAGGTGCCGTCTGTGTTGTTTTGCAGGCATCGTTTGGTGTAAGGACCTGTAAAATTAAATTGGAATAAAAGGAATATATTTTAAATGAATTCTAAGTATGTTTTTATTTAAAATAAAAAGGAAGGAAAGTGTAGCTTAGAAGACTATGAAATCGCCTGGTTAGTACATAATCGCCTGTCGCCTAGACTACACATGAACGCCAATCGCCTGTAGTGTACATGATCGCCAAAAAGGGGCACATCGTCGAGTATTCGAGAAGACTTAGTAAGTAATTAGTATGTGGTCTAATTACAGAAGATGAGTTATATAGAAGATAGGTAGCATATCTGCCACCATGAGTAGGGTGGACTGTGATACCCAAAGTTAACCAGCACACCATGTTGAAGGTGGAAGTCTTTGGTGTGCTTGGTGTGGAGCTGGAGAGGGGGAAGCTTTGACATTTTGGTCGAGGTACTGGATCAACCATAGTGGGTTCCAAAAACCACGCGTATCGAGGTGTGGGTTAAGCCTTAGATACACTATGCATGCGAAACTCTATGCTTGAGCATAAGAGATCGTCCTTAAGTGTGGCACGCGTGGGTGCACGAGGAGTAGTGCTGATCTATTCTTGGAAATGTGAAGCTACCAACGTCACTAAGCCATGTGGAGATGATAACTTGGATGTAACATAGTGGGTTGAAGAACCTTCAGCAAGGCGTGGCGATGTGGCACAAGTCATCGCCGGGATGAGAGGCGCACAAGTCATCGTCGGGATGAGAGGTGCATAAGTCATTGCCAGGATGAGAGGCGCACAAGTCATCGCCGGTGTGAGAGGCGTATAGGTCATCGCCGGGATGAGAGGCATCGGTCGTCGCCGGTATGAGAGGCACATCAAGCATCGGTGGGTGGAGGATAGTCGTTGTAACATCCCGCCAAAATACTATTCATGTTTATATAATGAAAATAAAGGTAACAAATAGATTGAGGTGAACAAAATTATATATATGAAATGTAGTTTCTCCTCACAGGGAGTTTAATACAAATTCGGTCACTTTTCCAGAAAACATAAACAAAATACAGTAAAAAAACAAAGCAGGCAATCTCCTATCAGAAGACAGCAAAAGGGTGATCGCCTAACAGAAGTAGAAACAGGCGATCTCCTTCCGGCGACCACTCACTGAGGAGCTCTGCTTCCTGCAACATCATCTGCTCCCGTGTAAATTATACACGATCATCACAGGTTTAAGAAAGAGCCAAACACAACACCAAAGAAACACCACAGGGTAAGCTAGACATTTGGAAAAGAGTTTAGATATGAACTTTAAAATCAAGATAAAACAAATTCAAGATACCCACGTAAACCATCAACTAAACACACATTGCACGATTCCTCAAAGGTCATTAAAATCACAACATTTATCAAGTGTCTATCAATTCAATGTTTCTCATTCTCACGTCAGACTTCCACTGACTCATCACACAAGACACTTGACCCTACTTCCGGAAGACTCGTGCGTTGAACTTAGCATCCAGAGACATGCACCTGTCATACTAACCCACTGTGAAATCACACACATTCACAGGGGCGCCGTGAAATCACACACATTCACAAGCGTATAAATGAATCTCAATATCATCACTATCCTAGCATGACAGGGTTAATTCATATAACAGGCCGAGCTCGTTCTTTTTCACACGACTCACCCATTTATATGAACCTCCTTCGACTCTCACCAACTGAATAACTTCCTCTATGTGATTTCATTATCTCAGCAGAGTCAGGATCGCCTCATTCACAGGATACTCACAGATCAATACACTTCATAACCAAATCTCAACACTGTATTTCCTTTCCTGAAAATACTATATCTTGATCCCACATTCACGACATTCCATACATCATATAACACTTAAATGAATGATTCCAATCACAACAACAATCATTCCATGGTTCATATTTTCGAATATCACATTTAAATCTCAAACAGTTTCAAATAACACAAAAACAGGGGAGTTCGAAATACAACGCCAAAACTGGCAATCTCGTCCAAAAATAGGGGATTTCGAAATCTGTATTTAAAACCGGCGACCACGTCGCCCTCAATTCAGAAACAGCAAATCTAAGGCTTTTATTGAAAATAAAGCTAGCTTCCCTTACCTGGACTTGTGCAAAACACCAAGAGCTCCAAAACCCACCGAGCTTAAAGGATGCCTTAGCTCTGTTTTTAGCGTCTGGTTTGTAGAACTTGCAGAGAACCTCCCAGGTGCTCTAAGGGCAGTCGCCGCACGTCGCACTGGTGCTGGAGGTTTCCTGAGTCGCAGCGCGAAGGAGAGAAAAGAGAGGGATGAAGATGCAGACACTCTTGAGTCACTGTAACCTCCTTTGCCTTCCCGCAGTGGGCTTTTGAATCCAAGCCTACCTGTTCACGCATGCTGCTGCTGCCACCCCTTCTGTAGGAAAGCCTGAGTGTACGTTCTCACTGAACAGTACGACCACGGTTGTCTCTTGTGCCTGCCAACCACTGCCCTGAACAGTACGACCACTGTTGTCTCTTGTGCATGCCAACCACTGCCCTGAACAGTACGACCACTGTTGTCTCTTGTGCATGCCAACATTCTGATGTCACTATTCTGAACCACCCTTTTTGTCCACGTGGCGCGCGTGCAGGACGTGTCATGCTGGAAGTCTGGGTCCCACTTTATCTGTGTGAAACTCGACATCGCGCGATAACCTTCCACTGATGACCTCTCGCGCGATGACTATCCACTGAGGTCTCAACTGGCAAACGACCGATGTCTCTCCCTGGAAGACGACCGATGTCTGTCCCTGGGAGACGATCGATGTCTATCCCTGGCGACGCCCGCATGCCTCTCGCGACCCGGCGATGCCTGCATGCCTCGCGCCACGACGACGCCCGCATGCCTCTCGCGCCCCAGCATTGCCCGCATGCCTCGCGCCCCGGCGTTGCCCGCATGCCTCGCGCGCCCTGGTGACGTCCACATGCCTCGCGCCCTGGCGATCATGTGTAGTAGGCGACCGGCGATCATGTGCTAACTAGGCGATCTCATAGTCTTCTAAACTACACTTTCCTTCCTTTTTATTTTAAATAGAAACATACTTAGAATTTATTTAAAATAAATCCCTTTTTATTCCAATTCAATTTTACAGGTCCTTACAGTCATCGCGCGGTTCCCTGCTAAGAGTGTTAAAGTGGGACCCAGGCTCACAGTGAAAACACTCTGCATGCGCAACACGCAGACAAAAAGGAGTGTTTCAAAATAGTTGGCATCAGAGAGTTGGTATGCGCAGAGACACACGTGGCCATACTGTTCAGGGAAGTGTGCACGCAAGCTTTCCTGCAGAGTGGGTGGTGGCAGCGGCAATTGTGGACAAGTTGGTTTAGATTCAAAAACTCACTTATGAGAGGCAAAGAACGTTGCTGTGGTTCAAGAGTGACAGAGTGAGTTTACCTTCATCTTTCTCTTTTCTCTCCTTCGCGTTGCGATTCAGGCATCCTCAAGCACCAGTACGACGAACGACGACTGCCCTTGGACTCCTGGGAAGTTCTCTGCGAGTTTTCCGATCAGGACGCTAAAACAGAGTTCGGGTATCCTTAAGTTCGGTGGGTTAGAGCTCGTAGTGAGATTTTACGCAAGTCCAGGTAAGGGAAGCTAGCCTTATTTCCAACGAAAACCTTAAGTTAGATGATTTTGATGATGGGGCGACGTGGTTGCCGGTTTTCAACTGTTATTGCATAATCCCCTGTTTTAGTGTCGCTTTGAACTTGTTGAGATTGAAATGAAAAATGTATATGCTATTCGAAAACCTGAACGGTGGTATGCTTGTTTTTGGTGAGTGGGGTTGTTTAAGAAAAGATTCAAAGTATTCAATGATGGAATTGTTCTTTATGTGTGGTATGATGTATGGAATGTGGTGAATGTGGGATCAAGGCATAGTATTTTCAGGAAAGAAAATACCGTGTAAGATCGTGTAGAGTGTGCATTGACCGGTGATTCGTTTATTATGAGATATCCTGACTCTCCTGATATAATGGAATCATATAGATGAAGTTATTCAGGTGTTGAGAGTCGAAGGAGGTTCATATGTAAGGGTGAGTTGTTTGAAAGAGAACGAGTTTGACCCGTTGTATGGATTAACCCTGTCATGCTAGGATAGTGATGATATTGAGATTCATTTATACGCTTGTGAATGTGTGTGATTTCACAGCGACCCTGTGAATGTGTGTGATTTCACAGTGGTGCAGTATGACAGGTGCATATCTCTGAGTCTAGTCAATGCACGTGTCTTCCGGAAGTAGTGTCAAGTGTCTATGTGTGATGAGTCAGTGGAAGTCTGACGTGAGAAATGAGAAACATTGAAATTGATAGACACTTGATGGATTATGTGAATTGAACGACTCTTGAGGAAATTGTGAAATATGTGATTACTTGATGGTCATGTGAAGGGAATGAGAAAGTTGGTGGTTTTTACGTGGGTGTCTTAAATTTGTTTTATCTTGATTTTAAAGTTTCATATCTAAATTCTCTTTAAAATATCTAGCTTACCCTGCGTTTTTGTTTTGTGGATGTTTTCTTAAACCTGTGATGATCGTGTATAATTTACACGGGAGCAGATGATGTTGCAGGAAGTAGAGCTCCTCAGTGAGTGGTCGCCGGAAGGAGATCGCCTGTTTTCTGTTTCTGTTAGGAGATCGCCTGTTTTCTATTTTGCTGTATTTTGTTTAAGTTTTGGAAACTGACTGGATATGTATTAAACTCCCTGTGAGGAGAAATTTCATTACATATATATATATATATATATATATGTTCACTTCGATATTATTGTTTTACCTTTATTTCATTATATAAATATGAAAAGGATTTGGCGGGATGTTACATTTGGAGTTCTAGAGAAGGTTCTTGGAGCGTTCTTGTAGAACACGCAGTTGCAGAAGGCTAGAAGGAGTGACGAGGCATATCCTCCACATTCGAGTCAGCGGCAGGATCATTTGGCGCCCACCGTGGGGCCGAAGTAAAACAAAGGTCCTATACACAAAAACGAGAGTAGCAACCACAGAGATGAGAAATCCCAGACAAGGATCCGTTCCACCAAACGGGAGTGAAAACGTTACCATGCAACAACTCATGGAAACGATGCGCGCACTCCAAGAGACGGTGGCAGAATCCAGAGCCCACCAGGCACGCATGCAGGAGGATCTGGTCGTTTCTCAGGCCAGAAATGAGGAGTTACGCAGGGCCAATGAAGAGCTACGCTTGGACCTGCACCATATGCGACAAGCTGGAGGTCGCGTGGGAGAAGAACAGGCTCCACCAACGCCCCCAAGGACCTTCCCTATGCCTTTCTCCCCCGAGATCATGAACACAGTGGTGCCTCCCAACCTGGTGGGAGTGAAGGCGTCGTTCACCGGGTTGGAAGATCCAAAAGCACATCTGACTGCCTTCCACACTCAGATGATCCTGTCTGGAGGCTCAGACGCTGTGTACTGCAAAATGTTTATGAGTACACTAAGCGGAATAACTATGGAGTGGTTCGTGAGCCTGCCAGAGGGCCACATCACCTCCTTCCATCAGTTCTTGAAGCTGTTCACGGAGTAGTATATCGTCAACAGAGCGCCACCGGTGGTATCCTACGATTTGTTCGACGTGCGCCAGTACCAGGGGGAGTCGCTGAAGGACTTCCTCAACCGTTTTGGTGCGCAGGTGGTGAGATTGCCTAGCAAGGACGAGAACATGTTGGTGCATGCATTCAAGAAAGGCGTACTGCCTGGTCCTTTCAGTGAATCGCTCATTAGGAGCCACCCTGCCACCTTCGCTGAGATTCGACGACGCGCGGTGGCGCACATAGTAGCAGAGACAGAGTTCTCTGAGAAGAGAGGCAGTGCTGCACCGTCGAAGCCCCGCGGAGGTCAGGGGAAGCAGCAGCAACAGGCGTGGGTGCACGAGGCCAAGGAAGGGAAGAAGGCGTAGGGAAGGTCTCGTCCCTATGCACCCAGGAAGGACCAGGCCAGGGGGCGTGCAAGGGAGAACAATGCACCCCCCAGGTATGATTTCATGGTAGAGCTAGCGGAGCTGATCGCCATCCCTGTCGTGGCTGCAAGACTCCGAGTACCAGAGAAAACTGACAAGGTACTTGGAGAGAAGAAGGATGAGTGGTGTGAATTCCATCAGGCTTATGGACACACACTCCACACCTGCCTAGCGCTGGGGCATCAACTTGCTAAGTTGGTGAAGACAGGATTCCTGACCGATTACCTGCGGGAGGCGTAAGGTGATCGCGCTTCGGGGTCCCAGGCAGGTGATCAGCAACATGAAATCCCTGTGCATGGGGAGGTGAGGACGATCGCGGGGGGCTTCTCTGGCAGAGGGTGCTCCGCATCGCAAAGGAGAAGGTATGCATGCTCAGTGATGGCTGTAGACTCAGTGAATGAAGGCCATTTCCCCGAGGTGGATATCACATTCACAAGGGCAGATTTGCGGGACGTTGTACCCCACGACAACGATCCTGTGGTCGTCTCCCTTGTGACAGCAGGAAGACGAGTGCACAGGGTGCTCGTAGACCAAGGAAGTTCAGCAAACGTCATGTTCTGGCCGACGTTCAACAAGCTGCAGCTGTCCCCCGATCAGCTGAGGCCATATGTTGGGTGTCTTTATGGTTTCGCGGGGGACCAGGTCGAGGTGCGGGGCTACATAGAGCTGAGAACGACGTTCACCGATGGAGTGGCGTCCCGCACAGAAAAGATAAAGTACTTGGTGGTGAATGCCCCATCTGCATACAATATCTTGCTGGGAAGACCCACGCTCAACAGGTTGGGTGCAGTGCCATCGACAAGGCACATGAAGTTGAAGCTGTCGTCGATGGAAGGAGCTGTCATTACCATCAAGTTAGATCAGGCTATGGCTAGGCGCTATTATGAGAACAGCCTCAAGCAGAAGAGAAACATCTGCCATGTCACAATGACACCACCATCAGGCGTGCTTGAGGAGCGATCGGTGGTTCGTGGTACACAAGCAGATCAGGTGATGGAAGATGCTTCGCTGGGGGGCTCCCAAGTAGCTGAGGAGGAAGCTGAAGCAGAGTGCATGATCGCTCCTCGTGAGTCAGGCATCGCCAGGGCGGTCATCGCCAATGAAAGGAGACCCCATCCAGCTGAGGGATGGGTAGAGGTGGAAATAAGGGGAAAGAAGTTTAAGTTGGGGGGATCGCTCGCTGCAGAAGAACGAGCACAGATTGCCGGTGTGATTGAGAGGCACATGGGCGCCTTTGCATGGTCAGCTTCTGACATGCCAGGGATCGACCCCGATTTCCTTTGCCACCACCTGTCGATGGACCCTAAGGTGCGACCGGTGCGCTAGAGGCGAAGGAAATTCAATGAAGAGAGGAGGAAGGTGATCCACGAGGAGACGCAGAAGCTCCTTGCCGCGGGACATATCAGAGAAATCCAGTACCCCAAGTGGTTGCCGAACGTGGTGCTGGTGCAAAAGTCGAACGACAAGTGGAGGATATGTGTGGACTTCACTGACCTCAATAAGGCCTGCCCAAGGACTCATACCCTCTCCCTGGTATAGACGCATTGGTGGATAGCGCGTCAGGGGGGAAGCTCCTTAGCTTTCTGGACGCATTCTCAGACTACAACCAGATCAGGATGCACCCCATGGACGAGTGCAAGACCGCTTTCATGACGGAACGATCTTGCTACTGCTACAAGGTAATGCCATTTGGGCTGAAGAACGCGGGAGCTACCTATCAGAGACTTATGGATAGGGTGCTCTCGCCCATGCTTGGAAGGAACGTGCATGCGTACGTAGATGACATGGTGGTAACGTCGCAAGAGAAGGCTCATCATGTAGCTGATCTGGAGGAACTTTTCACCGCCATTGCCAAGTACAAGTTGAAGCTCAACCCCGAAAAGTACATCTTTGATGTGGAGGCTGAGAAGTTCTTGGGCTTCCTCCTAATAGAGCGAGGGATTGAGGCGAATCCAGAGAAATGCGCAGCAATCGTGGCGATGAGGAGCCCAACGACGGTGAAGGAGGTGCAACAGCTCACCGGTCGGTTGGTCGCATTGTCACGGTTTATGTTTGCTGGAGGAGAGAAGGGTCATCCCTACTTCCAGTGTCTCAAGCGCAACAACAGATTCCTTTGGACACAGGAGTGCGAAGAGGCCTTCCTAAAGCTGAAGGAGTATCTGGCGAGCCCACCGGTATTGTGTAAACCACAAGTGGGCACCCCTCTTCGTCTGTACTTTGCTGTGACGGAGAGGGCAGTCAGCTCAGTCCTGGTACAATAGCAGGATCAGATCCAGAAGCCTGTGTATTTTGTGAGTAAGGTGTTGTAGGGCCTTGAAACAAGGTATCAGGCTCTGGAGAAGGCCGCTCTGGCGGTAGTTTTTCAGCTAGAAGGCTCAGACACTACTTCCACAGCTTCACCGTAGTGGTCATGACCGACTTGCCCATCCAGAAGGTTTTGAAGAAGCCAGACATAGCAGGAAGGATGGTCAAGTGGGCTGTGGAACTTTTAGAATTCGACATCCAGTACAAGCCCCGAGGACCGATCAAAGGGCAGGTGTTCGCCGATTTCGTAGTCGAGCTGTCGTCGGTCGCGACACCTGCAGAGAGCATAGATTTTTCGATGGGTCTTATCGGTGGACGGTTCCTCCAATCAGCAGGGGAGCGGTGCTGGAGTCATTCTGGAAGGCCCAAACGGGGTACTGATCGAGCAGTCCCTTCGCTTTGCCTTCAAGGCCAGCAACAATCAGGCGGAGTACGAAGCCCTGATCGCAGGAATGTTGTTGGTGAGAGAAATGGGAGCAAGAAGTCTGGTGGCTAAGAGCGACTTGTTGCTGGTCACTGGACAAGTTACAGGAGAATTTCAGGCGAAAGATCCTCAGATGGCAGCTTACCTGGAGTATGTACAGCTCCTGAAGATGTCTTTCGATGAGTTTGAATTGGTTCATGTGCCCAGAGAGCAAAGCGCCAGGGCAGACCTGTTTGCCAAGCTGGCCAGCTCAGGCAAAGGGGGAAGGCAGAGGACCGTCATTCAGGAGACTCTGAAGGTGCCACGAGCGTTCGTGTCAGACAACCAAGTGCTTCAAGTGTCCAAGTGGATGGAGCATCTGGCGATCAGTCATCGGTCCCTGACTCAAGAAACGCTGAAAGCGCCGAGGGTGAAGGCGCGACCGGCAAGGACCGATGAGGCGATGGAAGTCTGCGCTGTCAAGGGGCCTGATACATGGATAACACCGTACCAGTTATACCTAGAAGATGGTGTGCTTCCACTGGACCCGGCAGAGGCAAAGAAGATAAAGAAGAGCTCGAGTAAGTTTACTCTCATTGATGGGAATTTGTTTAGATTTGGATTTTCCCATCCTGTACAAATCTGCGTGCATGGGGAGCAATGCACCAGACTCATGTCAGAGTTGCACGAGGGGGTGTGCGGAAGCCACGTCGGTGGTCGCACTTTGGCAAGTAGGATCCTCCGCGCGGGGTACTACTGGCCAACGCTGAAGGAAGACTGCGTGAAGTATGCTCAGCGGTGCAAACAGTGCCTGTAACATCCCGCCAAAATACTATACAAAAGTATATAATGAAAGTAAAGGTAACAAATAGATTGAAGTGAACAAAATATTATATATATATGAAATGTAGTTTCTCCTCACAGGGAGTTTAATACAAATTCGGCCAAATTTTCCAGAAACATAAACAAAATACAGTAAAAAAAACAAAGCAGGCGATCTCCTATCGGAAGAGACCGATCTCCTATCGGAAGAGGCCGATCTCCTATCGGAAGAGGACCCAAAACAGCCGATCTGCTGCCAGAACAGAAATCGGGCGATCTCCTTCTGGCGACCACTCACTAAGGAGCTCTACTTCCTGGAAAATCATCTGCTCCCGTGTAAAATACACGATCATCACAGTTTTAAGAGGAAACAGCCAGAGAACAATGCAAAGGGTAAGCTAGATATTTTTAAACTTTAAATTTTAAACTGGACAACCAACGTAGATCAGCCTTTTTAAACATTCACCAGAGTCCATCACTTCCTCATTCATATTACACAGCCATCAAGAAATCACATGTTTCACAATATTTTCAAGAGTCGTTCTATTCACATAATGCACCAAGTGTCTATCAATTCAATGTTTCTCATTTCTCACGTCAGACTTCCACTGACTCATCACACAAGACACTTGACACTACTTCCGGAAGACTCATGCATTGACTAGACTCATAGATTCGCACCTGTCATACTGCCCACTGTGAAATCACACACATTCACAGGGTCGCCGTGAAATCACACACATTCACAAGCGTATAATGAATCTCAATATCATCACCATCCAAGCATGACAGGGTTAATCCACACAACAGGCCGAGCTCGTTCCCTTTTGAACAACTCACCCATACGTATGAACCTCCTTCGACTCTCAACGCCCGAATAACTTCATCTATATGATTCCATTATATCAGGAGAGTCAGGATATCATAACGAGTCACCGGTCAATGCACATCCTACACGATCTTACACGGTATTTTCTTTCCTGAAAATACTATGCCTTGATCTCACATTCACAACATTCAACACATCATGCCACACTTAAATGAATGATTTCAATCACAGCAAAACTCACTCCAAGGTTCTTATTTTCGAATATCTCATTTAAATCTCAAACAGTTTCAAAGCAACACCAAAAACAGAGAGTTCGCAAATAACGCCAAAACCGGCGATCTGGTTCAAAAACAAGGTATTTCAAAGTCTGTATATAAAACCGACGACCACGTCGCCCAAACACATAGAAACAGAGCATTCACGAAGATGAAAACGAAAACCGGCGACCACGTCGCCCTCATTTCAGAAATAGCTAAACTATGGCTTGTATTGAAAATGAAGTCTAGCTTCCCTTACCTGGACTTGCGCAAAACACCAGGAGCTCCGAAACCCAACGAAGCTTGAACCACGCCTTGTCTCTGTTTTCAGCGCCTGGTCTGTAGAACTAGCAGAGAACCTCTTAGGTGCTCTAAGGGCAATGTCGCTTGTCGCACTGATGCTGGAGGTTGCCTGAGTCTCAACGCAAGGAAGGGAAGAAGGGAGGGAGGAAGTTTGCACTCACTCTAACACTCTTGAGTCTGTAACGCTCTTTGCCTTCCTGCAGTGGCTTTTGAATCCCAGCTTACCTGTCCACGTATGCTGCCGCTGCCACCCCTTCTGCAGGAAAGCCTGAGAACCACTGCCCTGAACAGTACGACCACTGCTGTCGCTTATGCATGCCAACCACTGCTCTGAACAGTACGACCACTGTTGTCGTTTGTGCATGCCAACCACTGCTCTGAACAGTACGACCGCGAGTGTCTCCTGCGCATGCCAACATTCTGATGTCACCACTCTGAACCACCCTTCTGTCTACGTGGCACGTGTGTAGGACGTTTCATGCTGGGAGTCTGGGTCCCACTTTACTCTGTGTGAAACTCGACGTCGTGCGATAACTTTCCACTGCTGACTCATCCTGGCGAACGACCGATGTCTCCTTCGCCCTGGAAGACGACCGATGTCTCCTTCGTCCTGGAAGACGACCGATGTCTTCCCCTGGGAGACGACCGATGTCTTCCCTGGCGACGCCCTCATAACTCTCGCGCCCTGGCTACGTCCACATGCCTCTCGCGCCTTGGCCACGTCCACCTGCCTCGCGCCCTGGCAATGCCCGCATGCCTCTCGCGCCTTGGCCACGTCCACATGCCTCGCGCCCTGGCAATGCGTGCATGCCTCGCGCCCTGGCAATGCCCGCATGCCTCTCCCCCCGCGCGATGCCTGCATGCCTCTCGCGCCCGCACGATGCCTGCATGCCTCGCGCCCTGGCGACGTCCACCTGGCGCTCATGTGTAGCAGGCGACCGGCGATCTCATAGCCTTCTAAACTTAACTTTTCCTCCCTTTTTATTTTAAATAAAACATACATAGAATTCTTTTAAAATATAACCCTTTTTTATTCCAATTCAATTTTACAGGTCCTTACAGTGCCAACTTCATGCAGACTGGCATAAGGCACCCCCCGAAGAGTTGAAGTCCATCCATAGCCCGTGGCCATTTCACACGTGGGGAATCGACATCCTGAGACCTTTTCCCCTGGCGATCAGGCAGATGAAGTTCCTCATAGTGGCCATCGAGTATTTCACCAAGTGGGTGGAGGCAGAACCAGTGGCGCACATCATCGCTCAGAAGGTCGAGCATTTTGTCTGGAGGAACATCGTCTGTCGTTTCGGAGTACCCGAGAGGCTGGTATCCGACAATGGCACTCAGTTCACCAGTCATCAGTTGAGAAAGATGTGTGAAGAGTTGAAGATATAACAAGTGTTCGCCTCGGTAGAACACCCGCAGACCAACGGGCAGGTGGAGTCAGCCAACCGAGTGCTACTCAGGGGACTGAAGCGAAGATTAGAGAAAGCTAAGGGGAACTGGGCAGAAGAAGTTCCCAGAATTGTATGGTCTTACCATACCACTCCACAGTCTAGCACCCATAAGACACCCTTTAGTCTTATCTATGGGACAGATGCTATGATCCCCGTGGAGATCCAGGAGAGCTCCCTTAGATTTTTGAACTTCATCGCCGAAGAGTCCAATCAAGAACGAAAGGTGAATCTCGATGAAGTGCGAGAAGAGGCCAGAGTTAGTGCCAAAGCTGTCAAGAGAAGAGTAGAACGAAGGCACAACTCCAAGGTGAGGCTCAGGCGCTTCTAGGAGGGCGATCTGGTGATGAGGAAAGCACATCAGAATGAGATGGAGAACAAGTTATCTCCAAAGTGGACGGGTCCATACAGAGTAGTTGAGGCGTTGGAGAATGGAGCTTATCGGCTGGAGACTCTGGATGGTGCAGCTATCCCCAGTACGTGGAACGCCACACATCTGAAATTCTACTTTAGTTAAGGTGTAAAGTAGATGCGTTCTCGCGCTGTACACACATTCAGTATATATACTGTAAACTGTTGAGCAGATCAGGGGGCACTCTTTTCCCTAAGGAGGGTTTTTAACGAGGCCACCCATAAGAAAGATTTCAGTATATCAAGTATGCAAGTGTTTCCCAGTTTAACATCCTCCTCACCCCAGGCGTGAGTGTAGGCAGCTAAGGTTTGAAAAGCCAGGGGTACTAGTAAGACCAAGAGAGGGAAAGGAAGGATTTCGAGAAACGTCCTTACCCACTTGGCCTATACCAATATTGGCTTAGTAAAGCCCTTAGTTAAGGCTCTTCTCACCCCAGGAGTGAGGAAGGGATAGAATAACCCGACTCGCGTGAGGTTGATGACCTTGAGGCAGGCAAGAGGGGCATCGAGAAACACTCTTCTTCCCCAAAACAAGGCATCATCTTTAGCATTCAGGCCCTCTATGCACTTAGCGTTGGAGTGGCAGAGCAGTAAAGCAAAGCCAGAAGCACGATGACTGATGAGTGGTGAACCAACATGCTAGTCGGTGGTCGGTGGTAAAAGCTTTGAGTATGAAAGCTTTCCCAAGCAAGTTCTTGTGCAATCAGTCGAAGCATTTAGGCCCCGTCAGGTCACTCATCCAACATGAATTTATGCATAAAAGCTGTTAAAGACAATGCTAAGGTAACAGTTAGTCGCGATCAAGTCAGAAACCAAGTTTGAAGGGTTACAGTGAGATCGCGCTAAAGCCTAAGCTAGTTAACAGTTAGTCACATGCAGAGAGTTAAAGATGGACAAAGACAAGCAGCTGAAGCAAATAGAATTCATTCACATTGAGGTCAATACAGAGAACCTTTGCAGCTAAAAGGTTTATACACAAAAGAAGAAGTTACAAGGGAAGAAGCTCAAGGAGGAGGAATGAGCTTGCCATCAACCACTGAATGACGGAGACTGAACTGAGTAAGGTCCGAGTCTGGCAGGACGTGGTGAATCTGCTCCAAGGCCATCTTGAACCCATCTATCAAAGCCTCAGAACCGGCAACCATGGTCTCAGATACATCGGCTTCAAGCTCCTTCTTCTCTTTGGCAAAGGAAGACCACTTAGTCTCTTCGCTGAGAACAAGTTCATAGCTCGAGATTGGGGGGCTTGTGATCCGGTCGGCCATCGGTAGTCGATGACGACAGCAGCAGATGACCACGTGGATCATTCACAGGGTGACACGTGGAATAAGATAGCAGGTGAATCAAGGAGGAGATCACTCAGAACGGTGATCGGTGGTCAGTTGCTAAGTGACCACCACCAGCAGATCAGTGCCTAGATGAGTGCCTGGAAGCAGAGCGCGAGAAGTAATGAAGCACTGATCAGTCATCAGTGCATGGTCATTGGTGTTTCTTATTAACACGCAGTTAAGCTGGGACCCAGGCTCCCAGCGAGAGCGTTACGCAAGAAGCACTGATCCGTCATCGGTGCATGGTCATCGGGGTTTCTTGTTAACACGCAGTTAAGCTGGGACCCAAGCTCCCAGCGAGAGCGTTACGCAAGAAGCACTGATCCGTCATCGTTGCATGGTCATTGGGGTTTCTTGCTAACACGCAGTTAAGCTGGGACCCAGGCTCCCAGCGAGAGCGTTGCGCAAGAAGCACAGATCAGTCATCGGGGTTCTTTGCTAACACGCAGTTAAGCTGGGACCCAGGCTCCCAGCGAGAGCGTTACGCATGCACCTCGCATGATTCCAAACCAGAAGAAGTAGAGCTGCTCGCCAGTAGGGTCATGCATGAGGATGGCATAAGAGAGCTAGTAAGCTGGTCAATCATCAGTGACTCTCTTAACCCATTACGTGCATGGCACTGTGCAGTGAGAGAATGCATGTAGGATGCAGCGCCTGGTGAGTGCTGTAGTGGCCAGACCTCGGACGTTGGCCAAGAGCTGAGAGGTCGGCACAAGAGAGGTTGGTCTGGTGGGCCCAATAGGACATGGAGAACTGATGACGTCACCAAGCCACGTCAGCTGGGTCCTACAGTGTGGGCCAGAGCTATGTGGGGGTGATACCACAGACGTGGAGCAGTGGGTCGATGAGCCCTCAGTAAGGTCGATCACCAGAGCGAGGCAATGTGTCCTCGTCACACAACAGGGCGATGAGAGACACATCGGTCATCGGTCAGGATGAGAGACACATCGGTCGACAGGGTGTGACGAGGTGACATCGGCCAGGGTGATTTGAACAACGTGACCAGAACAGTTGAGATTGATTCCCCGAAGGGACCAGTGATCAGTAAAGTGCCCAGAGCCAGGGAGAGGCCTTAGTCACGAAACGTCCATGCATGAGGCGGGGGAAGCACAGCTACGTACAGAGCCTTGAGGGGTAGAGAACCCATCAAGATTAGAGTTTCCCAGTGAGGTTGCCTGCATGGCACACGGACCGTGAAGGCGTTCCTAGAGCAGTTGGCGCCAGTGATTAGGTAGGGCAGGTGGGCACAAAAATTGAGGGTATACATAGGTACCCACGTGGCCTTCCCTGTCAGATTTTGCACTCAAGTAAAGGAAGCCTGCACGCAAGATTGCCCTCAGAGTGGGTGATGGCAGCGCGGGAGTAATCAAGTGAACCCTAGAGGTAGCCAAAAAACTACATAAGGGGCAGAGGAACACTCAGCAAAGGTACGCAATACGTGATTTCAAACTAGAGATTTCGTTGAGAGATTTTTGGTGTTCCTATTACCTGACTTGAGCGTCGAAGCTACAACGGCCGCTAGAGGCGCCGTCTGTGTTGTTTTGTAGGCATCGTTTAGAGTTCCAGAGAAGGTTCTTGGAACGTTCTTATAGAACACGCAGTTGCAAAAGGCTAGACGAAGGAGTGACGAGGCATATCCTCCACATTCGAATCAGCGGCAGGATCATATATATATATATATATATATATATATATATATATATATATATATATATATATATATATATATATATATATATATATATATATATATATATATATATATATATATATATATATATATATATATATATATACACACACATGTATGTATGCGTAAAAAAGTTACATGGTAACATGGATATAATCATACGAGAGTTGGTAAAAATGGTAATATCTAGACAGGTGGAAAATTGTAAAAGTAAACAGAAATTTTATTCTCACATAAATTGAAATTATATAATGAAATGATATTGAAAAAATAAGATAAATAATTAATATAGTAAAAAAATTTTAAAAAATATTATAAGTAGTTCCTCTACGTGCGTAGGACACGCTTTTCTTTTTCAGTTCTGGTATTTCCTTAAATTTTACTTTTCCTTTTCTTAGCCTCTCAGTTTTTCAACCTTTTGACCCCTATCATTCCAATCAATTGAATAATCAGTCACAATCACTTTCCTCTTCCCTTATACACACCAATTCCCCTTTTAATTTTTTTTCTTTCAAAATGGGTCCCATCGTCTATCAGCGCTATTGGGCCCAAGTAATTGGTCATCTTTTCTTCATATAATTCCAAGTTAGCATATTTCTCTCTTCCGTCGTTCTGGGTTTGAATTGCATTAATTAATTAACTGGTTTGTTTAATTGTTGGTTATGTTTTATCGTTATTTAATTTCACAATACTTGTTTTCTTTTTTATTACTTTGCTTATAGCTGAGTTGAGCTTCCTTAAATTTTAAGTGTTGGTTTCTGCTTTTTTGCATTCATGTGCATGCATTAGCTCTTTCCTCTAGAATCTGGATATCTGTTTTCTTCTTTCTTACATCATTCCCCTCGCTAGCTTTTGTCTCTTACCTTAAAATAAATTTTCATCGGTATCAATATTCTATCTGTATTATCCTTTATTTATAAGGAAAAGAAGAATTAAAATTAGTTTTACTCTTTTTTTTTTTCTTGTTTAGGGGTGTTAAGGAATATATCTTCAATAAGCATTGCGTATTGGCTTTAGCAATGTTTTTTGTTCCTGGCATCATGTGTTGTTTGCTCCTTTGTTGGGTTCTCTTTCAGGTAAATATCTCTAGAATGTTTTGGAACATCTCGTTTTTTTCTAATTTTTGTTCTGTGTTTAGGTTCATCATTTAGAGTGAGTCAGTCTAATTTCCCAGAGTAGCAGTGGTATTATTATTTTGTGAAGATGGTACTGGGAATAAGATCAAAGAGTAGAAAAACTGTCTCAGTCCAAGTTCACTACACAATCCATGTTCAGGAGATCAAGCCTTGGCCCCCTTCACAATCATTGAGATCTGTGCAAACGGTATTACTGCAATGGGAAAATGGTGATCAAATTTCTGGGTCTCTAGCATCTACTGCTGGCATTGAAAAGATCCAATTTAATGAATCTTTTAGGCTTTCAGTTCTTATGTGGCGAGAAGCATCCAAAAAAAGCAAACACCGTGAAAGTTTTCAGAAGAACTACTTAGAGTTTAGCTTGTATGACAAGACAACAAAGAGTCAACTATTGGGATCAGCCACGGTAAACTTTGCAGATTTTGGGATTATTAAGGAAACTAAAGCCTTAAGCATTGTATTGAACTGCAAGAAGAGCTCCAAGAATTCTTCACAGCCATTTCTTTATATTAGTATTCAGCCATTTGATACAGAATGTTCTAGCTCATCACCAAGCAGCAGCTTGTCAAAAGGGTTGTCACTAGACAAGGAAGGAAGCGAATCGGTATCACAATCACTAAAAGATGACGATGATGTTGAAATTGTCTCTTTTACTGATGATGATAATGATGACTTCCATTCAAATACCTTCCAAACTATCAGATCTGATTCCAAGACTACTGGAGGTTTGTCCCCTCTAAATGAAAAAGTACTTAAGTTTTTATTTTCTAATTGTGCTTAATGCAAATATATCAAACATCACCCCCTTTTTCAAAGAGTATGAATATTATCAAGTCATTGTTATGATTTGGTAGTAATTAATTTCATTCCTGCTTAGACCTTATTGAGCTAGATTTTGCCCAATAAAAGACCGCTATGATGCTTAACTATTTGTTGTGTTATTAATAGATTGTTTCCTCTTTACTTTTGGTATGCCCATATACATTAATCACATACATCCACATGGTCATTGCGTTTAATTGTTAACTGGTATGCAAAATGCAGCAGTATGCTGCTGCAATTCATGTTGTTTTGATCATACTATATTCAGGATATCAGATGACATTATGAAACTAATTTTGTATATCAATTACCTCTATGGTTGGTTTTTAATTGTTAATTTAGCCCTACATAAAATGATCAAATGTTTGAACTCTAAATGTATTGACATGTAATCCTTTTTAAATGTTAATCGGATAGATAGGGTCTTTTTGGGTAACTTCTTTGTAAACACTTATAGGAGAAGAAAATAATAAGGAAAAATTAAATATCCTTTCTTTGATAGCTATAATTAACTTATGGCTAAATTAATTTGTAATAGATCTATCATATTAGCTTCTCTAATAGCTTATTTTAAACATATGCGTAAGTTAATTTTAGTTTAGAGAGATTTATTTTACTTTTGTTTCTTATTCTGTATTCTATAAGTGTTCTTGGAGAAGTTTATTAAAACATACGTATAGTGAAAGAACTAGATAGAACTATACAGATGCATTACTGGTGACAGTTTTTCTATTGATTATCTGATCTCTAGACCAATAATAATCGATATAGCTACACAATTGTCTAGTTCTGCCATATTAACAGCCTGTTGCCATTTGATTTCAGGCAGTATCAAAATCAGCGAAGGAGGAACAGAAGGAACTCATGGAGAATTTGTTCTGCCTGCAGAAAGTACTACTTCTAGCTTAGTTGGAAACACAGAGAGTGAAGCACCCACACTGTTCAATGGCTTTAAATCTCCTCCTTCGTCTACAATTCTTGGCTCAGACATGGGAAATGCTGCGTATGGCAGCCCTTCATTGCCTAAAATTTCTGAGGAAACTGTCGAACTTTCTGATGCGATTTCTGAAATTCGAGAAAGCATTCAACAATCTTCTTCTTCATGCATTTCGTCAAGTATGCAACCAAACTTTGAAAGACCTTTCCAATTTCAAGTAACGCAAGAGAGTAGCTTGATTCAAGAAAATGACACAAGAAATGAGAGACTAAATAAAGATGCTCTAGAGAAAGTTAGCGGTGCTTCGGACACTGGGGTTATGGAGGACAAAGAGAAAATGGAGGAGCAAAGAATAGAACAAAAACAGTTTATTGAGAGGAATGAACTTTTAGAAAATGAGCTCAATAAGTTTTCCAATGATGATTCTTCGAAGAAAGGGAATTTAAATAGTACTACTCTTCTAAACGAGAAACCACATGGGAGAGGGCTAAAACCGCTTACTGAGAAGAATGAACCTTTAGAAAATGAGCTTGATAATGTTTGCAATGATGATTCTACGAAGAAAAGGAATTTATGTAGTACTGCCCTTAGAAACGAGAAACCGCATGGTAAAGGACAAAAACAGTTTACTGAGAGGAATGAACCTTTAGAAGATGGGCTCAATAAGTTTTCCAATGATGATTCTACGAAGAAAGGGAATTTAAATAGTACTACTCTTCCAAACGAGAAACTACATGGGAAAAAAGAAAGACAGTTTACTGAGAGGAATGAACCTTCAGAAAATGAGCTGAATAATTTCTCCATTGATGATTCTACGAAGAAAGGGAATTTAAATAGTACTTCTCTTTTAAACGAGAAACCGCATGGGAAAGGACAAACACAGTTTACAGAGAGGAATGAACCTTTAGAAAATGGGCTCAATAAATTTTCCAATGATGATTCTAGGAAGAAAGGGAATTTAAATAGTACTACTCTTCCAAACGAGAAACTACATGGGAAAAAAGAAAGACAGTTTACTGAGAGGAATGAACCTTTAGAAAATGAGCTCAATAATTTTTCCATTGATGACTCTTCGAAGAAAGGGAATTTAAATAGTACTTCTCTTTTAAACGAAAAACCACATGGGAAAGAACAAACACAGTTTACTGAGAGGAATGAACCTTTAGAAAATGAGCTCAATAACTTTTCCAATGATGATTCTACGAAGAAAGGGAATTTAAATAGTACTTCTCTTTTAAACGAGAAACCACATGGGAAAGGACAAACACAGTTTACAGAGAGGAATGAACCTTTAGAAAATGAGATCAATAATTTTTCCAATGATGATTCTAGGAAGAAAGGGAATTTGAATAGTACTACTTTTCTAAACGAGAAACCACAACACCCAAGATTGATGAATGATAAAATCGAGGACAGGTCAAATGTAAAATTTCCTCTACAATCTGCTGAGAACTGTGAGCAAATCAGCAATCAGACCCATAATCAGGCAGAGGAAATTAATACTATGAATGATGTATATGTTGGTACTGCTTGCCATGAAGACATTAATACGAGTGACAGCTTTCTTAACAATAAAACTGAATTGAAGGTTGAAGTTGAAATGCTTCGAGAAGAGCTGAGGGAAGCTGCTGCTCTTGAAGTTTCAATGTACTCAGTTATTGCTGAACATGGTAGCTCATCAAACAAGGTCCATGCACCTGCTCGGCGCCTTTCTAGATTCTATTTCCATGCTTGTAGAGTTGGGTCCCCTGCTACAATAGCTAGTGCAGCCCAGAGTGCTGTCTCGGGATTTGTTTTGGTTTCAAAAGCATGTGGAAATGATGTTCCAAGGTATACAAAACTTGATTTCATAATTTTCTTAAATATAAATAACATAAAATGTTCAGGAATAACTGAAGATCTTGTTTTATGAATCTAAAAGTAGTGCAAATTTTTTTGGATAAAAACTTAGCCTAAGATGACTTGCACAGTGAGAATGTCCAAATGTTTTTTTGTCTGATGAAGTCTGAATGAATGTAAGGAAGCTACTTTTGAGGAGATGTTTGAGACTCTTCTAAGGTGTGTCTTGGTCTTGTGAGGGTAAGACCAACAAAGGTTCCAATAAGGAGCATGTATTAAATGAACTAAATTAAGATTGTTGAAAAGAATATCAGGAAGGGTTGCTGAAAATTGTGTGTATGAACTCCACAATAGAGTTCATCTTATATAAATACAGATCATGCCTATAAATAATATTCTAATAAAATGTTCCTATCATTATAAAGATTCTAATTAAACAAGGAAATGTATCAGAATATAAAAAAAAATTCCAAGGGATATTTCTTATATTTCTAAGATAATATCTTAAGATATTTCTAACACTCCCTCAATTTGAAGCTTGCTTAGCTTTAGTTTGTTACGAGAAAATAATTCAAATACCCACAAATTAAAAATTAAAAACATAAAAATTAAGCTCCGCCTAAGACAATAGTTGGAAAAGAAACTCAGATGTTGGAGAAGTTGGAAAGAAAAATTGCTTAGCCTGATAGCTGGAATGATCATGAGCCTGGTAAACAATTCATGGCAAGAAAAGCAAGTCCTTCCCAAAATTACATTTGGAAGCGTCAAACTAATATTATTAGAACTCCACAAATTTTAAACTTTAAACTAAGTTTGATAATAACTTTTGGGATAGAAACAAGGTCAGTGCATATATAGGCGAAGGTGGGGCCAGATTAGTGCTTCTAGGACATATATGAGGCCAATGCATTTGAGAAAAAACTGGGACCAGTGTATCTAGGACAAAGTTGAGATCTGTGGATCTGGACAAGCAAGCCCATATATTTGGGATAAAACCGAGGGCAGTGCATCTGGGACAAATGCATTTGCAAGGGTGCAAGCATAGGGTGTGTCAATGGAAAGGTCTACACAGTCAAAGAAACTTCAAGCTAGAGTGACAAACCAAATTAGGACTTAATGTAAAAGTGATAGTCATGCTGGACACAATAGACAAGGTGAAAGAGGTGGCTAATTAGATAGTCATGATGGAAACAATAGACAAGGCGGAAGAGGTAAATGATTGGAGTGCTACCTTTTATGTTTTTAGGAACTCAATAGCAAAATAGGGACATATCATGTCATGAGGATGGTACTGTTCCATTACCATGTTTAAAAGGGGGAAAAAAAGATGGAAGAGATTCTAGAAATTGTGTATGGACTACACAACAAAGTCCATTCTGTATAAACTAATTAAAAATTTATAATAAATACAAAAAAGTGTAGAAGATTTCATTCCTATATACAGGATATTATATGTCTATAAATCAAATTCTAATAAATATGATTCTAATCAGATATCCTATAGTTTAAAGATCGTGGTTAAATAAGGAAGCAAACCAAAATATCAAAATATATGATAAGAATAAATTCTAAGATATCATCTATGATACTCTGAAGTATTCTAAGATATTATCTTCAGATATCTCTTATATTTTTAACACAATTTAGAATAGGTAGAGGAAGAAAACATTAGGACAAATAATTACAGAAGACATTGATCTAAGATGCTAAATAGAATTTTTGTCAGTTAACTGAAAATTTGGCTTTTTCTTAAATGCAATGGCATTGTTTGATTAATGTATCCAACTCCAGCAGGGTAAGTGATTGTTGCATCTAATGAAGTTTGATTTATTTAACATCAGTTTCAAAAAGACCTGTGGATACTTCTCACTACAATAATTTATTTTACAATATTTCTTAACTTAATGTTTCTTAACCATGAATAGGTTGACATTTTGGTTCTCAAATTTATTATTGCTGAGAGCAATTGTGAGCAATGAAGTTGAAAATATACACTTTGGTGATGGTTCAAGCATCAACAGTGAATGTGATGCGGTTGGCAACACTCTTCATAAAGAAGAAAAAGACAACATAGAAAAACAATTTCATAGCTGGGAGCATCCAAAAACATTTTTAATTGCATTAGAAAAGGTTGAAGCATGGATATTTTCTCGAATTGTTGAGTCTGTCTGGTGGCAGGTTGAATCCTAACCATTCATATTCTCCTTCTATTTCTTCTTATAATTCTGCTTCTTTATCTCCACTCTGTAAACTTTGATTTGAAACTAAAAGCGCTTTTATATTTTCCTGATATTTTTTTATGCTTGCTCCCCAGACTCTTACACCATACATGCAGTCTGCAGCTGCAAAGAGCTCTAATTCTAGGAAAGCAGATGAAAGAAGACCCCGTGTGGGTGATCAAGATCAGGGAAGTTTTTCTATTGATTTATGGAAAAGAGCTTTCAAGGATGCATGTGAAAGGCTTTGCCCTCTTCGAACTGGTGGTCTTGAGTGTGGCTGCTTGGCTGTGATAGCTAGATTGGTACAATTTAAAGTTGATATTTCTAGATGCAATGTATTGAATGCTGGATTTCAGGATATTCAACTTTTTATACATGCGTATGGGTGTAGATGTATATGTAGTTTATATAATATGACAAAACAAAACATATAACTTGGTGTCTTTGTAACTACCTTATATGGTTGGAAGTAATGGTAAGGGGGTATTTATTTAAAATTACAAAATCATTTGTTCTTTCAATTCTCTAAATTTTGTAAAACCACCAGGGTGGTGGTGTTGATGTTCTTGTGAAGGTGCTAGTATACATAAATTAAAAGCTAAAATAGACATGATCTAAGCTTCTGGCTGATTTAGTTCCAGACTTGGATTATGTTGTTATTGTTAGTTGTGTAGGGAATGGGTGGAAATCGTTTTTGGGCCAACACCTGATCCTTAGCTCTGGCTGATTTGGTTTCTGACTTGGAAAATACCCTCTTTCACCATGTGGTCATGACTGCAATCATCAGCATGCCAATTCTAGATAATATATGAATTTTTATGTCAGAAAACAATTTTAGTAAGTTACTTAGCTAAGATTTCATAGCTGTTGGCTAATTTCCGATAAATAAAGATATTTTAGACAGGCTGGAATAGAAGTAATAGAAGTGCAGTGCATAGTGTTTTTGATCTCTCCATCACTCTATTCTTTCTCTCTATCCTGTTCTTCTCCCCTTTTAGTTTCTTTCTCTTTCCCACCTAAATTCTATATCAGATGAAAACCTTTTTCAGCTGCTTTCGGGTTGATTTGATTCTTGATAGTTGAGAACTTGAGGAAACATAGGCCTTTTCCATCTGTTCATTCGTTATTATTTACTTCTTGTCAATACTTTGCGTGTATAATTATTTATATCAGTGGTTTATTCTTGAAAAGTTCCAGGTTGTATAGATGTACATAATATTTTCTCTGAATGGTAATATTGTGTCTATTGGTTCCTATCTTGAGAAGGCAAGAAATAAAATAAAATGCAGCCTGATTGAAATAAGACTGTTTTTGTGGTTGTAGGTGATGGAGCAGTTGGTTAGTAGACTTGATTTGGCAATGTTCAATGCTATTCTTCGGGAATCCGCTGAAGAGATGCCCATGGATCCTGTATCTGACCCCATTAGTGATTCTAAGGTTCTTCCTATTCCAGCTGGAAAATCAGGCTTTGCGGCTGGTGCACAACTGAAGAATGCTGTGAGTTATGAAACTTTTTTGTCCTATGCCTTCTTTCTTTCAAAAGACATAGAGTTGATTATAATCTTCATATATTTTTCACCTGTAAGGCTTGCTTCCTCTGTAGCACAGCAATACGCTTTACTAAGACTTTGGGAATTACTATCTGATCAAAGATGTGAAGTATTTTATGATGTTTTAGTATAAGAATTTTGAAAACAAACATAATCCTAATAGTTCTTGAATCTTAATAAACAAAATGCTACTGTAATACAAAGTGGATATTAGAGACAAACTCTAAATGTTTTACTTGTTTTTAGTCAGAAATTTTACAGCAATATACAGAGTTCACCTTGAGAAAATAAATTTGATGTCCCGAGTGTATATTTTGAATTCATCAACCTCTTGAAAGACTCTTAAAATTCAAAGCTTTTGAAATTTGGATGCATTACTAATTAGAATTATGAAGTTTCTTTTTCCCGAGCAGCCCCTCATCTTAAAACATGTATTCTCAAGTTTAATTTATACATTTTACTTGTAAATTTGTTGAATGATGGCACAAAATTGAATAAATTCTGTTAGTTATAAAATCAGTGATGCAAACACGTGTTGAGCAATGAACTGCTAGTATAAAAAAGAATGTAGCAGAAAAAAGCATGCTGAGGTGGATGAGTGCGTACACAAGAAAAGAAAGAGTAGGAGCGAATGTATCCTATGAGAAAGTTATAGTAGCGTCAACTGAAGAGAAGTTGATGGAAAGTGGCTTAGTTGATTTGAATTAGAGGCTTCAGTTAGAAAAGTGTATCAAATGGAAGTTACTCCAACCAAAAAGAGTGAAGAAAGACCTAAGAAAACTCGAGAAATCGTTTAGAAAGACCCTCCGGTAAATGGTTCTTGATGGGGCTTAATATCCATGTAGTCAATCTTAATAAGAAGGAAAATGTTACTTTGACAACTGCAGATTGAAAAACATCAATTTACAACTGTGATTTGACACAATATAATTTCAAAATTGCTCTATTTTAGCAAAAAATTATTTATGTCCAGTTGTAATCTGGTGCAGAGTTGTCAACATATCAGCATCTTAATAAAATAAGTCGGTTGCAATTCTATGAAGGATATGCGATGTTTGTTCTCTTTGGTAACTTTTTATTATCTGCACTCAGATTGGTGACTGGTCAAGATGGCTTTCAGATTTATTTAGCATTGATGATAGCGACTCCTGCGAAGTTTGCAACGAAAACGATGAACCCAAATGTGAATCATCCTTCAAACCTTTCCTTCTCCTCAATGCCTTAAGCGATTTGATGATGCTTCCCTTGGACATGCTTGCAGATGAGTCTATGAGAAAAGAGGTTGGATCAAACTTCTTTAATGTTGACTTGTCTTTCTTCTTTTCATTTTTAATGCTTTGAGAAACTAATTCTAAACGTATCATGCAAACAATTCTGCAGGTTTGCCCTAGATTTGGTATTTCATTGATTAAACGAGTTGTCAACAATTTTGTTCCTGATGAATTCTCCCCGGGGCCTATCCCAGATGCTGTTTTTGATGCCCTGAACAATGAGGTTGGTTAATTTTTAGCATGCTTGGTGAAAATAAGAAGCAATAAGTGTGGTGTAGGAATGGATTATTGAAATTTCTACATTCTAATTTCTGTCTTTTTGTTGTATTGGATTTTGTTATTTTAGGATATTGAGGATGATGAAGGGGCCATTACAAGTTTGCCATGTTCTGCTGGTCCCACGTTCTATGCACCACTTCCAGCTTCTTCAATTGTAGGCATGCTACAAGAAGTGGGAACCAAAACTTCACTAAGAAGTGGGTCATTTGCGCTCAAAAAATTATATACCAGTGATGATGAACTTGATGAGTTGGATTCACCACTTTCTGCTCTTGGCATGGATGAATCATCAGTTTCGTCCAAGGAAAAGTCTGCACTAGTTAAGGGAGGCCGTAAGGTTGTACGATATGAGCTCTTGCGGGAATCCTGGAAGAGTAGTGAATGATGACTGTGTTCCTATCAGTGTTTCTTTCCTTGTACATAATATGCATTTACTATTTAGACCACTATATTCTCCATTTGTTTTTAAAATAAAATTTTCCTTGTAATCTTATTCCAGTTTGATGGATATAAGACAAAATTCATGTATCAAATTTCATTCCTCCAAATTGACGACTGTATTTTTATTTTAGACGACTAATAAAATTGTGCAAATACAAGCTATTAATATTTAAATCAATGGATATAATTTTAGACTATATTTTTTAAGTTGTGTAACATCCCGCCAAATTACTTTTCATAAATATAAAATGAAATAAAGGTAAAACAAAAATATTTAAGTGAACATACGTATTTATATAAAATGAAGTTGCTCCTCACAGGGAGTTTAATACATAACCGGTCAATTTTTCCAAAACTTAAACAAAATACAGCCAAATAAATTGAAAATCGGCGGTCTCCCTACATAAACCGGCGATCTCCTATCAGAAGACCCAAAACAGCCGATCTGCTATTAGAATAGAAATCAGGCGATCACCACATAGAGACAGAAACAGGCGTTCTCCTCCCGGCGACCACTCACTGAGGAAATCTACTCCCTGGAAGATCATCTGCTCCCGTGTAAAATACACGATCATCACAGTTTTAAGAGAAAACAGCCACATAACAATACAAAGGGTAAGCTAGATATTTTTAAACTTTAAATTATGAATCGGACAACCAACATAGATCAGCCTTTTTAAACATTCACAAAAGTCCATCACTTTCTCATTCATATCACACAGTCATCAAGAAATCACATATTTCACAATTCCTCAAAAGTCTTTCAATTCACATAATGCATCAAGTGTCTATCAATTTCAATGTTCCTCATTTCTCACGTCAGACTTCCACTGACTCATCACACAAGACACTTGACACTACTTCCGGAAGACTCGTGCGTTGAACTTAGCATCCAGAGATATGCACCTGTCATACTTCATTGGCTGTAATGTTTCCACAGCCATGCGCATCAACACAATCTCGATCTCAATTTCATCACTCTCACAGTATGACAGGGTTAGTCCATATAACAGGCCGAGCTCGTTCTTTTTCACACGACTCACCCATTCATATGAACCTCCTTCGACTCTCACCAACTGAATAACTTCCTCTATGTGATTCCATTATCTCAGCAGAGTCAGGATCGCCTCATTCACAGGATACTCACAGATCAATACACTTCATAACCAAATCTCAACACGGTATTTCCTTTCCTGAAAATACTATGTCTTGATCCCACATTCACAACATTCAACACGTCATACAACACTTAATGAACGATTCCAGTCACAGAAAAACTCATGCCAAGATTCAGATTTTCGAATATCACATTTAAATCTCAAACAGTTTCAAACAACACCAAAAACAGGGGAGTTCGCAAAACAACGCCAAAACCGGCGATCTTGTCCAAAAACAGGGGATTTCGAAATCTGTATTTAAAATCGGCGACCACGTCGCCCAAACACATAGAACAGAGCATCACGAAGATGAAAATGAAACCGGCGACCACGTCGCCCTCACTTCAGAAACAGCTAATCTACGGCTTTTATTGAAAATAAAGCTAGCTTCCCTTACCTGGACTTGTGCAAAACTCCAAGAACTCCGAAACCCACCGAGCTTAAAGGATGCCTTGGCTCTGTTTTAGCGTCTGGTTTGTAGAACTTGCAGAGAACCTCCCAGGTGCTCCAAGGGCAGTCGTCGATAGCTAAGCAGGAACGTGATAAGGCCTGAATGGCAGAGTGAAGGAGAGAAAAGAGAAGGATGAAGGTAACTCACTCACTCACTCTGTCACTCTTGAACCACAGCACCTTCTTTTCCTCTCAGAAGTGAGTTTTTAAATCTTAAACCAACTTGTCCACAAAAGCTGCTGCCACCACCCACTCTGCAGGAAGCTTGCGTGCACGCTGCCCTGAACAGTACGACCACGCGTGACTCTGCGCATGCCAACAATCTGAGGTCACTATTCTGAACCACCCTTTTTGTCTACGTGTCGCGCGTGCAGTACGTCTGATGCTGAGAGCCTGGGTCCCACCTTATCTGTGTGAACTCGACATCGCGCGATAACCTTCCACCGATGACCGCTCACGCGATGACTATCCACCGATGCCTCATCCTGGAGGACGACCGATGTCTCTCCCTGGGAGACGACCGATGTGTCTCTCATACCGGCGATGACTGATGTGCCTCATCCCGGTGATGACTGATTCCTCACACTGGCAGACAACCGATGTCTCACCCTGGCAGACCACCGATGTCTCACCATGGAAGACAACCGATGTCTTTACCTGGCAGACCACCGATGTGTCTCCCATCCTGGTTGATGACCGATGTTCCTCTCATCCTGTTGGCGATCTCTTATCGCCCTTGTGTGTGACGAGAACACATCGCCTTACTCTGCTCACCGATGCCATATCGTCACACCTTGCTGAAGGTTCTCCATCCCACTATGTTACGTCCAAGGTATTACCTCCACATGGCTTGGTGACATCGGTAGCTTCACATTTCCAAGAGTAGATCAGCACTACTCCTCGTGCTCCCATACATGCAACACTAAGGATGACTTCTTATGCTCAAGCATAGAGCTTTGCATGCACAGCGTATCTAAGGCTTAACCACACCTTGTGTGGTTTTGTGGAACCCACTCTGGTTGATCCAGTATCTTGACTACGTACTACGTGCACTCCCGTCGATCACGTACACCATAGGCGATTGGCGGTCATGTCTCCTCTAGGCGACAGGCGATTATGTCCCAGAGAAGTCGGAGATCGCCTCCGTCTTCACTAACGGCGATCTCGTAGAAGACTTCTTAACTACACTTTTCTTCCTTTACTCTTCTTGATCCACACGTCATCCGACCGACCTCTACCAGCTGACCCCAGATCTTGGGCGACGTCCGAGGTCCGACTACTACGAAACTTCAATTACCAACTCTTTGTATTTTAAATAATAACATCCTCTGAAATTATTTAAGTCTAACACTTTTATTCCAATAAAATTTTCTGGGTCCTTACAAGTTGCATTCCTCAACTTTTCGAGGATATTTTAGTTGCAGTGGGATGAAGAGCTCGGAAAAAATTACCATAATAAAAAAAATGAATTGGTATAACTTTCTAAACTAAACTGATTATTAGATGAGTTTTTATAAATTATTTTAAAAGAAAAAAGGAAATAAATCAAAATAACTTAAACTTATATCCATATTAAAAATAAAAACATTTTAAAAATTATACCAGAATTTACAAATAAAATCATGCATAAACAAATTTGAACTAATAAAAGTTAATTTCATAGAAGATTTGTCAGCCTATATTCACTTATCTTTTCGAAAGGAATAAATTAGTTAGTACACGCATATATGTTCAAAGTTATTTTTTTCTACTTTCAACGGTTATATATATTTTCAAATATAACCTTAATTTATTATGTCATTAACCCCTGATAATTTGTTAGTTACACCGTTCACTCACTAATAACATGAGTTGAATAATTTTATTTTTTTAAAAAATATTATAAAATTTGTTCTTGCTGGTTGACTGGTCGCTAGTTGACTTTGTGACTGGTTCAAGCTCCACTTGTCTTTCTTGGAATCTGCACCTTCCTTGATTGTTGGATGCTTTACCTGTAAGACAAAGGACGTCCTTACGGTCGGTCACGCTCCAACACTCAAGTTAGTAAGGGTTTTGTGAACGAATTAGAAACAAGTAGTTTCAGTATCTAAAAGTGCATTCAGAATTGCATACCTTCAATTGGTACCTTAAGCCCTTTTTTATAGCGTACCATGTTCCTGTTGCACTTGAGATAAACAAATATTAACCGAAAATAAACACATTATCTTATATCTCTAATAGAAAAATCCCCTGCCACAGACACCAATAATCTTTTTTTCTTTTTGTCCCAGATTGTAGGTGTTCCTTTTGTTATATGTACGCGCGCATCCCTATTTTTTTAGGGTTAGCACTATCAAAGGGTGTTTAACGTGCAACAGACATATACGCATAACAGGAAAATCTTACGTTATATTAACAAACATATCTATATGTAGTTGCAACAAACATATGAATAACCATATAGATATATATCTTTATCTCTAGGCATCTTTATCTTTAAGCACATGCCACTAATTATCAGCACATGGCAGCTTTGTTACGCGCTTCAAGCCCATTAAGCAGATTGGGTCAGCCTCATAACCTTGGCACAAGGTCCCGCCCATAAACATTTGCTCATATGTCCACACCAATACACACCCATTCATACGCTATTTCGTGTCATGCATATAGCTTTACCTAGGCTGCCTTAGTGCTACTGGGTTTGGGCCTTACAGTTAATACTTTACTTATCATAGACCCGGATACGCTGTGTGCACCCTTAAGTCCATTACGTTTCGTTACCTTAGTAAATAATCTTTTTTATGGAGGATGCATGCATGCATGAGAGTTTAAGATATACGTATACCTTGAGCCCAGTCACATGGTAAGTGAGACCCATGTGCCGAGCTGACCTGCCTAAGGAAAATGCCGAGGTCTGACCAGCGAGTTCTGAGCGCTATGAGTTCTGGTCCAATTAAAAAATTTAAATGTTAAAACCATATATTATAATTTTTTTAAAAATATTATAAATCGGCATTCAACTATATTGATATTTTATAATCCGGAGAAGGAAAAATTTACTTCATGAAAAATGAGTTTTGAATTACTACAACAAGAGAATGAATTGATTACTACAACAAGAAAAGGACGCACAACAAGAGAATGAATTGATTACTACAACAAGAAAAGGACGCATGATAGGGTGAAATATGATCAATAGAAGTATGAATGTTAGTATTGTGTGAAGATCCTAGTTTTGAGAGCAAGCAATGTTGTGTATAATTATTATTGGTCAACTTTCTATTATTGGTTCATTCTCCTTTTCACGTTTCCTCTTTTATTCTTTCGTCAATGAGCACTTTTCCTGCATTGTCTGAGCTATAATTTTGGCTAGCCATATATTAACAAGTTCTTGTAGCCTGCAATGAATTCACTTTCATGGTTTATCCTTGTTCCGTTTTCCATTGATCATAAAGAACTACATTCAATACAATTGATGTATTAAGAGAAGTACATTGATAAAGAAGTATTTAAAAGTTTGATTTGAGTAGTAATGGGTAGCCTATTCCTGGAGCAAATAAAAAAGCAGACAACAACTTTCCTACAGGAAAAGTACAAATCTGCTAGGATGACATTTGCTGATGTTACTAAAGCTGAATTGTAAGTGCATGTGAATAACAGAGCAATGGATGATTTATATGTTGCACTCACCAAATAACTAAACTAGTAAATGTATGGTTAATTCATATTCCTAGTTTCCAAAAAGACTTGCATTGCAGCTCTGGGATTAGAGAGGCATTAACAAATAATATTAAATGATTAGGCTGGCAGAGGAAGCAACAAATAAGGATGACTGCAGTCCTGATGCCAAAACTATGACCAGAATTGCCGAGGCATCATTTGACATAGATGACTATTGGAGGATTGTTGATATTCTTCGTCAAAGGTATGCATCTTCATTCACACCCTTTTGCCAATATTTTTAAGCTCACATCATTATACATTTCAATTTTATACATGAGTTTATATCCACTGGTTTTACTATATCATTTAAAGTGCAGGTTCTACAACGTGGATTGGGAGCAATGGAGGCAAGCATACAAAGCACTGGTTCTTCTGGAATTCTTGCTCACTCATGGCCCTCGAGAGTTTGCTCAAGAATTTCAATGTGATGTAGAAATTATTGAAGAACTAGGAGGGTTTACTCATATTGATGAAAAAGGGTAAACCTTAAATCTGAATCCTGTAATTTGTGGTAAATAACAGTTAAGTATGGATCATAATTTGCTTATTTTACAAAACAGGTTTTTGTTTTTGAAGTATATAACAAGTTAACAATTGAAAAGATGAGGAAAATGCATATAAGGCTGGAAAATAAAGACAAAAGTTGCAGGAGTGCCTCAGTGCTAGGTAGAAAAATGGCAACAAGTTTGGAAAATAAAACAAAAGAAAAAGTATGAAATCATAAACTGAAACACATGGGAGCTAAAAGATTTCCATTTTTAAGTATACTTTAGTTTCTTATGAGTAATTTGATTTTGGTTTTCATTCATATGCACGAATCAAATTCAGGTTTAATTGGGGATCCAGAATGCAAAAGCTATCAGATGAAATAGTGAATCTTTTACAGGATGCAGAAGCTCTGACAGAAGCACGTTTGAAGGCTATGAAAATAACAAATGGAATAGAAGGGTTTGGAAGTTCAGTGAAGTGTCCATCTCCAACATCGTCATCATTGGCAGGGTCTTCATCATTTTATTCATTTTCCACCACAAGTACCCCTGCTACCATATTTAACTCTAATCATAAGCTAAACAAACACCACTCAGACTCCATAGGAAATAATAGCAATATTAATATATTGCTACCACCAAGGGATTTAAAGCATGTGAGAAAAAGCCACCTTTGGAAACGTTCTGCAGGTGAGGAGAAGAATATTTTGATTGAGTCTAAGGAAGATGAAGATGTGGAAAAACCAAAAGGGTTTGTAGGTGAAATTTGCTCAAAGATCTCTGGTATCAGTCCCGTCAAAGGAGAAAAACGTGGAAAGGTTGAATTTAGATGCCTCTCGGATGTTGGGAGCAAAGTCAACGAAAAGAAATTTGACCGCCAATACTCACTTTGGTTTTGAAGGGAGACAATGTTGTAATTGCATCATATTTTATTATGTCTTTCTTCAAATTCCTGTTTTATATAAGATTCAGATTTTAATTTAAAATTTTCACCACCCTGATACATTACCTGTTCCTCTTAATAAAAATACCTAATACTTAATTTTTTTAAAAACCTTTTTAAAACATCGCCATTAAATACATCAACTTAAGTTAATATAAATAAGATTAAATTTATTTTTCGTCCATATATATGTGTGAAATTGATTTTCATCCTTAATCTAAAATTTAGAATTTGGTACTTGCACGAATGCAGAAAGGCTAAAAGACGACGACTATTTTTAATTTAAAATGGCGATTATATAGCCGCATTGATGTACACGTAGTCTTAAATCCAAAATATAATAAGACGGCTATTTAACCGCATTCATAAATACGATTTATAAATACGGCTATGGTAAATAGCCACATTCTTATATGCTTCTGAATGATTTTTAAGAGGGAGGTGTAATGCATTTAGAATGCGGCTATTTACCATAACCGCATTTATAAATCCCATTTACGAATGCGAATAGGATAACTAGCCATTGTTGTATATGATTTTTTTAAGTACTATTTGTTTAATGCTAATTCTCATCAAAATTGACCTGTTTAATTATAACCCAGGTAGACAAATATATAAATTCAGATAATCAAATTTTATATATTGATAAAAATATATTATAAACACTAATAATATATCTCTGTCTATCTATCTAATTCCTACACTGTTCATTAGCTATCCTAGAGTTATAGAAATTTAGGAAATATGTGGACCAAGAATGTCTCACATATGCTATGGCTTTCGAAGACATTGGTCGCTCATCCGTGAATAATTGAATTACAAAATACGGTTGACATAAATTAGTTTTAAGATACATATATGTTAAAGAATTATAAAATTAATTTACCATCATGTTACCTCATACCAATCACTTTTAATGCCTAGTCTTACAATGGTAACCATCCATTGCATAATGTAATAGCCACATTCATTGCTTCTTGGTTGTTTATTACACTATAATTCAATAAAAAGTAAAAGTTAATATTGATAAACAATGAAAAGAGAAAGACAAAAATTACAAACCTTTAGTTTTATCCAATTCAAATGTTGAAAATTTGAATTGGATCAACCTTTTAGGATGTTATATCCACGCCATGAACTGATTAATACAAAAAACTGCGTTAGTAGATACTTAATTAGTAACATACGAAGTTAAGTTTATAGCGTACTTACCAATCAATGATATTCTTCAAACTTGTGGATGGCTTCTTGTGTAGGGAACAGAACCACACGACAGTCTTTTCAACCACTAATAAGACAAGTAACTACCAATGGCCCTTATATCATCCATGAAAAGAGTTAGTAAATATTTAAAACATGAAATAGTAATAATTAACGACTTATAATTAAACTTACTCATTAATATAAGGGCATAAATAAATTTGTTTTCCCTCTTTTTCCAGGGTGTTAGTGACGTATGATTGGGTTCCAGTTGCCTTTGTTCCAATGGGATTAGTATATGCGGGATCTAAGAATCCATACACATTTTCCTTCCCCTTAGTGAAAGAGACTCCATTAAAAAACCTTCAAGATATTTGTTAAAGCATAATCAATAATAATTTAACATAAAGTAAATTGAAATATAGGTAAAGATACTTACATCATAAAAAATTGAATTATATTTATATTGAGGTCTTGATCCCCAACTACAAATTCTAACAAATCTGACATGTATATGTATAGTGGCAGGTCAGTGTTTATTTTAGAAAACATATCATCCCACGGTACTTCCAAAGGGTATCGACCAATCTGTTTAGCAACTAGAGCTAAGGAAGCCATAGGATCGTCAATCAGAACCTCATGCTTCCTTTTCAGACTTGGTTTCCGATGAGGTTCCTACAAAATAAAGAACATTTATATTAAATTAGATGTAATATATAAATATAAATTAATATAATGAAATTAAATTATTACTGGAGGTTCTGGAATAATTCGAATGAGGTGTCTGAGCCAGACTATGAATGTATGAAATACATTGGCCACAGTTGTTACCTCATCTGAAGGTAGTGGAACACGAGCATCAGGTACTCGCATTCTTTCAACTGTTAGTTGTAAGAATTAATGGCTTAAACAAGAGGGGGGGTGAATTGTTTGATGAAAGATTTTCGCAAAAGATGATTAAGAATGAAGTTCTTTAAAGAATCATAGAAAGAACTATCAAAGAAGACAAGAAAACAAAGCTTTTAAAACTGCAAACAGAATATCAATTGGTTAAAAAATTGTTTTAACCGGTTGTTTATAGCACAGAGGTAAAGACAAATATCAAACATTTTGTTAAAGAGGAATATCAACCGGTTGAAATACAGGAATAACTGGTTGTTTATGGCAGCGGAGGCAATATCAAACAGTTTGTAAAAGAGAGAGAGAAAGAGAGATTCACACAATCAAATTATACTGGTTCACTCAACCCTAAGCTACATCCAGTCCCCAGAACAACACCTGGGTTTTCCACTAGCAATCAACAACAGATTACAACACAAACACCACCACAAAGAGGTGATCCTTCACACAAGATCACTCACCCTTTTTGCCTTACAACACACAAACACAGACAACCCTCTGCCAAACAGATTCACTGTTTTACAGAATATTCAAAGTAAACAATTACAAGAAAAGATAGGAACAGATTACACCTGAATTTCAGGAAATCACAGGGCTCCTAGAATCACTTCTTGAACACTTGCAAAGCCTCTAAGCAATCTTGGCAACTTTTGGAAAAACTCTCTCTCAAAATCAAATTCTAAATCTCTTTTTCTGTATTTTGAAATGAGGAGGGTGATCCCTTTTTATAACTCTCAGAACTGATCATTTTAGGCAGTTGATCATAAGCCAAAAACAGTTTTGGAACTAACTGAAATAAGGTTTAACAACATTTTGAAAAGATGTTAGAAATTCAAAAATCAACCAGTTGAAAACATGAAATAACCAGTTGAATTGGTTATGACTGTTAGGTAACTAAGTCAAAATCAGTTGGAAAACCCTCCAAACAGGCTATGTGTAAAACAACCGATTAAACCGAGAAATCAATCTGTTGTTTAGCACTTAACTTTGAAAAATACTTTTCCTTTTTCAAAACAAGATTGCTTTAGCTATGCTATGGTTTAAGAGTGATTCTTATAAATTCTAAACACTCTAAAACTAATCCCTAACACCAGCAACATAGGCTCCAAGCTTCTTCACAGATTTGGGGTCATCAAAGCCTCATGTTCAACATTCTCCCCCTATTTGATGAAGACAAATTCCTAGGTTGCTTTGGGATGCTTTGTTTAGAATTTGGTACAACCTGCAATCACAAATAGATGCAGAAACACAGGATAATCTATTCCAGATATGCTAAGCACCACAAAACCAGTTTCCACTAGGTGATTTCCAACCAGGAAGATCAACTAAATCAGTGTGAAAACCAGAAACATATGCATAGGTACAGTAACAAAAAATCAACCGAATGAAAAATAGGAATAATCGGTTAAAATATCAGAGTTAGCAGATTTTAAGTAGTTTATCATCTTTCTAAACAGTTTGCAAAATAGAAATAGTGCAGGTAAGATGATTACAACTCCCAAAGTCACTTCTCCCCCTATTTGTCTTCACAAATAGAGTCAAAGAAGGGATGAAAGCAACAAGGATTTAAGGCATTCTTTACAGAGAAGAACCTGCAAAACAACTAAAAACATGTAGTACCAGATTAATCATATCCAGATTCCCTTGCACCACTAAAGCAATTTTCACTATGTGATTTTCACAAAGAAAATCAGCAAAATCAGTGTGAAAAACTAGTGTAAGTGAGATGCAAAATTAGAGTTCCTGCACAGCTTTAAACCAACAATAAACCAGCATACAAACAACATACAAATCAACATATTCTTCCCCTGTTTGACTTTACAAATAGAATGAGACAAGGGATAAAACCAGAATTTAAGAAACTCATTTCTTAAGAAGAAAAATTAGAAAACTAGTGTGTGTGACAACACTATTTTAGCAACAAACCTCTGATACCATATCAGAATTGTAGCAGAAATCTATGGTGTATCAGAGCTATGGCAGCAGCAGAATTAACACAAAATTAGACACACCAAAATGTGCAGAAATTGCAACACAGAAACCACAGTTTCTCCCCCTTTCTTTTCTTCATCTAGTAGTTCTGTAGGACAATTACTAGCAACAAAGACCATAACTTGAGCATTCTGATCTGTAGGAAAACTATCCCATAGATCCATCAATCCAGTTTTCATGTTTAACAAAGCCTCATGATCTGTTGTACGCTGTTGACCCAAAAAGCTGTAAACTACATTGATGAATATGATGGTAGGCTGGAGCTTATGAGCAAGACTAAATAAGGCAGACACAAGTTTCTAGGCATCTCCAAACCACTTGCTCTCAAGTTTGATATGAAACATTGATGAAAACTGCTCCAGACTCCTTAGCAATAGCTTTGGCAAGCATGGTCTTTCCCATTACAGGTGGTCCATACAATAGGACACCCTTTTGTAAAACCTTCATTGACACTTCTTTATAAAACCTTACATCTTGGTCCCCCAAATCAGCAGCTATCTGTTTTGCTACAGCAAGTTCAACCTCACTAGAGTGCACACCATATGCAGTACTAGCAATATAGCACTTCAAAAGGTTCATCTTCAAGTTGGTCTCACCATCTTAGGCAAATCAACCTGTTGCAAAATTTCAGTCGGTTGTTTCGCAGAATCAATCGGTTGTTTTTCTAGACAGGATTCCAGCTTGTGCAAAAAGGTGTTCTTATCATTTTCTTCAATACTGCTAATAGTTGCAACTTGATAACCAATAGGTATTTCCAGATTTATGTTTGACAATGTAGGGCTCTCATCCTTTGTGATCCGGTCGGTCATCGGTAGTCGACGACATCAGCAGCATTTGACCACGTGGACCGTTCATAGGGTGACACGTGGTAGAGGATAGCAGGTGAATCAGGGAGGCGAGCGCCTGGAGGCAAAGCGCGATGCGCTCCTGGAGGAAAAGCGCGATGAGCGCCTGGAAGCAGAGCGCGAGAAGTAAAGAAGCACTGATCGGTCATCGGGGGTTTCTTGTTAACACACAGTTAAGTTGGGACCCAGGCTCCCAGCGAGAGCGTTACGCAAGAAGTACAGGTCAAGTAATCGCCTATTGCCTTGAGGATGAGTAATCGCCTATCGCCTGTGATGGTGAGTAATCGCCTATCGCCTTGAGGATGAGTAATCGCCTATCGCCTTGAGGATCAGTAATCGCCTACCGCCATGTGTGAGGATGAATAATCGCCTATCGCCGTGGGTGAATATCAGTAATCGCCTAGATTGCACATGATCGCCGTGTGTGAAGGTTAGGAGATCAGGTGGTCAGCAAGTCGCCGAAGGAGCACATCGTCGGGAATTTGAGAAGGCTTGGCAAGCACTTGTTGTATGGTCTAAATATAGAGGATAAGTGGCATGTCTGCCACCATGTGTAGTGTGAGCTGTGATACCCAGTGTTAACCAGCTCGCCATGTTAAGGTTGCGCCCAGGGTAGCCTGTGCACTAAGCTACTCCCTGTGTGGATAACTTAGTCGCAGGAGCAAAGTGAAGGTAACGTTTCAGCTGTAGGTACTCCAGATGGTGACACGTGTATGACCAGATGTTATCCACGTGTCAAGAGGAATAACCGTCAGGAGAGAGAAAGACTCAGGTATATATACGAAATTCTTAACAGAATAAGGGGGGGATTCATTTTTGGTAGTGATTCACTAGTACACGGTTCTGAGTTTTTCTTTAAAGTTTTTTGTTGATTCAATCACTGACTTGAGCGTCGGAGTGCAACCGGCCGCAGAGGCGCCACATTGTTCTTTCAGGTTTCTTGGAGGACTATCAACTGAAGGTCATTGGAGATTCGGCGTGAAGCTGGTGAGGATGAGGTTCAAGAAGGAGAAGCTCTGACGCTTTGGTCAAGAGGCAGGATCATCAGGCGCCCACCGTGGGGCCGTGTAAACTGTGATTCCCATCCACAGGTGAGTTTGTGAGGTTTTCGGTAGTTTCTGTTCGATTGCTTGCTGCTGCAATCGTTTTTCGGAGGTTTTAACCGTTTGAATCGAAGTCCAATCGGTGAAGAGTGGTTTTCTGGAGGTTTTTACCGATTGATTCCTGGATCGAACGTTGTACGAAGGAAGTTGTGTGCGAAGGAATTTGAAGGTGTCTTGAGCGTTGTTGCAAGATAGGTTCTGCGTGTTGAAAGGTAGCTGTGTGAGATTAGTAGAAGTTTCATGAGGAAAATGAGGACAACCAGGTCTAGTTCAGTTGCGCCACAATCTGAAGAGAACAACGTGACGATGTCGCAAATTCTAGAGATGATGCGTGCTTTGCAAGAAGATGTGGCAGCATCGCGCGTCGAGCAGACGAAGATACACAACGACCTGGTCCCTTCCCAGGCCAGGAACGAAGAGCTAAGCAAGGTTAATGAGGAGTTACGTCAGGCTCTTCGCGAGCAGAGGGAGAGTGCCGCGACTGACTCATCACACATAGACACTTGACACTACTTCCGGAAGACTCGTGCATTGACTAGACTCAGAGATCTGCACCTGTCATACTACATTGCTGTAAAGTTCCCACAGCTATGCGCATAAACATAATCTCAATCTCAATCTCATCACTCTCCTAGTATGACAGGGTTAATCCATACAACAGGTCAAGTAGTTATCTTTCAAACAACTTACCCATACATATGAACCTCCATCGACTCTCAACGCCTGAATAACTTCATCTATATGATTCCATTATATCAGGAGAGTCAGGATATCTCATTATAGAAATCACCGATCAATGCACATCCTACACGATCTTACACGGTATTTTCTTTCCTGAAAATACTATGCCTTGATCCCACATTCACAACATTCAACACATCATATAACACTTAAATGAACGATTCCAATCACAGTAACAATCATTCCAAGGTTCAGATTTTCGAATATCACATGCATTTCACATTTCAAACTCAAACAGTTTCAAACGACACTAAAACAGGGGAGTTTGAAATCAACATTAAAACCGGCGATCACGTCGCCCCACACATAAAAACAGAACATCATGAAAAAGAATATGAAAACCGGCGACCACGTCGCCCTCACTTCAGAACCTACTCGCCTAACGTTTTTATAAACGAAAATGCTAGCTTCCCTTACCTGGACTAGCGTAAACTTCACTAAGAGCTCCAACCCAACGAGATTCAAGGATGCCTTAACCTGCACCATGGAGCCTTAGTCACAAAACTAGCTATACCATTCATTTCTACGTTAACAGAGACGATTCCTGAAGCCAAGAGAGCTGCATGCAACGCCTACGCAGAGGCAACCCTCTCAAGTGCAGGATCGACTCGAAGAACAGAGCGAAACGACTTACTCTGTTTTAGCGTCCGGTTTGGAGAACTTGTAGAGAACCTCCCAGGTGCTCTATGGTAGTCGCCGATAGCCAACTGGTGCGCTAGGACGTCTGAACGTATGGAGAAGGAGAGGGAAGAAACAGGGAACCAAAGTTAACTCACTCAATCACTCTCGAACCAACAACGTTCACTGCCTCTCAGGAGTGAGTTTTGAATCTAAGCCAACTTGCCCAGAAATGCCGCTGCCCCCCGCCCACTCTGCAGGAAAGCTTGCGTGCACACTTCCTTGAACAGTATGACCACGTGGGTTTCTGCGCATACCAACGCTCTGACGCTAACTATTCTGAAACACCCTTTTTGTCTACGTGTCGCGCATGCAGGACGTCTCATGCTGGGAGCCTGGGTCCCACCTTATCTGTGTGAAACACGACATCGCGCGATAACCTTCCTCCGATGACTGCTCGCGCGATGACTATCCACCGATGTCTCATCCTGGCAGACGACCAATGTCTCTCTCTGGAAGACGACCGATGTCTCTCTCTGGAAGACGACCGATGTGTCCCTCATCCTGGCGATGACCGTCTGTCTCTCGCCCTGGCGATCCCCGCGTGTCTCTCGTCCTAGCGATGCCCGCGTGTCTCTCGCCCTGGCGATGCCTGCGTCTCTCTCGCCCTGGCGATGCCCGCATCTCTCTCGCCCTGGCGATGCCCGCGTGTCTCTCGCTGTGGCGATGCACGCGTGTCTCTCGCCTGGCGATGACTTATGACACATCGCCACACCTTGCTGGAGGTTCTTCATCCCACTATGTTACGTCCAAGGCATCACCTCCACATGGCTTGGTGACTTTGGTAGCTTCACATTTCCAAGAATAGATCAACACTACTCCTCGTGAGCCCATGCATGCAACACTAAGGACGATTTCTTATGCTCAAGCATAGAGCTTCGCATGCACAGCGTATCTAAGGCTTAACCCACACCTTGATACTCGTGGTTTTTGGAACCCACTATGGTTGATCCAGTATCTTGACCACATACTAAGTGCACTTTCGGCGATCATGTACACCATAGGCGATTGGCGATCATGTGTACTCTAGGCGACAGGCGATTATGTACCAGAGAAGTCGGAGATCGCCTTCGTCTTCAACAACGGCGATCTCGTAGACTTCTAAGCTACACTTTCCTTCCTTTATATTTTAAATAAAAACATACTTAGAATTTACTTAAAATATATCACTTTCATTCCAATAAAATTTTCTAGGTCCTTACACAGAGGGTGTTGGAGACGGCGGTGGTGAAGAAGGATCAAAGGACATGCCATCCTTATGATACGAAGAAAAACAAAGGTGATGGCAGTGGTAGAGGAAGAGGGCCAGGTCGCCTGAGGGAGTTCAAGCGCCCTCCGAGGCATGAGTTCGTGATGGGATTGGTGGACCTGATCGCCATTCCCAGTATAGCTGCCAAGCTGAAGGCACCTGAAAAAATGTCGGATAAGGTGTTGGGGCCAAAGCCAGACGCGTGGTGTGAATTCCACAAAGGTTTTGGCCACACCCTCGACTTCTGCCTGTCGCTGGGATACCAACTCGACGAGTTGGTTAGAAGTGGATTTCTGAAGGACTATTTGCTGGAGAAGAAGGCAGCAAATGCGTCGAGCTCCCAACCGGCGAGCAGCGAGGGCCAACAACATGAAGTGCCCATCCACGGGGAAATCCACACTATAGCTGGAGGTTTCTCAGGAGGTGGGTGCACCGAGTCACAGCTAGTGGAAGAGTTCTTTTACCTCATTTGAGGTAGTCCACGTACCAAGGGAGCAAAATGCCCCGAGCTGACTTGCTGGCCAAGCTCGCCAGTTCGGGCAAGGGGGTGGACAGAGGGCAGTTATTCAAGAAACATTGAAGACACCTAGGGCGTTTGTGGCGAATCACCAGGTGCTTCAAGTGAGCAAGTCGACAGAGGGAACGACGAGGAGTCATAGGTCTTTGACACAGGAGACCTTGAGAACGCCAAGGATGAGGGCATCCCCTGTGGATGAAGTGAATTTTATTCCAGTTAAAGCTTCGTAAGTAGTACAAACTCAGGGGAATCATGAACAGTTTTGTAAAAACAGTTACAAGGGGGCACTCTCTTTTTTCCTAAGGAAGGTTTTTAACGAGGCCGCCCAATAAATAAGATGTTCAAACTAAAGTTTTTGTGCATATTGTTTTAAAGAAGTTTTTGGAAAAACCTTATCACCTGAAGTGATTCGAGGTAGAAGTAAAATGATTGCGCACATTTTAAGTGAAAAGTTTTAAAGTCCTCGTCGCCCTTAGGCGATCAGGGGCACAAGTGAAAAGTTTTAAAGTCCTCGTCGCCCTTAGACGATCAGGGGCACAAGTGAAAAGTTTTAAAGTCCTCCTCGCCCTTAGGCGATCAGGGGTACAAGTGAAAAGTTTTAAAGTCCTCGTCGCCCTTAGGCGATCAGGGGCACAAGTGAAAAGTTTTGAAGTTCCTGTTGACACATGGATAACATTGGTCATATGTAAGGACCTAGAAACTTTAATTGGAATGAAAGTGTTATATTTAAATAATTTCAGAAGATGTTATTATTTAAAAATACAAAGAGCTGGTAAATGAAGTTTCGTAGTAGTCGGACCTCGGACGTCGCCCAAGGTCTGGGGTCAGTTGGTAGAGGTCGGTCGGCTGACCATTGTATTAACCAAGTAGTCAGGTGCGATGACTTTATCGTGAGGTAATCACGTGGGTATGCTCGAGGAAGACATGTGGATCAAGAAGAGTAAAGGAAGAAAAGTGTAGCTTAGAAGTCTACGAGATTGCCGTTGTTGAAGACGGAGGCGATCTCCGACTTCTCTGGCACATGATCGCCAATCGCCTATGGTGCAAATGATCGCCGGAAGTGCACTCAGTATGTGGTCAGGATACTGGATCAACCAGAGTGGGTTCCAAAAACCACGCGTATCAAGGTGTGGGTTAAGCCTTAGATACGCTGTGCATGCGAAGCTCTATGCTTGAGCATAAGAAATCGTCCTTAGTGTTGCATGCATGGGCGCATGAGGAGTAGTGCTGATCTATTCTTGGAAATGTGAAGCTACCGACGTCACTAAGCCATGTGGAGGTGATACCTTGGACGTAACATAGTGGGATGAAGAACCTTCAGCAAGGTGTGACGATGTGACATCGGTGACCAGAGTAAGGCGATGTGTTCTCGTCACCCACAAGGGCAATAAGAGATCGCCAACAGGATGAGAGGAACATCGGTCATCAACCAGGATGGGAGACACATCGGTGGTCTGCAAGGGTGAGACATCGGTGGTCCTCCAGGGTGAGACATCGGTGGTCTGCCAGGGTGAGACATCGGTTGTCTGCTAGGGTGAGACATCGGTGGTCCTCCAGGGTGAGACATCGGTTGTCTGCCAGGATGAGGAATCAGTCATCACCGGGATGAGGCACATCAGTCATCGCCGGTATGAGAGACACATCGGTCGTCTTCCAGGGAGAGACATCTGTCGTCCTCCAGGATGAGGCATCGGTGGATAGTCATCACGCGAGAGGTCATCGGTGGAAGGTTATCGCGCGATGTCGAGTTTCACACAGATAAGGTGGGACCCAGGCTCCCAGCATGAGATGTCCTGCACGCGCGACACGTAGACAAAAAGGGTGGTTCAGAATAGTGACATCAGAGTGTTGGCCTGCGCAGAGGCACGCGTAGTCGTACTGTTCAGGGAAGCGTACACGCAAACTTCCCTGCAGAGTGGGTGGTGGCAGCGACTTTTGTGGACAAGTTGGTTTAGATTCAAAAACCCACTTCTGAGAGGCAAAGAACGTTGCAGTGGTTCAAGAGTGAAAGAGTGAGTTTACCTTCATCCTTCTCTTTTCTCTCCTTCGCGCTGCGATTCAGGCATCCTCAAGCACCAGTACGACGAGCAGCGACTGCCCTTAGAGCACCTGGGGAGTTCTCTGCGAGTTTCCGTCAGGACGCTAGAACAGAGCTAAGACACCTTTAAGCTCGGTGGGTTTTGGAGCTCTTGGTGTTTTGCGCAAGTCCAGGTAAGGGAAGCTAGCCTTATTTCCAACGAAAACCTTATATTAGATGATTGAGATGATGGGGCGACGTGGTCGCCGGTTTTCAACTGTTATTGTATAATCCCCTGTTTTGGACGAGATCGCCGATTTTGGCGTTGTTTTTCGAACTCCCCTGTTTTTGTGTTGTTTGAAACTATTTGAGATTTAAATGTGATATTCGAAAATCTGAACCTTGATACGATTGTTGCTGTGGTCGGAATCGTTCATTTAAATTTTGTATGGTGCATTGGGTGAATTGATGATCTTTAGCTGTCCTGTGTGGACTTTACTTGCTGTCCTGTGTGGACTTTACTAGCTGACCTGTGTGGACTTTACTTGCTGTCCTGTGTGGACTTTACTTGCTGTCCTGTGTGGACTTTTCTTGCTGTCCTGTGTGGACTTTACTTGCTGTCCTGTGTGGACTTCATTTGCTGTCCTGTGTGGACTTTACTAGCTGTCCTGTGTGGACTTTACAGTGGTGTGGTATGTGTCTATGTGTGTTGAACCAGTGGAAGTCTGACGTAAGAAATGAGAAACTTTGAAATTGATAGACACTTGATGAATTTTGTGAATTGAAAGACTCTTGAAGAAATTGTGAAATGTGTGATTTCTTGATGGTCATGTGAAGGGAATGAGAAAATTGATAGTTTTTACGTGGGTGTCTTCAATTTGGTTTATCTTGATTTTAAAGTTTCATATCTCAACTCTCTTTCAAATATCTAGCTTACCCTGTGTTTTTGGTGTTGTGTTTGGCTTTTTCTTAAAACTGTGATGATTGTGTATAATTTACACGGGAGCAGATGACGTTGCAGGAAGTAGAGCTCCTCAGTGAGTGGTCGCCGGAAGGAGATCGCCTGTTTCTATTTCTGTTGGGCGATCACCCTTTTTCTATTTTCTGATAGGAGATCGCCGTTTTCTGATAGGAGATCGCCTTGTTCTGTTAGGAGATCGCCTGTCTTTCTATTTTACTGTATTTTGTTTAAGTTTTTGGAAAACTGACCGATTATGTATTAAACTCCCTGTGAGGAGAAACTTCATTACATATATATACACATGTTCGCTTCAATATTATTGTTTTACATTTATTTCATTTTATAATTACGAAAAAGTTTTGGCGGGATGTTACACTTGGACATAAGGGATTTACCTTAGTGTTGCATGCTTAGGCACGTAAGGATTGAGTACTGAGCTGCCCTCGGGCAGTAGAAGCTACCGACGTCACCGAGCCATGTGGGGGTGATAACACAGGCGTGGAGTAGTGGTAGGACGAGCCCTCAACAGGGTGTGACGATGTGGCATCAGTCGACAGAAGCAAGGCGATGTGACCTCGCCACATCAAGGACAATGAGAGATCGCCAGGGCGAGAGACACGCGGGGATCGCCAGGGCGAGAGACACGCGGAGATCGCCAGGGCGAGGGACACGCGGGGATCGCCAGGGCGAGAGACACGGGGGGATCGCCAGGGCGAGAGACACGCGGGCATCGCCAGGGCGAGAGATAGACGGTCATCGCCAGGATGAGGGACGCATCGGTCGACTTCCAGGGGGAGACATCGGTCGTCTTCCAGGGAGAGACATCGGTCGTCTTCCAGGGAGAGACATCGTTCGTCCGCCAGGATGAGACATCGGTGGATGGTCATCGCACGAGGTCGTGTTCCACACAGATGAGGTGGGGCCCAGGCTCCCAGCATGAGCGTCTTGCATGCGCGACACGTAGTCAGTGAGAGTGCTTCAGAACAGTGGCTCCAGAGAGTTGGTATGGAAGGTGACCCAGAGTTGGTGTGCGCAGAGACCCACGTGGCCATACTGTTAGAGGAAACCCACACGCAAGGTTGCTCAGAGAGTGGGTAATGGTAGTGAAGGCTAAAGAGCCGTTCGACCTTAAGAGCTGAGGGAATCAGCTCATTTAGTTCCCCTTTCTCCTTTCTCCTCCACTCGAAGACGCAGCTATCCTCACGTACCAGTGCTATGATCGGCGACTGCCTTTGTCCTTCTGGGAAGTCTCTGCAAGTTCTCCCGTCAGGACGCTAGAACAGAGTAAGTCGTTTTACTCTGTTTTTCGAGTCGAATCTGAGCTTGAGAGGGTTGCCTCTGCATAGGCGTTGCCGGTGACTCCCTTAGCTCCAGAAATCGTCTCTGTTAGCATAGAAAATGAGTAGTATAGTCAGTTTTGTGATAAAGGCTCCATGGTGCAGGTTAGGACATCTTTAAGCTTCGGTGGGGTTTGGAGCTCTTAGTGATTTTGCGCCAGGTAAGGGAAGCTAGCATTTTTTCGTTTATAAAAACTTTAGGCGAGTAGGTTCTGAAGTGAGGGCGACGTGGTCGCCGGTTTCATATTCTATTTCACGATGCTCTGTTTTTATGTGTGGGGCGACGTGATTGCCGGTTTTAATACAAATTTCGAAATCCCCTGTTTTAGTGTCGTTTTGAAATTTGTTTGAGATCGAAAGGTGAAATGCATATGATATTCGAAAATCTGAACTTTGGTATGATTGTTTCTGTGATTGGGATTGTTTAAAAAAAGGATTCAAAATATTATATGATGGAATTGTGCTTTTATGTGTGGTATGATGTACTGGATGAATGTGAAAGAGTGATCAAAGCATAGTATTTTCAGGAAAGAAAATACCGTGTGGAGATTTTATGAGGGTGTATTGATCTGTGAGTATCCTGTGAATGAGGCGATCCTGACTCTGCTGATATGATGGAATCACATAGATGAAGTCATTCAGTTGGTGAGAGTCGAAGGAGGTCCATATGTATGGGTAAGTCGTTTGAAAGATAACTGACTTGACCTGTTATATGGATTAACCCTGTCATACTGAGAGAGTGATGATATTGAGATGGTTTATGCACATGGCTGTGTGGATTCACAGCGACCCTGTGTGGATTCACAGTGGTGTAGTATGACAGGTGCAGGTCTCTGGATGCTAAGTTCAACGCACGAGTCTTCCGGAAGTAGAGTCATGTGTCTATGTGTTATGAGTCAGTGGAAAGTCTGACATGTGAACCATGAGTATTGAATGTATTGAATAGACACTTGACGAGTTTGTGGAATATGGGGATGTTGATGGTTGAAATTGATATAGATTATGAATGGTGTGAAGATTTATGCTTTCTATTGATATAAAGTTTCATATTTAAAGTTTTTAAAAATATCTAGCTTACCCTTTTGTTTTGTATCGTGGTTGTTCTTCTTAAACCTATGATGATCGTGTATATTTGCACGGGAGCAGATGAGGTTGCAGGTAGTAGAGCTCCTCAGTGAGCATTTTCTGGAGGAGGAGATCGCCGGTTTTTGAATGCTGTTGTTTTGTTTTATTTTGAAAACTCCTGTATGGAGATGTATTAAAACTTCCTCAAAAAGGGATATTATTTTGAGGCACGTTTGTATTAATGGATGAATTATATTATGTATATATCTATGTTAAATTTTTGATATTATTGTTTCACCTTTATTTTATTATATAAAAATGAACAAAAATTATGAGGGGCGTTACACAATCAAGCAGAATATGAGGCGTTGATTGCAGGTATCTTGTTGGCCAAGGAGATGGGGGCTAAAGTGTTGGTGGCCAAAAGTGACTCGTTGCTGGTCACAGGGCAAGTAGTGGGCGAGTTCCAAGCCAAGGACCCGCAGATGGCGGCTTACTTGGCATATGTGCAGGAGTTGAAGAGTTCTTTTACCTTATTTGAGGTAGTGCATGTACCTAGAGAGCAAAATGCCCGAGCTGACTTGCTGTACAAGCTCGCCAGTTCGGGCAAGGGGGGCAGACAAAGGACTGTTATTCAAGAAACATTGAAGCCACCAAGGGCGTTTGTGGCAGATCACCAGGTGCTTCAAGTGAGCAAGTCGACAGGGGGAACGACGAGGAGTCACAGGTCTTTGACTCAGGAGACCTTGAGAACGCCAAGGATAAGGGCATCTCTTGTGGATGAAATGAACGTCGCGCAGGTCTGTGCCACACATAAGCCAAATACATGGATTACACAGTACTAGCGTTACTTAGCCGATGGCTTGCTCCCAGTAGATCCGGCGGAGTCCAGGAAGATCAAGAAGAACTCTACCAGGTTTACCATGATAGATGGCGAGTTGTACAGGTTTGGGTTCACACACCCACTCCTAGTGTGTATACACGGGGAGAAATGCACGAGGATTATGGCTGAGCTCCATGAGGGCATATGCGGAAGTCACATCGGGGGTCGAGCTCTAGTCGCTAGGACTCTTCGTGCAGGATATTACTGGCCGACAATGAGAGAGGATTGCAAGAGGTACGCCCAGTGCTGCAAGCAGTGCCAGCAGCACGCCGACTGGCACAAGGCGCCCCCAGAAGAGCTTAAGTCGATTTATAGCCCTTGGCCATTTCATATATGGGGAATCGACATTCTGGGGCCCTTTCCAATGGCGATCAGGCAAAGGAAATACTTGGTGGTGGCGATCGAGTACTTCACTAAGTGGATTGAAGCAGAGCCAGTTGCCCAAATCACGGCACCCAAGATTGAAAACTTTGTGTGGAAGAACATTGTGTGCCGATTTGGGGTGCCTAAGCGTCTAGTATCGGATAATGGGACTTTGTTTGCAAGCCACCTGTTGAAGAAGCTGTGTGAGGATGTGGGAATTCAACAAGTGTTTGCATCCGTTGAGCATCCACAGACGAATGGCCAGGTAGAATCCGCTAATCGGGTTCTGTTGAGAGGTTTGAAGAGGAGATTAGAGAAAGCTAAAGGATCGTGGGCTGATGAGGTACCTTGCATAATTTGGGCGTACCACACAACTGAGCAGTCAGGCACCCACGAAACCCCTTTTAGTTTAGTGTATGGCTGTGACGCGATGATTCCAGTTAAAATCCAGGAGAGCTCGCCGAGATTTCAACACTTTGTAGCAAAAGAATCAAATGAAGAGAGAAGAATGAACCTGGATTTACTGGATGAGGTCAGAGAGGAAGCAAGAGTGAAAGCTGAAGCGGTAAAAAGAAGAATAGAACGAAGGTACAGTTCTAGAGTAATACCGAGGCAGTTCAGAAGCGGCGATCTGGTGATGAGGAAGGCCCACCAGTACGAGATGGAGAATAAGTTGTCACCTAAGTGGATAGGACCGTTTAGAATAACCGAAGCACTCGGGAACGGCGCCTACCGCTTGGAGACACTAGAAGGAGGGGCGATTCCTCGTACTTGGAACGCCACACACCTCAAATTTTATTTCAGTTAAAGCTTTGTAAGTAGTGCAAACTCAGGGGAATCATAAACAGTTTTGTAAAAACAGTTACAAGGGGGCACTCTTTTTTCCCTAAGGAGGGTTTTTAACAAGGCCACCCAAGAAATAAGATATTCAAAATTGAAATTTTGAAGTATACTAAAGTTTGTGTGCATTTCATTTTAAATAAGTTTTTTGAAAAACCTTATCACCTAAAGTGATTCGAGGTAGAAGTAAAATGAGTGTGCAAGTTTTAAGTAAAAGTTTTTAGGACCTCATCGCCCTTAGGCGATTAGGGGCACAAGTGAAAAGTTTTTAAAGTCCTCATCGCCTGGGGGCGATCGGAGGCATCCAGCGAAGTTCAAAGTCCTCGATGTTCTCGCGCATCTTGAGGCAACAGAGGAAGTCCTCCTTGCCTTTGAGCAAGTGTAGGCAATAGAGGAAGTCCTCCTTGCCTTTTAGCAAGTGTAGGCAACAGAGGAAGTCCTCCTTGCCTTTGAGCAAGTGTAGGCAACAGAGGAAGTCCTCCTTGCCTTTGAGCAAGTGTAGGCAACAGAGGAAGTCCTCCTTGCCTTTGAGCAAGTGTAGGCAACAGAAGAAGTCCTCCTTGCCTTTGAGCAAGTGTAGGCAACAGAAGAAGTCCTCCTTGTCTGTGAGCAAGTGTAGGCGACAGAGGAAGTCCTCCTTGCCTTCGAGCAGGTGCAGGCAAGAAGAGTCCATATAAAGGAACGACAGGTGGAAAAGTGAATAGAAGTTTGCAAAAGGTGATCGCCCAAATTTAATTCGGCGAGTACCAGATCAGAAGAATTTCTGGCGATGATGCAGAACACTTGGCAGGTCAGGTAAGTTGTATTTTTAATGCCGGATAAGATTAAAGTTTGTTGCCTAGTGAAAGTTGGTTAGTGTGTTGAGGTTTTTCACCTTAAGTTCACGAGTTCTATTGGATGTCATCGCCCAGAATTAGTATCTGAACAAATTGATAATTTTAAATTAGTAGTTTGTTTAGTTTCAAGCAGGGCGTGAAAGGTCAAAGTTTCAGTTACATTGAGTTACATTCGGTTAAGTGTGTTTCACCTGTTGCATTAGTCAAACGCACAAAGAAACAAATATGAGGCCGGTGATGTAACATCCCGCCAAAATACTATACAAATGTATATAATGAAAATAAAGGTAACAAATAGATTGAAGTGAACGAAATATTATATATATGAAATGTAGTTTCTCCTCACAGGGAGTTTAATACAAATTCGATCAAATTTTTCCAGAAACATAAACAAAATACAGCCAACTAAAATGAAAACCGGCGATCTCCCTACATAGACCGGCGATCTCCTATCAGGGGACCCAAAACAGCCGATCTGCTACCAGAATAGAAAAACAGGCGATCACCCGATAGAGGCAGAAATAGGCGATCACCCGATGGAGACGGAAACAGGCGATCTCCTTCCGGCGACCACTCGCTAAGGAGCTCTACTCCCTGGAAAATCATCTGCTCCCGTGTAAAATACACGATCATCACAGTTTTAAGAGAAAACAGCCAGAGAACAATACAAAGAAAAGGGTAAGCTAGATGGTTTAAAAGCTTTGAAATAAATAGCAAACATAAAACTTCACGCCATTCATGATCCATAACAATTACAACCATCAACATACTCATATTCCATAACTCGTCAAGTGTCTATTTCAAATTTCAGTATTCATGGTTCACACGTCAGACTTTCCACTGACTCACAATGCATAGACACATGACACTACTTCCGGATTGACTCGTGCATTGACTCAGGCTCAGAGATCTGCACCTGTCATACCATACCACTGTGAAATCCACACAGGGTCGCTGTGAATCCACACAGCCATGCGCATATAATCTCAATGTCATCAACTCTCCCGGTATGACAGGGTGAATTCATATAACAGGCCGAGCTCGTTCCCACTTGAACAACTCACCCATACGTATGAACCTCCTTCGACTCTCACCAACTGAATAACTTCCTCTATGTGGTTCCATTATCTCAGCAGAGTCAGGATATCTCCTTCTAGACAAGCCCCTAGTCAATACACCTATACAGATCTTACACGGTATTTCCTTTCCTGAAAATACTATGCCTCGATCCCACATTCACAGCATTCAAGACGTCATACCATACAAAGGAATATTTCAAATCACAGCAACAATCATTTCAACGTTTCAAACTTTCGAATATCACATATATATTGTATTTAAATCCCAAACAGCTTCAAACAACGTCGAACACAGGGGAGTTCGAAACCCGTATTTAAAACCGGCGACCACGTCGCCCAACCACATAGAACAGAACATTTCGAAAAGAAACAGAGAACCGGCGACCACGTCGCCCTCACTTCAGAAACAGCAAAACTATGGCTTGTATTGAAAACGAAGGCTAGCTTCCCTTACCTGGACTTGCGCAAAACACCAGGAGCTCTGAAACCCAACGAAGCTTGAACAACGCCTTGGCTCTGTTTTTGCGTCTGGTTGAAGGACTTGCAGAGAACCTCCCAGGTGCTCTAATGGTGGTCGTCGTTCGTCGTACTCTTGTGTGAAGGTGCTAGAATCGCAGTGCGAAGGAGAGAATGGAGAACAAGGGAGGTGAACTCACTCTTTCGCTCTTGAACAACTGCGACGTTTCTTTCTTTCTCTCTCAGAAATGGGTTTTTGTATCTTAAGCTGACTTCTCCACAAAAACCGCTGCCACCACCCACTCTGCAGGGAAGTTTGCGTGTACGCTTCACTGAACAGTACGACTAAGCGTGCCTCTGCGCAGGCTAACACTCTGAGGTCACTAGCCTGAACCACTCTTTTTGCCTACGTGTCGCGCATGCAGGACGTTTCATGCTGGGAGCCTGGGTCCCACCTTACTCTGTGTGAAACTCGACGTCGCGCGATAACTTTCCACCGCTGACTCATCCTGGCGAACGACCGATGTCCCCCCCCCTCGCCCTGGAAGACGACCGATGTCTCCCTCTAGGGGACGACCGATGCCTAACCCTGGCGACGCCCTCATGCCTCGCGCCCTGGCGAATGCCCGCATGCCTCTCGCGCCCTGGCAATGCCCGCATGCCTCGCGCCCTGGCAATGCCCGCATGCCTCGCGCCCTGGCAATGCCCGCATGCCTCTCGTGCCCTGGCAATGCCCGCATGCCTCGCGCCCTGGCGATGCCCGCATGCCTCTCGTGCCCTGGCGACGTCCACATGCCTCGCGCCCGCGCGACGTCCACATGCCTCGCGCCAGCGCGACGCCTGCATGCCTCGCGCCCGCGCGATGCCTGCATGTCTCACGCCCGCGCGATGCCTGCATGCCTCGCGCCCTGGCGCTCATGTGTAGCAGGCGACCGACGATCATGTACTACTAGGCGATCTCATAGCCTTCCAAACTACACTTTCCTTCCTTTTCATTTTAAATAAAGACATACTTAGAATTCATTTAAAATATATCTCTTTTATTCCAATTAAATTTTACAGGTCCTTACATTCTCCCCATCAAGAAAAATTTTCGTCCCCGAAAATTGAATTACAAGGAAAAGAGGTATGGATAAGCCTCCCTCATGGGTTCTTCTAACTCCCAAGTTGAATCCCCCGATCTCTCATCCCACACCACTTTCACCATGTTGATGGTCTTGCCTCTGAGCTGTCTACTTTGCCGATCGTCAATCCTGACTAGTTTTGCTTCAAAGGACAAGTCATCCCTGATCTGCACATCGTCTACATCCAGCACATGACTAGGGTCTGCCATGTATTTCCTCAGTTGTGACACGTGAAAGACATTGTGCAGATTCGCTAAATGGGGAGGTAGGGCGATCTCATAAGCCACTGGACCAACCTTTCTTAAGATCTGATATGGTCCCACGAACTTAGGGGACAACTTCTTTGGTCTGATCGCCCGTCCTACACCCTTGGTTGGTGTCACTTTCATGAACACGTGGTCTCCAGCAGCAAACTCCAAAGGCTTTCTCCTCTGATCTGCATAGGACTTCTGCCTACTCTGGGAAGCTTTCATTCTGCTTTGTATCTGTTTCACCTTCTCGGTCGTCTGCTGAATCAACTCTGGCCCAACCAAGACTGCCTCGCCTTCCTGGTACCAACATAAGGGAGTTCTGCATTTCCTCCCATACAGGGCTTCATATGGTGCCATCCCAATACTGGCGTGGTAGCTATTATTATAGGTAAACTCCACCAGTGGCAACACCTCGTCCCAACATCCCAATTGATCCAAGACGCACGTCCTCAGCAGATCTTCCAAGGATTGGATCGTTCTCTCTGACTGACCATCTGTTTGGGGATGATATGCAGAGCTCATCCTCAACTTAGTTCCCAAGCACTCTTGCAAGGTCTGCCAAAACCGTGAAGTGAACCTGGGATCTCTATCTGAAACGATGTTGGAAGGCACCCCATGCAACCTTACTATCTCTTTGATGTACAACTGTGCCAACTTGGTCATAGGCATCCTCATGTTCACTGGAAGGAAGTGGGCACTCTTCGTCAGCCTATCAATGATAACCCAGATTGCATCATGACCCTTTACCGATCTGGGTAAATGGGTGACAAAATCCATGGCGATGCTGTCCCATTTCCACTCAGGGATATCCAGTTGCTGCAACAGCCCGCCAGGTCTTTGATGCTCTACCTTCGCCTTCTGACACGTTAAGCAGGTTGCAACATACTGGGCGATGTCTCTCTTCATGCCCGACCACCAAAATGACTCCTTCAAGTCATGGTACATCTTGTTCATGCCTGGATGAAGGTTAAGGCGACTCTTATGACCTTCTTCTAGGATCATCTTCTTCAACTCTTCATTTGCAGGGATGCAAATTCTGCCATTAAATCTCAAGATCCCATCATCGCCCATCGCAAAGTCTTTCGCCTGACCTGTCCCTAGTGACTCCACAGTACGCTTTAGACTAGGGTCCTCCAACTGCTTATCCCTTAACATCCCAAGGAAGTCATTAGTTATAGCCAGCTTACTACAACTAATGTGGTTCACGTGAAATTCTATTCCAAGGTTTAAGTCTCTGAACTGCTCGATCAGTTTCTGCTCTTCCATCATCATGGTGGCGACTTGCATTGATTTCCTACTCAAAGCATCAGCCACTACATTGGCCTTCCCTGGATGATACATGAGTTGGAAATCGTAGTCCTTTAGAAACTCCATCCACCTTCTTTGTCTCATGTTTAGTTCCTTCTGATCGAACAGGTATTTCAGGCTCTTATGGTCACTGAACACCTGGAACCGAGCTCCATATAAATAGTGCCTCCAGATCTTCAAGGCAAATACCACAGCCGCCAACTCCAAATCATGCGTGGGGTAGTTTCTCTCATGAATCTTGAGTTGCCTTGAAGCATATGCAACCACTCTCTTCTCTTGCATCAAAACACATCCCAAGCCCTGATGTGAAGCGTCACAGAAGACATCAAAAGGTCTTCCTACCTCGGGGATCACTAGCATTGGAGCACTAGTCAACCTCTCCTTTAATTCCATGAAGCTCTGCTCACATCGGTCGGTCCAAGCAAAAGGTTGATCCTTGCGGGTCAGCTGTGTTAAGGGAGCCACTACCTTGGAAAAGTCCTCAATAAACCTCCGATAGTAGCCTGCCAACCCCACAAAGCTCCTTATCTCGGTGACTGTCTTGGGACGTTCCCACTGTAGCACTGCCTCTACCTTGGCTGGATCCACCGAGATCCCCTGGGCAGATATCACGTGTCCCAAGAAGTTGACTTCCTTCAGCCAAAACTCACACTTCGAGAACTTGGCATAGAGTTGCTTCTCCCTCAGTATCTCCAATACTGTCTTCAGGTGTTCTTCATGTTCTTCCTCGGTCCTTGAATAGATGAGGATGTCGTCTATGAAGACCACCACAAACTTATCCAAGAAAGGGCGAAAAATCCTATTCATGTAGTCCATGAACAGGGCTGGAGCATTGGTGACTCCAAACGGCATCACTACATACTCATAGTGCCCATACCGAGACCTAAAAGCTGTCTTTTGAACATCTTCAGCTTTTACCAAAATTTGGTGGTACCCCGATCTCAGATCAATCTTGGAGAACACCGAGGCCCCATGTATTTGATCCATCAAATCATCAATCCTAGGTAGGGGGTACTTGTTCTTGATGGTCAACTTGTTCAACTGCCTGTAATCTATACACAGCCGAGACCCTCCATCCTTCTTCTTGACTAGGAGCACTGGAGCTCCCCATGGAGATACACTGGGTCTGATGAATTGCTTCTCCAGCAACTCTTCCACTTGCTTCTTTAACTCCACTAACTCGGCTGGTGCCATTCTGTAAGGTGCCATTGACACTGGCCCAGCTCCAGGTACCAAGTCAATAGAGAATTCCACTTCTCTCTTAGGGGGTAACCCAGGTACTTCTTCTGGGAATACATCCGTGAAATCTTCCACCACGGGTATTCTGCTTACGTCCCCTTTATTCTCCACCTCCGACCGAGCGAGTATCACGAAGCACCTCGCCCCTTCTTCCAACTCTGACTGCCCTTGCTGAGCAGAAATTACATCTGATCCTTGGAGGTCTGGAAACGCAATCCTCTGACTACCGCAGTCAATGAGAACGTGATTGGCAGCTAACCAATCCATTCCCAGGATAACATCTAGGTCCTGAAGAGGTAGGCAGATCAAGTTCACCTTGAATCTGCGTCCCTCTACAATCACTGGACATTCGGGGCACACTGTAGAGGTCATCACCTGTCCTGACGCAGGTGTAGAGACCAACAGTTCGAAAGCTAACTCCTTCACTAGAAGGCCCAACTCAGCTACACACAGGCTTGACACAAAGGAGTGTGTCGCTCCAGAATCAAACAAAGCTTTTACACCCCTACCGGCTATAAAACATACACCTTGCATGAGGTTACCTGACTGAGATGCTTCTGCTCCAGACATGGCAAACACTCTCCCTGTTGCCTGAGGTCTGCTGCCTTCGTTTCTCGTCTGCTGAGAGCCACTGGGTTGGGTCGCACCATTCCTGCTTGGGCAATCTCTAGCGACGTGCCCCGTCCTTTGGCAGACAAAACACCTTCTCTCAGAAGCCTTCTTGGGGCACGCGTTGGACGCGTGTGGTCCACCACAATGGTAACACTTGGGTTTCCAAGGTTGCTGCTGCTGAAACTGGGATGGCGTTGCTTCCGACCGACGTGGTGGAGGTCTCGTATAAGGCTTGCTTTGTGGGTGCTGCACCTTAGCCTTCCCACTGGAATAACTCCCTGGGTGTGACCTGATCACCCGAGAATCACCCTTTTCCAGGGTCTCCACCATCTTCGCCTTCTCTACCAAGGCGTGAAATTCCCTGATGCACATCGGGGCAATGGTCCTCTTCAGCCCATGCTTCAGCCCCTCTTCGAACTTCCTACACCTCCAGGCCTCGGAGGTCGCCTGGGTATAAAATCGGGCGAGGTACTCAAACCGAGCAGCATAGGCGTTCACAGACATATCTCCCTGCTCCAACTTTAGGAACTCAGCTTCCCTCGCAAACCTTGCGCTGTCTGGGAAGTATTTCTCCAAGAACCTCACCCTGAAGCTTTCCCAGTCCAACACATCCTCTCGGGCCTCCATCATCTGCTGAGCTCCCATCCACCAGAACTCAGCTTCTCCAGACAGCAAAAAGGTGGCGAACACCAACTTCTTCTCTTCAGGGCAGGAGGTCGCCCTAAAGATTTTCTCCAACTCTCTGACCCACTGATCTGCTTGATCAGGGGTGGCATTCCCACTGAACTTGGGTGGGTTGTGCCTCATGAACTCGGTCAGTCCCATCTGTTCCTGAGGCTGACCAACGTGGGAATTTGTCTCAGCCGACCGAGCAGTCTCCCAGTGGTGCATTGTAGCTTGATGGTTCTGAGCCATCGCTGCATTCTGCTGCTGGATGGCAGTTGCCATCATCTCGATGGCCTTGGCAATCTGGCTCATTTCTGAAGAAGGTTGGGGAGGGGTAGGAGGTCTACGTGCCATCTTCTTCGTTTTTGATTCTGAAACTATTGGCTTCTATATTCCCTACAACCACAAGAATGAGATCGATAAGAAATCAATTCATTCTAGAGGTAACATCTAGACCTTACAAGGTCAGCATCTCAAATTCATTAAGAATTTGAGCTCATCAACAGAATCGTGATACTTATAATCTCAAGCAAAACACCAGAACAGCTACTGGTATGCAGTCATCAATCCAATCAACCATTTTCAATCAATTACAAAGACACTCAAGGGAATGAAATAGCTCACACCAGAATTCAATATGTGCTAAACATCAAACCTTTAGAATTAAGATTGAGAATCATCTCGATCCAGTTATGAGTGTGCACCCTCACTACTTTATCGAGACCTTCTCATTCTTAATACTAAGATTTTCAGTTAGAGCATATATTCACCAAAGCACACACAAAATTTCAATACAAAAACGTTTGAAAACCTTTCACTATAGTTGTTATTTTAAAATCAAATAAACTTTATGAGCAGAAGAAACACAATGGATCCACAGCCCTCAGGTCATCCTAAGGACGAACTGCTCTGATACCATTAATGTAACATCCCGCCAAAATACTATACAAATGTATATAATGAAAATAAAGGTAACAAATAGATTGAAGTGAACGAAATATTATATATATGAAATGTAGTTTCTCCTCACAGGGAGTTTAATACAAATTCGGTCAAATTTTTCCAGAAACATAAACAAAATACAGCCAACTAAAATGAAAACCGGCGATCTCCCTACATAGACCGGCGATCTCCTATCAGGGGACCCAAAACAGCCGATCTGCTACCAGAATAGAAAAACAGGCGATCACCCGATAGAGGCAGAAATAGGCGATCACCCGATGGAGACGGAAACAGGCGATCTCCTTCCGGCGACCACTCGCTAAGGAGCTCTACTCCCTGGAAGATCATCTGCTCCCGTGTAAAATACACGATCATCACAGTTTTAAGAGAAAACAGCCAGAGAACAATACAAAGAAAAGGGTAAGCTAGATGGTTTAAAAGCTTTGAAATAAATAGCAAACATAAAACTTCACGCCATTCATGATCCATAACAATTACAACCATCAACATACTCATATTCCATAACTCGTCAAGTGTCTATTTCAAATTTCAGTATTCATGGTTCACACGTCAGACTTTCCACTGACTCACAATGCATAGACACATGACACTACTTCCGGATTGACTCGTGCATTGACTCAGGCTCAGAGATCTGCACCTGTCATACCATACCACTGTGAAATCCACACAGGGTCGCTGTGAATCCACACAGCCATGCGCATATAATCTCAATGTCATCAACTCTCCCGGTATGACAGGGTGAATTCATATAACAGGCCGAGCTCGTTCCCACTTGAACAACTCACCCATACGTATGAACCTCCTTCGACTCTCACCAACTGAATAACTTCCTCTATGTGGTTCCATTATCTCAGCAGAGTCAGGATATCTCCTTCTAGACAAGCCCCTAGTCAATACACCTATACAGATCTTACACGGTATTTCCTTTCCTGAAAATACTATGCCTCGATCCCACATTCACAGCATTCAAGACGTCATACCATACAAAGGAATATTTCAAATCACAGCAACAATCATTTCAACGTTTCAAACTTTCGAATATCACATATATATTGTATTTAAATCCCAAACAGCTTCAAACAACGTCGAACACAGGGGAGTTCGAAACCCGTATTTAAAACCGGCGACCACGTCGCCCAACCACATAGAACAGAACATTTTGAAAAGAAACAGAGAACCGGCGACCACGTCGCCCTCACTTCAGAAACAGCAAAATTATGGCTTGTATTGAAAACGAAGGCTAGCTTCCCTTACCTGGACTTGCGCAAAACACCAGGAGCTCTGAAACCCAACGAAGCTTGAACAACGCCTTGGCTCTGTTTTTGCGTCTGGTTGAAGGACTTGCAGAGAACCTCCCAGGTGCTCTAATGGTGGTCGTCGTTCGTCGTACTCTTGTGTGAAGGTGCTAGAATCGCAGTGCGAAGGAGAGAATGGAGAACAAGGGAGGTGAACTCACTCTTTCGCTCTTGAACAACTGCGACGTTTCTTTCTTTCTCTCTCAGAAATGGGTTTTTGTATCTTAAGCTGACTTCTCCACAAAAACCGCTGCCACCACCCACTCTGCAGGGAAGTTTGCGTGTACGCTTCACTGAACAGTACGACTAAGCGTGCCTCTACGCAGGCTAACACTCTGAGGTCACTAGCCTGAACCACTCTTTTTGCCTACGTGTCGCGCATGCAGGACGTTTCATGCTGGGAGCCTGGGTCCCACCTTACTCTGTGTGAAACTCGACGTCGCGCGATAACTTTCCACCGCTGACTCATCCTGGCGAACGACCGATGTCCCCCCCCCTCGCCCTGGAAGACGACCGATGTCTCCCTCTAGGGGACGACCGATGCCTAACCCTGGCGACGCCCTCATGCCTCGCGCCCTGGCGAATGCCCGCATGCCTCTCGCGCCCTGGCAATGCCCGCATGCCTCGCGCCCTGGCAATGCCCGCATGCCTCTCGTGCCCTGGCAATGCCCGCATGCCTCGCGCCCTGGCGACGTCCACATGCCTCGCGCCCGCGCGACGTCCACATGCCTCGCGCCAGCGTGACGCCTGCATGCCTCGCGCCCGCGCGATGCCTGCATGTCTCACGCCCGCGCGATGCCTGCATGCCTCGCGCCCTGGCGCTCATGTGTAGCAGGCGACCGACGATCATGTACTACTAGGCGATCTCATAGCCTTCCAAACTACACTTTCCTTCCTTTTCATTTTAAATAAAGACATACTTAGAATTCATTTAAAATATATCTCTTTTATTCCAATTAAATTTTACAGGTCCTTACAGGTGACAAGGTAATAAAGGTGAACGTTGAAATTGATAAAAAATATTCAAATTACAGTTATGCAAATTAAAAGATAGATATGGGTGTGGAGATAAGGCGGTAAAGGGGGTTTCTAATCAACAGAAGGTACAATCTTCTCGTCTACCACCTCGTTGCATATAGAGATCATGGAGAGGTCCAGCTCGGGGTATTGGCACGCCATTTGCTCCAAAGTTGCATCGAACCCTGAGTTGAGGATTTGTGCAGAACTCTGGTCAAGCTCGTCGATCTGTTGGGTCAGTTCCTTTCTCCCCTTGAGAGCCTGAGCGAGATCGTCAGCAATTTTCTATTGATCCTCCCGAGTCTAGGCAAGTTTTGCAGTAAGTCTTTGAGCTTCTTTTTGGGCCTTGTCCAACCCGGTGGTTATTCTCTTGTTTTCCTCCTGAGCTTTGCCAAGTTCTGAGGTCATCCTGTTATTCTCTTCATGAGCCTTGGCAAGTTCGGCGAGGGCCTTATCCCTATTGCTCTCGACCACCCCCAAGAGGACTTCTCGTTCAGTTGACTTCTTCTCCAGCTTTTCTACCCTCGTGGCATCTTCTTTCTGTTTAGCTTGCAGGTCCGCCACTTGGGCCCGCATGGGACCGAGTTTGCTCTCAAGCTCGATGTTTTCAATAGTTTTGGCTTGGAGTCTTTGGTGAAAGTCAGCTATCTCGTGGTGAGCTACTCGAATTTCAGCATTCAAGGCGTCTTCCAGTCTTGTGTGCACGAGTTCTCGCACCATCATATCACAAGAAAGCTTGCTTGCTTCAGCTTTCAAGGAGTGATGTTCCTCCTGTAAGCGAAGATTTTCTCTTTGGAGCTTGTGGATGAACTCTTGCATGCCTTTGAAGATCAAACTGGCTTGCCCTTCTATTAGCTTGCCCACTTGTGAGGATAAAGACCCCAACGACTCGGTGAGGAAACTGGGAATGGGCAAGACAGGAGTTAGGCCTTCTGGAAGCACCTGAGGCTGACTCTCACCACCACCCTCTGTTGCTTGGATGGCAAGGGGGGCTTCTAGGGGTGGCAGTGAGGTAGATTTTCCAGCGGCAGGAAGGGGAGAGGCCTCAGTATCCTCAATCTCAATCAGGATGGGACTAGCAGTAGAGGCCTGAGATTGAGCCCCCTCCCCGGCAGAATGGAAAGGAGTGGAAGCACTTGGAGGGTGTTATGCAAAGTTGGGACTTCCACCTTCAGTTGAAGGTGGAGCGGCGGCTAGTGGCGGAGCTTGGACTATTTCTGAGGGAGCGGGAAGGGCTGGTAGTGGCGTCGTATCGTTTGGTGAGGTTAGTGAGGGAAGGTCTGTGGTTGGTATGTTGTTTTCTGGGAGTGTTGGTGGAGGAAGACCTGATGGTGCTGTTGTCGGGGGGTTTGGTGGCTTGGAGGCAGTTGGCCTTTGGCGTTTAGTAATGAGGCCATCTTCGATATCATTTTCCTCCTCATTTTCGGATGCTACTTGAGGAGTTTTTCTTTTAAGCTTTTTGGGAGCCAGTTTCTTCCTAGCTTGAGGAGGTAGAGTTGTGGCAGGAGAAGAGCCTTCTGGGGGGGCAGGAGAAGAGCCTCCTGGGGAGGTTCTTCCATGAAAAGTGGCGTCCTCAGCAACCGAGTTAGGGATAGTCTGGGAGCCCGTCGCAAGTTTGTGCTTCTTAGCCAGAGCGCGAAGTTGAGCTATTTTGTTTTTCCCCAACATCATGTCTGCATAAGGCAAAAGCAAGAACAAAAGAGATGAGCAATCAGACAACAACAGCAGTTCGCAATTCAAGTAAATATGAGTAAAGACGGTCGTGCACGGGGTATATATGAGTAGTTATGCAAGCTTAGGGTACAGAAGTTGAAAAACCCAGCAGAAGAACAATATAGTTATTAAGAAACATGGCTAAGTGAAGAGAGCGAAAGATAACCTATATGCTTGTCTAGCTGGCCTTCGAGAAACTCAAAGCTGATGATAGACGCTGTGGGAAGAATGATGTTGGAGGCGGCTACGCTTTTCTAGAAAAGGCAGAGGTCTCTGTCCAGTTCTCCCATGTTGTCAGGGCTCCTTGCCCTCCTGAAGCCATCCTTGGAGCCCGTATTTCCCATGTCCACCCAGTACAAGGGAAAGCCATCGAGCAAGGAAGGGTCCTTGTCGTTTTCGCAAACCTTTACAAACTTTCCTTTCCAATCCTTGTAAGATTGCTGGAATATTGAGAAGAAAGACCTTCTAGCAATCCCGTTCAGGCTTACCCAGAGGCGATCTCCAGGATTTTTGGCTTCAAAAAAGAATAGGAAAACATCCACTGAAGCAAGTAATCCCAGATGTGCACAGAGGATCTCGAATGCCCAACTATTTGGGTGAAGCTGGGCAGGGGCAACGTCAAGCTCGGTTAAGAGCTCCCTCTCAAATCGGGTGAAGGGGAACCTAACCTTCACCTTTTTTAACATCGTCACGTAGACGAAGCAAAATGGCTCGCCATTGCTAACTCTGTCATCCGCGCAGATGGGTTCTCCAGGAAAGCATGGGACGATGGTGAGGTTGTCGTCGTTTTCTTTATGGAATGAGAGATTAGGCTTATTCCCTCTCTTGAGACGCAGAATCTCAAGGGCAGAAGTTACTGAGGAGGTCTCCTTCAGCAACGTTGGCGAAGCCCAGGGATATAACGCTTGGTAATCATGGGAAGGTGGAGCAGCTCCTCCGGCTTGAGGAGGCGTGGCCGGGGATGGATTAGGGCGAGAGGAGGTAGCAGGTCTCTTAGCTTGAGTTGCTGGAGCCCCAGAGGTTCTTGGGGAGACGCACGACGACGAAGGGTTTGTTATGGGCAAGGCTCTACGAGTCTTAGGCGGAGGATTCCGCGACGAGGGAGGAGGGTTATCAGTTGTTCTGTAGCGAACCATTGAAGAAACTGCAAAGAAAGAAAAAGGAAGAGATGAGGGCAAGCGACTCGAAGGAAAGGTTCGAAGAAGAAGGAAGAATGAACAAACGAAGGGTTCATAAGAACAGGGGTCGTCAGAAAAACCCTAAGTTACGAGAAAGATAAGAAGGCATCCCACAGCGTATGCACCAGACAGATAAAGGATGATGTAAATCGGTTAAAATGCAGCAATCATCAGTAGAAGAGATAAAAAGGTTACCTTTGGATGATCAGAAAAGCGTCACAGAGGTTGGAGATTGAAGAAGTCGAGGGGTCTCACAGAGAAATGATTTGAAAGTCTGAAGGCGAAGAAGAAGGTATGAAACAGTGACTGGCGCGAGTGTTTTAAGGGTTTCGAACGTTATAAGAAGCGGAAACGACAGTTAGAGAGGGTCGTTGGTGTGTCCGCGTGTCATGCGATTAAAAGGGGTTGGTGAAATATCTGATCAACAAACAGTGTTAGTGCCAGAGTGTGCGCTCCTGTAGACCGCCAGAAGACAATTTCTTAGTCTTTTCGCTGGACCAGTCACAGCTCGAGACTGGGGGGCTTGTGATCCGGTCGCTCATCGGTAGTCGATGACGTCAACAGTAGTTGACCACGTGGACCGTTCACAGGGTGACACGTGGTAGAGGATAGCAGGTGAATCAGGGAGGAGATCACTCAGAATGGTGATCGGTGGTCGGTTGCTAAGGGACCACCACCCGCAGATCAGTGTCAGGTGAGCGCCTGGAGGCAGAGCGTGATGAGCGCCTGGAAGCAGAGCGCGAGAAGTAAAGAAGCACTGATCAGTCATCGGGGGTTTCCTGTTAACACACAGTTAAGCTGGGACCCAGGCTCCCAGCGAGAGCGTTACGCAAGAAGCACATATCAGTAATCGCCTATCGCCGTGTGTGAAGATCAGTAATCGCCTAGATTGCACATGATCGCCGTGTGTGAAGATTAGGAGATCAGGTGGTCAACAAGTCGTCGAAAGGAGCACATCGCCGGGTATTTGAGAAGACTTGTGTGAGTCGTGATACCCAGTGGTAACCAGCTCTTCATGTTAAGGTTGCGCCCAGAGTAGCCTGTGCACTATGCTACTCCCTGTGTGGATAACTTAGTCGCAGGAGCAAAGTGGAAGTAACGTTTCAGCTGCAGGTACTCCAGATGGTGACACGTGTATGGCCAGATGTTATCCACGTGTCAAGAGGAATAACCGTCAGGAGAGAGAAAGACTCAGGTATATATATATAATTCTTAACGGAATTAAGGGGGGATTCATTTTTTGGTGGTGATTCACTTGTACACGGTTCTGAGTTTCTTTAAGATTCTTTGTTGATTCAATCACTGACTTGAGCGTCGGAGCGCAACCGGCCGCAGAGGCGCCATACTGTTCTTTCAGGTTTCTTGGAGGATTTTTAGGTGAAGGTCATTGGTGTACTTGGCGTGAAGCTGGTGAGGACGAGGTTCGGGAAGGAGAAGCTCTAACGCTTTGGTCAAGAGGCTGGATCAAAATGATATAGAGCTTTCAAGGAAACAAATAGATATATTCTTTTATTATCATATTCTAAGGCACACTCAATGTATATTTGTCCAAAAGCAAGATTTGAAAAAGAGAAATAGATTTAACCATGCATAAGCAAATTTGGCAGCATTATGCAGAGGTGCCAGAAGCAAAACAATCAGTTGTTTTGTACAAACAATCGGTTGTTTTATTGTGACAGCAAAGAAAACATTTTTCAGAACCAAAAACACACCTTTTAAATGATGAAAAATGCATTATTCACTTTGTTCATACCTTTGCACAAAGAACCTCAATAGATTCACCCAAAAAGAGGACTTTGAGATGTTCATATGGTCACAAGGCACACTTACATGAGCAACCATTGTGCATGTGCCTAGGATGACTCTTGACTTTCAAAGACCCTTGCAAGACATATGCAATTGAAAGATGTACACATTTGAAAAGTGCAGACACAGAGACAGACTTTGCTCTTGATGTTTTTCCCTTTAGCAGTCATTCTTCAAGCCCAAATGTGATTCTTGGCTGCCAAGGATACCTATAAGAAAGGATTAAGTAGCAAGATTTGGTCCCCTTATGAATTTGGGTCCAATGATGTCAGTAGGAGCCTTAAGAATCTTAGAAACCTTAGGAACCCATTTCAAAATACCTTTGGGAACAAAAACTTTTCGAATTTTGCAAAACCTGACAGAATGACCCTTTCTCATACAGTAGAAACAAGAAACAACTGGTTGTTTTGACTTTTTAGTCGGTTGTTTTTCTGCGAGAGTTGAAAAAGGTTTTGAAATCCCATTTTTCTTGCTCTGTGGATAAAAGCCAAGTTCGGATTTTCCAAAAACACAGTTTTGAGATGCAAGCACACTTTCAAAATTGGACTTCCCTTTAGAAAGCTTATCCACAGTTTTTATAAGATAGTGAATCTTCTTTTGAAGAGACTCACAGTTTTCGCAAACACTAGAATCATACTTGCAAGAAGAACTTTGATAAATCATTTCTAAGTTTTTGAAATCAGTTTTCGAATTATCCAATTATTCTTCCAAGACTTTGACTCTATTCTCCAACCAGTTGTTTTTACTTTTTAACTGATTATTCAAAAGGGTCAATCTAGAGGCTCCTTCATGAGTCTCTTTAAAAGCCTCAAGAAGTTGAAAATAGTTTTCAGTATTGATGGATGAGTTTGAACTTACAGTGTTTGATGCAGAATCTTCTTTTGCCATCAAACATATGTTAGTTTTTGAAATTGCAGAGGATGATCTAGAAGAGAAGCCTTCATTATCCAGCCAAGTATCTCTTGAATCTTTATGAGTTCTTTCAAGAGTATCCCACATATCTTTAGCTGAAACACACTTTGAAACTCTAAGAAGTTCATTAGAAAAAAGAGCAGATACTATAATGTTCATAGCAACACAATCAAGATGATCTCTTTCATTTTCAGAAAAGACTTCATTAGTTTCAGACATACGCATGAGAAAGCTGTTTGTAAATGACATTCCAGATTTTCCTATCTATAGATTCAACAAAGAATTTCATTCTTATACACCATAAGTCATAGTTCATACCACAGAACAAACGTGGTTTATTTAAACAGGCACCTTCCCCAAAAGAAAACTTTTCAGCCATTTAAAATAGTTTTGAAAATCAAAACTTGAGAAACTTTCAAGAACCTAGCTCTAATACCAATTGTAAGAATTAATGGCTTAAATAAGAGGGGGTAAATTGTTTGATGAAAGATTTTCGCAAAAGATGATTAAGAATGAAGTTCTTTAAAGAATCACAGAAAGAACTATCAAAGAAGCCAAGAAAACAAATCTTTTAAAACTACAAACAGAATATCAATCGGTTAAAAAATTGTTTTAATCGGTTGTTTATAGCATAGAGGTAAAGACAAATGTCAAACAGTTTGTTAAAGAGGAATATCAACCGGTTGAAATACAGGAATAACTGGTTGTTTATGATAGCAGAGGCAATATCAAATAGTTTGTAAAAGAAAGAGAGAAAGAGAAATCCACACAATCAAATTATACTGGTTCACTCAACCCTGAGCTACATCCAGTCCCCAGAACAACACCTGGGTATTCCACTAGCAATTAACAACAAATTACAACACAAACACCACCACAAATAGGTGATCCTTCACACAAGATCACTCACAATCTTTGCCTTACAACACACAAACACAGATAGCCCTCTGCTAAATAGATTCACTGTTTTACAGAATATTCAAAGAAAACAATTACAAGAATAGATAGGAACAAATTACACTTGAATTTCAGGAAATCACAGGACTCCTAGAATCACTTCTTGAACACTTGCAAAGCCTCTAAGCAATCTTGGCAACTTTTTGAAAAACTCTCTCTGAAATCAGATTCTAAATCTCTTTTTCTATATTTTGAAATGAGGAGGGTGATCCCTTTTTTTATAGCTCTTAGAACTGACCGTTTTAGGAAGTTGATCATGAGCCAAAAATAGTTTTAGAACCAACTGAAATAAGGTTTAACAACATTTTGAAAAGATGTTAGAAATTCAAAAATCAATTAGTTGAAAACACGAAATAACCGGTTGAATTGGTTATGACTGTTAAGTGACCAAGTCAAAATCAGTTGGAAAACCTTCCAAACAAGCTATGTGTAAAACAACCAATTAAACCGAGAAATCAATCTGTTGTTTAACACTTAGCTTTGAAAAAAAGTTTTCCTTTTTCAAAACAAGATTGCTTTAACTATGCTATGGTTTAAGAGTGATTCTTGTAAATTGTAAACACTCTAAAACTAATCCCTAACACCAACAACACAGGCTCCAAGCTTCTTCACAGATTTGGGGTCATCAAAGCCTCATGTTCAACATTACCTTCACCACATCAGGGGAGAGAGGAACATTATGTAAGGTAGTGACCTCTTGATAGACTTTTCCAATGGCCACCACCTGAGGAAGAATGCCACCCTTTACCAGTAACTCATATTGGCTTGTCTAGCCAATGATATCCTCCCTTGTTGTTGTAGGAGTTGCACAACTCACCTTTGTGCTCTTTGGAGTAGGACTAACAAGCGCCTAAACCGGCTCAACACAAACTTGTTGCGATAGAAACTCTTGTCGCAAATTTAGCCACATCCGATCAACCTCATTTCTCATCTCCTCCATTAATTCTTGACGTATCTTACTCTTTATTTCAGTTTTGGTCTCTAGGGGGAGGAGGATAAGTGTCATGGCGAAGCTCCAAAATATAATTTAATTCCAACCCCTTTCCAGCTGAACGAACACAACCACAGTGCTCAAGTCGTTCAATTGCTTCAACTAGGATATCACGACGACCTTCAGGGACAAAATTACCTTGGGAGCTTTCCTTAATGAAGGAATCATGCAAGAGACCAAAATCATATAAGTTTTTAATATAATTAATGCTTTAAAATAAATGCAAAAGAGGATAAAAATAACTTACAATTTTTTCTGAGACTATCTTTGATTGCTTAGAACTAAATGCACCCGACTTTTTAATTTGGGCCATCTTCCATTTTACATGGTGCAAAGGTGGTGAAGGAGGAGAAGTGACCCCTATATCAATCTCAGATGAAGTCCCCTGTCTAGATTGCTCCTTTTCCACCATCAATGATTGCTCAAGCTTTCGATACCCCGAACAAGATAGTACATGAGGGGTAACATTCTTTAAAGTTATCTCTTGAGCTTTCTTCCGATGATCCTGTCATAAATGAAATAAAAAAGTGAATTAAATAATATTAAGTTATTAATGTTATATAAATAAAAATAGTTAAGTAACTTCAATTACCTTCCAAGCTTCACATTCACGGCTTTGAACAAAAAGACGCCATGTCTCTTCATCAATATGTTTGTAGTTTAAACAAGGATTTTCGCCTTTAAGCTTGCCAAAAATATATTTCATCGTTAGTGTTAACTTAAACTAACAGAATTTAAGTCCGATATTGGATATAATCTTTGATCGAAGTGGTTTCACATTAAGGATTTCAAAATTTGCATGCAAACTAATATCATCAAATTAAAATTAATTAATGAATATTAAAAATATTTATATGATAACGATAATAATGTAAAACTTACCTGAACATTCTCCCAAAGCATGTTCTGATCGACCTCTGACACATCATCCCATGAATTAATCAAAATGGAAAGCCTTTCACGAGAAAAAACTCCGAGATAGTTGTTAAATGTCTCAGCATTAGGATCAGAAACCACTCCAGTGTTGACGTCAATGTCAACATGTGTCTTCTCACCAGCAGCACGTCTTAATGAGAGACGCTTTAATCTAGTAGGTCCTCAGTTGCCTTGTCTAGATCGGGGTCTGATTGGAGTTTGATTGTCATCCATATCTTTGTTAAAAAAATTAGGTAAGAAACATTAGTTAATCTACATCCAAAGAAAATCATATAAAACAAATACATAAAATTCTAAATGCGTATTATAAAAAATATTTCTAAATTTATTACCATAGTGGGTTGAAAGTTCATATGTAAATTCCTTCACTGTGGTCTTTACGGTTACATGTACATAATCAACTACATCGTCATCTTTATTAATTATCATTGGTGTGAATGAACGGGGGTCACCATTTTCAATATCATCTATGGCCTCCCCTTGTTTTCTCCGGTGTAAAATGACATACCAATGTTCTGACGTAGGATCTTTGACATAGAAAACCTGAGATGCTTGTTGAACCATTATAAATGGCTCATCTCGATATCCTATCTTTCGAAAGTCCACTAGTGTGAATCTTGATTCATCAATTTTAACCCCACTTTTATTGTCAACCCATTTACACTTGAAAATTGGAACGAAAAACTTAGTATAGTCAATCTTCCATATGTCTTCTATAAACCCATAGTATGTCATTGATCCAAGTACATGATTTGTATCTTTCAAAGTGGAAAACTGCATTGAATCGGCTTCAAGAGTAACACCAAAATTTTTAATTGTACTCTTTTCATCCATAGACTTTGTGTAAAATATACAATTGTTCACTTCGTACACTGTACAAGAAATGACATCAAACTTCAATCCAACAGCCAACCAGGTCAAGGTCTCCGATGCCGTGGAACCCTTTAACACCTCGTGTTCCATCAAGACCCATTTATCTGCTTGTCTTGGGTTATTTGCCTTCATAATGGCTTTATGAGCATCTATGTAAGGTATAACTTCATCTGTGTTATTCAATATATACAAATGTGCTTGCAAGACTTTTGATTGAGATTTGCTTACAATATTCACACCTGATCCCGCCGCGGACTCGAGCGTGGGGAAAGTGCCTCGTCACTCCTTCGTCTAGCCTTCTAACCGCTGCGCGTTCTGCAAGGAGGCTCCAGGAACCTTCCCCGGAACTCCAAATGATGCCTGCAAAACACACAGACGGCACCTCTAGCGGTCGTTGTAGCTCCGACGCTCAAGTCAGGCAACGGGAACACCAAAACTCTCTCTCGGATCTATCTGTGTGAGACTTGTGTTGTGTATTGTGTGTTCTGTGGCAAAGATTGCGTACCTGGTGTAGTGTTTCTTCTTCCTCATATAATCCCTCGTCGCCCCCTACTGGCTATCTCTAGGCCTCACTTGAGTACCCCTGCACTGCCATCACCCACTCTCTGCGGTATCTTGCATGCAAGTTTCCTCTACTTGAGTGGAAAGTCTAACAGAACGGCCACGTGGGCGCCTCTGCACGCACTCACTCTCTGGGAACATCTTCACGGTGCACGTGCCAGGAATGCAGCCTCACTGGGAACTCTAACCTTGATGGGTTTTCGTCCCAACAGGATTCTGCACCTAACTGTGCCTCCACCGCCTCATGCATGGTCGTTCCGTGACTAAGGCCGCTCCCTGGCTCTGGGCACCGATGACCGATGTTCCCCCCTGTTGGCGATCTCTCATCGCCCTTGTTCTTGGTGATCAACACTTCTGAGGGCTCATCGATCTCTCAGCCCTTGGCTGATGTCTGAGGTCTGGCCACTACAATTCCCTTGCGGAGTAACTTAGCGCGTTATTCACATCGCCGTGGCCGACGTCACTCGACACACACCGATGATCGAGGTGTCTCTCATCCTGACCGATGGCCGATGTCTCGTCCTGGCCGGTGATCGATGTGTCACCCTGACCGATGACCGATGGCGCTTCTTTATGTTGTCGTGCTCTGCTTATGGAATCAGGCGAGGTCCTTGGGTAACGTTCTCGCTGAGAGCCTGGGTCTCAGTTTAACACGCGTTGACAAGGAACCCCCGATGACTGATCGCTCTGCATGCACCGATGACTGATCGGTGCTTCATCACTTCTCGCGCTCTGCTTCCAGGCGCTCATGTAGGAACTGATCTGCTGATGGTGGTCACTCGGTAACTGACCACTGATCACCGTTCTTGAACAATCTCCACCCTGGTTCATCTGCTAACTCATGCCACGCGTCACTCTATGACTGGCCCACGTGGTCATCTGCTGCTAACGTCATCGACTACCGATGACCGACCGGATCAACACCACATAAACATTTACTTGTAGAACACCTATGGTGCCATGAATTAGCTAGAAGACCTACTGGATTTGCTTTTGATATGTACTCTGAATAAAATTCAATACTTTCTTCAGCTATGTACCTTTCAATCATTGAAGCTTCTGACATGTACTCTGAACAATGCTTTTGACATGAACTCTGAACAAAATTCAATACTTTCTTCAGCTATGTACCTTTCAATCATTGAAGCTTCTGGACGATAATGATTTTTCACATAACCTAATGCAAACCAAGCCCACAAGGTGATGACCAAGGATGCTAAAGTACACAAGGAGAAGTCATCTCAAAGTAGAGATCTCACCAAAGGGAGAATTGGACGAATACCAGAGCATCTAAAGTTCTTCCTGCTAGTCTTCTTAATGAGTAGAAAATGTTGTAAATAAGTTTGGGCTCATTTGAGGGGTCCAAATAGCAAAAATAAGCTAGAATAGGTGCCTATAGCATAATAGGGGGGTGTAGTTATCATTTTAGTTTGTTTCTAGCCCTTTAGGAAGGTTTTTGACCAACTTTCTAGAAGAATAAGCCTAAGATGCGGGATTGACTTAGTCAAACCCTAAAGGCAGCCCCTTCACACATTTATCACCCTACCGCTACCCTTCTTTCCCACCAAGGCACCCATTCCTATAAATAGGGTGCCTTACTCCATGTATTTACAAGTTGAAAATTATAGTAAAGAAATTCTGCACAAATTTTGTGTGAGTAGTGAGTGAGTGAGTCTCCTCCATTTTGGTCTTATCTTTTGGGTGATGATGCTCTCAAGTGGCGGCCTCCTCCTGCTTATCTTGGTGGTTCCACCCCATCAAGTGGCGTGATACATCCTAGCTCCACCATCCATAAGTTCTTCTTTCATCATCTCTTCCATTTATCCATTCCATTCTTGTTTTGTATCTTCCTTGTTTTGTAATTGTGTTTCGGTTTTATCGGAGACTCTTTCTTGAGTAAGGATCATCATTTGGAATGGCTTGTACACCATTGATGCATTCCTTTTCTCCTCTTTAAGTTTCGGCTTGCATCCATCATCACCTTATTCATGTCTTTTCTCTTTTGCCTTATGGAAATGAACCTTCATATCTACTCAACCACTTGGTTAAGTTAATGTCCAGTGGGGATTTTCCTTAGGTTATCACCTTAATTGTCTTAAAATCCAATCCTAAGTGAAGTGTCACCATAAAATGATCAATCATAAAAATCAACTCACATAATGTGGTATTCAGAGCTTTGGTTTTTCTTATCTTTATGAGTTGATTTTCACACTTTACTTTCTTGCACCTTTAATTCTTGCTTTTACATTTCAAGCAACTTTAAATTCTGCCCTTACATTCTTGCAATTTAAATTCAGCCCCTTTAATTTCTTGCTCTTTCATTTCGGCTATTTTTACTTTCCATAGCACTTGTTTTGCTTTTGGATTGATTTTTGCTTGTGCCTTATTTGTGTTCTTGCTTTTGTTTGCTTTGAGTCATATGTTCTTAGCGTTCTAGGTGTCCTTACTTTGATTCTACTTACTTGCTTTTAATTTTGAAAAGTTTAGAAGTAACTAGAAATTTGTTTAAGTGGAAGTCGATTTAGTTCCAAACATAGATTTCAAGTGTTCATTTAAGTTTGAATCCCAAAATTATTTTTTCTTTGGACAATAGACTGTGATTGAAAATATGAATGGTATGCAATATGGACAATTTCCTTCCATAAACCAACACCACGGATAAAAAAAAAATAAAAACAATACATTTTTGGCGCAACCAACCATCACCTTTCTTTGATTGTCCAAATTATCTTTCTAAAGTGGATTCAATTTTATTTGGCAAATTGATTTCATCCTTGTGGAATTTTATCCTTTTGCTTTACAAAATTCTAGGAAGCATAGAACTTCATTGTTAAAAGTTTAGTAAGTATCTTTGAGTCTTTTTGTGTGCCTTTTCTTGTTTGTCTTCAAGTTGCATCTATGTCTTTCCTTCTTGGTTTAGCTTTTCTTGTTTAAGCTTTTTCTTGCTTGTCTTATTTGTTTCCTTAAGTTTTGTTTCAGTTTCCATCTTGCTTGAGTGATTGAGGCTTTGAATTTTTTCATTTGAGAGTTTTCAACCATCAAGAAAGACCTTTGTAGAGTGAAGAAAAGTTTCTTGAGTGCTTCGAGTGTTTTTCACAAAAACCGCAAGTTTGAGCTTGTTTTTACACTAACTTTGCTTTTCTAATTGTTTTCTCTATTTGTGTCTTCTTTATGGCTAATATTTCAAGTGGAGAATCTTCTAGGCCCCACTCTCCCTAAAAGGCTTTCCTTATGGGAGAATTGGCGGCGACAAAGAGATCTATTGCACAAAAAGATGAAGAGATGAGACAATTGGAGGAAAGACCTCCAAGAGGACGAAGATATTATCCTAGGCGTGAATCAAGAAGTTACTATGGTAGCCATGAAGACGAGGATGAATGGAGAATGCATCATTTTGATGATAGGCACCAACATGTGGCAAAGCCTTCCTTATCTTTTGTAAAAATTCCTAGCTTTAGTGGGGAAGGTGATCCCGATGTGTATCTAGGATGGGAGGCTAAAGTAGAACAAATATTTAGTGTACATGAGGTCCAAGATGACCAAAAAGTTATGTTAGCCTCCTTACAATTTTTGGATTATGCCATGCAATGGTGGTACAAAACTGTCATGGACGTTGGGTTAAACAAGAGGCCAACCGTGGTCTCTTGGGAGGATTTGAAGTAATGAATGCGCGCTAGATTTGTGCCTCCACACTATAGGAACGAGCTGCTCCAGCGGCTTCAACAAGGAACACAACGTGTGGATGCTTATTTTAAAGAACTTGAAACAACTTTAACAAAGATTGACATGCATGAAAGTGAGGAGTCAAAAATGGCTAAGTTTGTAAGTGGCTTAAGAAGGGATATCCAAGATGTGGTAGAACTCTATGAGTACTCCTCTTTTGAAAAGTTGGTTCACCTTGCCATCAAGGTAGAATCCCAAATTTTAAAGAAAACCTCTTTTAAAATTTCTCATAATGATGGCTTTTACCACTCTTCTTGGAAAAAAAAAAAAACAAAAATTCTTCAACTTTTCCCTCCAAATTTGTTAAGGAGTCTACTTACAAAACTAGAGATTCTAAACCCTCAACTTCAACTCCTGAATCCCCTACCAAAACCTCTAATACATAATGTTTTAAATGCTTAGGTTTTGGGCAAATTGCATCTCATTGTCCTTCTAAACGCACTATGAGGGTTAAAGAGGGGGTTGTCATGAGTGACCATAGTTCTCAATGGTCTAAATCCCCTCCCTCTTCAACCAGCCAAAGTGAGGAAGAATGTGAGATACCATGTGAGGGAGACTAGTTAGTGATAAGGCGCATGCATGGTCAAATTCCAAAATCTTTTGATGAAAGTAAAAGGGAAAACATCTTTCACACAAGGTGCGTTATCAATAACAATTTGTGTAATGATCCGGTCGGTCATCGGTAGTCTATGACGTCAGCAGCTGATGACGACGTGGGTCAGTCACAGAGTGACGCATGGCACGAGAAAGCAGATGAACCAGGGTGGAGATCGTTCAAGAACGACGATCAGTGGTCAGCTACCGAGTGACCACCACCAGAAGATCGGTTCCTACTTGAGCGCCTGGAAGCAGAGCGCGAGAAGTGATGAAGCACCGATCAGTCATCGGTGTGTGCAGAGTGATCAGTCATTGGTGCATGCGTTGTGATCAGTCATCGGTGCATGCAGAGTGATCAGTCATCGGTGCATGCGTTGTGATCAGTCATCGGTGCATGCAGAGTGATCAGTCATCGGTGCATGCAGAATGATCAGTCGTCGGGGGTTCCTTGCCAACACGTGTTAAACTGGGACCCAGGCTCCCAGCGAGAACGTTACTCAAGGACCTCGCCTGATTCCATAAGCAGAGCACGACAACGTGAAGAAGCGCCATCGGACATCGGCCAGGATGAGAGACACCTCGGTCATCGGTGTGTGTTGAGGTGACATCGGCCACGCGATGTGAACAACGCAACCAAAGATCAGTAAAGCGCCCAGAGGCAGGGAGCGGCCTTAGTCGCGAGACGACCACGCATGAAGATGAGAAGACGCAGTTAGGTGCAGAATCCTGCTGGGACGAGAACCCATCAAGGTTAGAGTCTCCCAGTGGGTTGCATGTCTGCCACATGGATGGTGAAGATGTTCCCAGAGAATAGGTAGGGCAGATAGGCACAGAAGTCGAGGGGTACAGAGGTACCCACGCAGCCTCCCCTGTCAGACTTGGCACTCAAGTGAAGAAGGCTGGCACGCAAGGTAGCCCTGGGGAGTGGAAACGACAGTGCAGAGTAATTAAGTGGCCCTAGAGGTAGCCAGTAGGGGCTACGCGGGTTTATATGAGGAAGAAGAACACCAAACCAGGTATGCAGTCTTTGCCTCAGAATACACAACACAAATCCAAGAACACTCAGTTTTCGAATCAAAGAGGACTGAGGGCACACACACACGGGTCTCACACAGAGAGATCCGAGAAAGAGTTTTGGTGTTCCCGTTGCCTGACTTGAGCGTCGGAGCTACAACGGCCGCTAGAGGCGTCGTCTGTGTGTTTTGCAGGCATCATTTGGAGTTCCGGCGAAGGTTCCTGGAACCTCCTTGCAGAACGCGCAGCAGTTAGAAAGCTAGGCGAAGGAGTGACGAGGCATTTTCCCCACGCTCGAGTCCGCGGCGAGATCAGTGTACCTTAATCATGGATGGAGGTAGTTGCACCAATGTGGCCAGTACAAGAGTGGTGGAAAAGCTTGGGTTATCCACCATCTCTCATACCAAGCCCTACAAACTCCAATGGTTAAGTAACAAAGGGGAAATCGTGGTAAATAAACAAGTCCTCATAGCCTTCTCAATTGGAAAATACAAGGATGAGGTCTTGTGTGATGTTGTATCAATGAAAGCTACTCATATTCTTTTAGGTAGGCCATGGCAATATGATAGAAAAACTTTACATGATGGCCTTACCAACAACATTTCTTTTACCTTCCATGGGCATAAGATCACCTTAAAATCTCTTTCTCCAAGAGAGGTCCGTGACGACCAAATAAAAATGAAAAATAAAAGAGAAAATGAAAAAGAAAAAGCAAGAAAAACTAAATCGAGTCACAACATATCTTCTTACATAACTAAATTAATCATGTTGACTCGTGCCATGCTTCCACCTGCACCTCCAAGGTGTGCTTCTTCTTTATCTTTTCATTACCAAATAACTCTCCTTACTTGACATCTTGGTCAAGAACATTTTGGGATGAACATCAAACACCTCCTAAGGGTTCTTCCCTTTTGATAGGCTTTTTCTCACCAAACTCTTTCATCCCAGAATATTCTTTTCCCAAATGGCTTGTCAAAAGAACTTGTCCTTTTAAACTCTCCAAGCTAAAAGAACATAAGTTTGTGTCACATCCCACACCTTGCAATATCTTGTCTGTACACCAACTAACTATGTTATATGCAGGAGTTTTGAATTCGTGGTCGAATTCTCTCAAACCTGGGGGGCATGATGCAAACAAGCCCACAAGGAGATGACCAAGGATGCTAAAGTACACAAAGAGAAGTCATCTCAAAGTAGAGACCTTACCAGAAGGAGAATTGAATAAAGACCAAAGCATCTAAAGTTCTTCCTGCTAGTCTTTTTAATGAGTAGAAAATGTTGTAAATAAGTTTGGGCTCATTTGAGGGGTCCAAATAGCAAACATAAGCTAGAATAGGTGCCTATAGCATAATAGGGGTGTGTAGTTATCATTTTAGCTTGTTTCTAGCCCTTTAGGAAGGTTTTTGACCTACTTTGTAGAAGAACAAGCCTAAGATGCGGGATTGACTTAGTCAAACCCTAAAGGCAGCCCCCTCACACATTTACCACCCTACCCTTGCTCTTCTTTCCCACCAAGGCACCCATTCCTATAAATAGGGTGCCTTACTCCATGTATTTACAAGTAGAAAATTATAGTAAAGAAATTTTGCACAAATTTTGTGTGAGTAGTGAGTGAGTGAGTCTCCTCCATTTTGGTCTTATCTTGTGGGTGATGATGCTCTCAAGTGGCGGCCTCCTCCCACTTATCTTGGTGGTTCTATCCTATCAAGTGACGTGATACATCCTAGCTCCACCATTCATAAGTTCTTCTTTCATCATCTCTTCCATTTATCCATTCCATTCTTGTTTTGTATCTTCCTTGTTTTGTAATTGTATTGGACCAGAACTCATAGCGCTCAAAGCTCGCCAGTCGGACCTCGACATTTCCCTCAATCAGGCCAGCTCTGTACATGGTCCCATTTTGATGAAGACTAAGTAGAGGAGGTACTTGAGGCCCAAGCCCAAGAAGCCCAATCCTAAGTTGGGGTCGAAACCCAACCCATGAGCTCAACATCTGTCGTGCCTCAAAGGATTACTACGAGCAAGGCTAAAGCTTTGGGTGATAAGCATCAATGGATGACTCTTTTTGTAATTTCCTTTTGAGTAGTTTGTAGAAGAATAATAGAGGTAGGTGTAAATATAGGAATAGGGGATGTTAATTGATCCGGTCGGTCATTGGTAGTCGATGACGTCAGCAACAGATGACGACGTGGGCCAGTCACAGAGCAACGCGTGGCATGAGATAGCAGATGAACCAGGGTGGAGATCGTTCAAGAACGGCGATCAGTGGTCAGTTACCGAGTGACCACCACCAGCAGATCAGTTCCTACATGAGCGCCTGGAAGCAGAGCGCGAGGAGTGATGAAGCACCGATCAGTCCTCATTGCATGCAGAGCGATCAGCCGTTGGGGGTTCCTTGCCAACACGTGTTAAATTGGGACCCAGGCTCCCAGCGAGAACGTTACCCAAGGACCTCGCATGATTCCATAAGGAGAGCACGACAACGTGAAGAAGCGTCATCTGTCATCGGTTAGGGTGACACATCGATCATTGGCCAGAATGAGACATCGGCCATCGGTCAGGATGAGAGATACCTCGGTCATCGGTGTGTGGCGAGTGACGTCGGCCACGACGACGTGAATAACGCGCTAAGTTACTCCACAAGGGAATTGTAGTGGCCAGACCTCAGACATCAGCCAGGGGCTGAGAGATCGATGAGCCCTCAGAAGGGTCGATCACCAAGAACAAGGGTGATGAGAGATCGCCAACAGGGGGACACATCGGTCATCGGTGCCCAGAGCCAGTGAGCGGCCTTAGTCACGGAACGACCATGCATGAGGCGATGGAGGCACAGTTAGGTGCAGAATCCTGTTGGGACGAAAACCCATCGAGGTTAGAGTTCCCAGTGAGGCTGCATGCCTGGCACGTGCACCGTGAAGATGTTCCCAGAGAGTGAGTGCGTGCAGAGGCGCCCACATGGCCGTTCTGTCAGACTTTCCACTCAAGTAGAGGAAACTTGCACGCAAGATACCGCAGAGAGTGGGTGATGGCAGTGCAGAGGTACTCAAGTGAGGCCTAGACGTAGCCAGTAGACCTCAAAGGTATATGGGTGGCAGAGAAACACTGAACGAGGTACGCAATACGGAACCCAGAAATTAGACAAAGAGAGTTCTTGGTGTTTCCTTGCCCAAACTGACTTGAGCGTCGGAGCTACACCGAACGCTAGGGTGCCCCTTTGTGTTTGCAGGAACCGTTTGCTTCGTTCGAAGGGAAGCCAACCGGAGGAACAAACGCGGACGCGGGAGGAACGCGGAGCCCATCCACGTTCGAGTCCACCGGCGGGAACATTAATGTACAAAGATAAGTCACACCTTCCATGTGACATAAAAAGAAGGTGTAGGTGTAGTTTTTAGAAGGTGCCAAAATAGAAAAAAGGTCACACCTCCCTTGTGACTTAAATTGGCGTTGAAATTAGAGTTTGAATTAGGCTGTAATTTGAATTTGTTTTGATCCTGCCGCTTGACTCGAACGTGGAGGATTGCCTCGTCACTCCTTCGTCTAGCCTTCTGTTCTGCAAGAACGCTCCAAGAACCACCACCGGAACTGCAAACGCTGCCTGCAAAACAACGCAGACGGCGCCTCTAGCGGCCGTGTGCACTCCGACGCTCAAGTCAGGCAACAGGAACACCAAAAGCTCTCACTGAATCTCTCTGTGAGACTCGTGTGTGCTCTCAGATCCACTTTCTCTCTCCATAATTGTTTTCTGTTATCACTGTGCAACGTGTAAGAACGCTCCCACAGTGACTCCGAGAAAACTATGTGTAAGACTGTGTAAGTTTGTAAAATGAAAAAGACCTCCCTTACCTTACATGACGTGGAGTGCTTTATACCTGGGCCGTGCCTCTCTCCCAGATGGTGACACGTGGAGGCATGCAGCTGGCATCTACCGTACACGCGTCACACCTGGAGGGCTTCTGCGCTTCTTTCTGTGCGGGCCGCATGCTCCCAGGAGAGCGCCAGGTGTGGCTGGTCTAAACTCACTCGCCAGGCGCATCCTACTTGCATGGCCTCGCCGCACGTCCTCTGAGTGGGCATCATGCCAGGTGCATGCGTAACGTTCTCGCTGGGACCTCGGTCCCAGCTTAACACGCGTTGGCAAGAACCCCGATGACCGATCGCCCTCTGCATGCACTTACGACCGATCGCCCCCTGCATGCACTTACGACCGATCGCCCTCTGTACACACTTACGACCGATCGCCCTCTTCATGCAGTAACGCCCGACCGGTGCATCATAACTTTCCCCCGATGACCGGGCGGTGCTTCATGCCTTTCCACCGATGAACGTGCGGTGCCACATGCCTATCCACCAACGTCCGTGCGGTGGCTCATGACTATCCACCGACGTCCGTGCGGTGCTTCCAGGCGCTTATCTAGGCACCGCTCTGGGGGTGGTGACCACTTGGTATCTGACTACCGATCACCGTTCTAGGTAATTTCCTCCCTGATTCACTTGCTCTTTCTACCACGTGCCACCCTGTGCACGGTCCACGTGGTCAACTACTGCTAACGTCATCAACTACTGATGACCGACTGGATCATGTTTCACTTTCATTTCAGCCCTCTAAAACTATAAATAGAGGTGCTTGGTCATTGTAAATGCACATTGAAATTAAAAGTAAAGTTACTATACTCAAATTGTGAGTGAGTTTTGTGAGACTTGTTCTCTTCTTCCTTGTCTCACACCTCATGATGGACCCGAAGGTTAGGCCTGTAATACAAAGACGAAGAAAGTTCAACAAGGAGAAATGCCTGGTCATCAGGCAAGAAACATAGAAGTTGTTGGATGCTGGCCATATCAGGGAAATCCAATACCCTGAGTGGTTGGCAAACGTGGTATTGGTCAAGAAGGCTAGTGGAAAGAGGAGGATGTGTGTGGACTTTACGGATCTGAACAAAGCTTGCCCCAAAGATTCGTATCCATTGCCCAACATTGACACTTTGGTAGATAATGCATCTGGATGCATTCTCAGGGTACAATCAGATTCATATGCACCCTCGAGATGAAAGTAAGACTACTTTCATGACGGAGCTCACCAGCTATTGCTACAAGGTGATGCCATTTGGGTTGAAGAATGCTGGAGCGACATACCAGAGATTGATGGACAGGATTCTCACCCCCATGATAGGGCGCGTATGTGGACGACATGGTCGTCACCTCGACAGAGCAGGAACGACATGTGGCAGATTTGGAAGAGCTATTTATTACGATAGCCAGGTATAATCTGAAATTGAACCCTGAGAAATGTGTGTTTGGGGTAGAAGCAGGAAAGTTCTTGGGGCTTCTCCTCACAAAACGGGGGATAGAAGCAAATCCCGAGAAGTGTGCGGCGATCATTGCCATGAGGAGTCCCGCCACCGTGAAGGAAATGCAGCAATTGACAGGAAGGATGACCGCCCTCTCTCACTTCTTGTCAACCGGGGAAGATTGGGGATACCATTACTTCCAGTGTTTTAAAAGGAATAATTGCTTTGTGTGGACAACAGAATGTGAAGAAGCATTTGTGAAGCTAAAGGAGTACCTGGCCGGCCCACCAGTTCTTTGCAAGCCACTGCCAGGTACTCCCCTTTGTCTCTACTTTGTAATCATAGATCGAGCGATCAGTTCAGTCCTAGTGCAGAAGCAGGAGCACGCTCAGAGGTCCATATATTTTGTAAGTAAGGTGTTGTAGGGGCTAGAGGTGCGTTATCAGGTCATTGAGAAAGTGGCCTTAGTAGTGGTATTTGTAGCCTAGAGACTCCGTCACTATTTCCTGAGTTTCACGGTGATAGTGATGACTGACCTGTCGATTCGCAAGATACTACAGAAACCAGACATGGCTGGCAAAATGGTGCGATGGGCAGTTGAGCTTTCCAAGTTCGATGTATAGTATGAACCAAGAGGTCCTATCAAGGGGCAGGTTTATGCTGATTTTGTGGCGGAACTATCCATGGGAACTACCCCACCAGACAGTTGAGACTTTTAGTGGATTCTTTTAGTAGATGGGTCCTCCAACCAATAGGGTAGTGGAGCAGTTATTATCTTGGAAGGGCCAAATGGGTTGTTGATTGAGCATGCCCTGAAATTTGCCTTTAAGGCTAGTAATAATTAGGCTGAGTATGAAGCATTGGTGGCTGGAATGTTGCTTGACAAGGAGATGGGCGCTCGAAGCCTATTGGTAAAGAGTGATTTGTTACTGGTGACTGGGCAAGTTACAGGAGGATATCAGGCCAAGGACCCCCAAATGGCCTCGTATTTGAAATTAGTCATGTTGTTGAAAGAAACTTTTCCCGTGTTTGAGCTGATACACATTCCAAGAGAGCAAAATGCACGAGCAGACCTGCTGGCAAAGCTCGCTAGCTCAGGCAAAGAAGGTCGCTAGAGGTCGGTAATCCAAGAGACCTTGAAGGCACTCAGAATTGTTGTAGATGATACGGGTGACGAACAACGGGTGAATGTAGTGGGTATTGGGAAAAAAAGGCATTGATCGCTGACTCAAGAGACTTTAAGGGTGCCTAAGATAAGTGTTTACAGCTTATCTGAAGAAGGACCGCTGGACGTCTGCCTTATTGATATAAGTGAGACCTGGATGACACCCTATAGGCGTTACCTTGCCGATGGTGTGCTTCCAATGGAGCCTACAGAGGCCAAGATTGTGAAGAAGAACGTAGGAAGGTATATGATCCTGCCGCTTGACTCGAACGTGGAGGATTGCCTCGTCACTCCTACGTCTAGCCTTCTGCAACTGCGTGTTCTGCAAGAACGCTCTAAAAATCGTCGCTGGACCTCCAAACGCTGCCTGCAAAACAACGCAGACGGCGCCTCTAGCGCCCGTGTGCACTCCGATGCTCAAGTCAGGCAACAGGAACACCAAAAACTCTCACTGAATCTCTCTGTGAGACTCGTGTGTGCTCTCAGATCCACTTTCTCTCTCTATAACTGTTTTCTGTTATCACTGTGCAACGTGTAAGAACGCTCCCACAGTGACTCAGAGAAAACTATGTGTAAGACTGTGTAAGTTTGTAATCTGAAAAGAACTCCCTTACCTTACATGACGTGGAGTTCTTTATACCTAGGCCGCGCCTCTCTCCCAGATGGTGACACGTGGAGGCATGCAGCTGGAATCTACCGTACACGCGTCACACCTGGAGGGCTTCTGCGCTTCTCTCTGTGCGGGCCGCATGCTCCCAGGAGAGCGCCGGGTGTGGCTGTTCTAAACTCCCTCGCCAGGCGCATCCTGCCTGCATGGCCTCGCCGCACGTCCTCTGAGTAGGCATCATGTGAGGTGCATGCGTAACGTTCTCGCTGGGAACCTTGGTCCCAGCTTAACACGCTTTGGCAAGAACCCCGATGACCGATCGCCCTTTGTACGCACTTACGACCGATCGCGCTCTTCATGCACTAACGCCCGATCGCGCTCTTCATGCAGTAACGCCCGACCGGTGCCTCATAACTTTCCACCGATGACCGACCGGTTCCTTATAACTTTCCCCGATGACTGGGCGGTGCCTCATGCCTATCCACCGATGACCGTGCCGTGCCTCATGCCTATCCACCGACATCCGTGCGGTGCTTCCAGGCGCTTATCTATGCTCTGAACTGGGAGTGGTGGCCACTTGGTATCTGACTACCGATCACTGTTCTAGGTGATCTTCTCCCTAATTCACTTGCTCTTTCTACCACGTGCCACCCTGTGCATGGTCCACGTGGTCAACTGCTGCTGACATCATCAACTACTGATGACCGACCGGATCAGTATACTTTGATAGATGGGAAACTGTTTGGGTAAGGTTACACCCATCCCACTCTTACCTGTATAAATGGTGATCAATGTACACGAATTATGACAAAGCTCCACAAGGGTATCTGCGGGAGCCACATTGGAGGGAAAACTCTCTCTTTGAAAGTTGTTCGAGCAGGGTATTACTGGTCGACTATGCGAGAGGATTGTATGAAGTATGCGCAACGGTGCATGCAGTGCCAGAAACATGCTGATTGGCATTATGCACCCCTAGAGGAATTGCGATCGATCAGTAGCCCATGTCCTTTTCATACATGGGGCATTGACATTCTGGGATCGTTCCCATTGGCCATTCGACAAATGAAGTATTTGGTAGTGGCTATTGAGTACTTCACCAAGTGGATAGAAGCTGAACGCGTTGCACAGATCACCGCTCCTAAAGTTCAGCACTTTGTATGGAAGAATATTGTTTGTCGTTTTGGAATTCTAAAGCGCTTGGTGTCTGATAATGGTACCCAGTTCGCTAGCCAGTAGCTCGGAAAGTTGTGCATGGAGCTCGGCATTAAGCAGGTATTCACATCTATAGAACACCCCCAAACCAATGGGCAGGTCGAGTCTGCCAATAGGATTTTGCTAAGGGGTTTGAAAAGGAGATTGGAAAAGGCAAAGGAGAGTTGGGCAGAAGAGGTTTCGCGAATTTTATGTGATGGAGATCAAATAGAAGAGGAAGATGAGGCCCAAGCCCAAGAAGCTCAAGGACAAAATAGCTCAACATCCTTCATGCCTCAAAGGATTACAAGGAGCAAGGCTAAAGTTTTGGGTAAAGAGCATCAAATGTTATCACTCTTTGTAATTACCCTTGTATAAACATTTGTAAATATTTGTAAATAATATAGAGCCTTAGGACAAATGCCAAAAGAGGAAAACCAAAAGAAACCTCTCTTTGTAAGGCATTAGTAGGCGCTTTTTAGAAGAAAAGAGTGGAAGAAGTGACTCTTCCTACTCCTTCTCACATAGGTGCTAGAAGGAGCTAGAAGAGTGTCTCTTCCCACTCCCTCTCCTTTGTAAACACAACTGGTCGTCCTTGTTATAAATAGGGGTCCTTGGTACTTGATCCGGTCGGTCATCGGTAGTCGATGACGTCAGCAGCAGACGACCACGTGGGCCAGTCACAGAGTGACGCGTGGCATGAGATAGCAGATGAACCAGGGTGGAGATAGTTCAAGAACGGTGATCAGTGGTCAGTTACCGAGTGACCACCACCAGCAGATCAGTTCCTACATGAGCGCCTGGAAGCAGAGCGCGAGAAGTGATGAAGCACCGATCAGTCATCGGTGCATGCAGAGCGATCAGTCGTCGGGGGTTCCTTGCCAACACGTGTTAAACTGGGACCCAGGCTCCCAGCGAGAATGTTACCCAAGGACCTCGCATGATTCCATAAGGAGAGCACGACAACGTAAAGAAGCGCCATCGGTCATCGGCCAGGATGAGAGATACCTCGGTCATCGATGTATGGCAAGTGACGTCGGCCGCGGCGATGTGAACAACGCGACCAGTGATCAGTAAAGCGCCCGCAGGTAGGGAGTGGCCTTGGTCACGAAACGACCATGCATGAGGCTTGGAACGCACAGTTAGGTGCAGAGCCCTGTTGGGACGAGAACCCATCAGGGTCAGAATTTCCTAGAGAGGAAGTATGCGTGGCACGTAGACCATGAAGGTACTCCCAGAGCAGTTGGCGCCAGAGATTAGGAAGGGCAGGTGGGCACGGAAATCGAGGGTACACAGAGGTACCCATGTGGCCTTCCCTGTCAGAGTTTTCACTCAAGTAAGGAAGCCTGCACACGCAAGATGGCCCAGAGAGAGTGGGTGATGGCAGTGCAGGAATACTCAAGTGAGCCCTAGAGGTAGCCAAGAAACCTCAAGAGTATATGAGGGGCAGAGGAACGCTACCCCAGTTACGCAATACGTAACCCAGACACTCAGTTTTCAAACTCAAGAACACTGAGGACACACACACGAGTCTCATAGAGAGATTCAGAGAGATCTTTGGTGTTCCTGTCGCCTGACTTGAGCGTCGGAGCTACAACGGCCACTAGAGGCGCCGTCTGTGTGTTTTGCAGGCATCGATTGGAGTTCCGGCGAGGGTTCTTGGAGCATTCCTGCAGAACACGCAGTTGCAGAAGGCTAGACGAAGGAGTGACGAGGCATATACTCCACGTTCGAGTCAGCGGCGGGATCAGTTCTTAATAATACAAGTTGGAAATTGAAGTATAGAAACTATCTTGAGTTGTTGTGAGGGAGAGTTGTGAGACTAGTTCTCTTCCTCCTCCTTCCATGTCTTATCTTGTGAGCTTTGGAGACTCTCAAGTGGTGGCACCTCCCACTCATCTTGGAAGAACCACCCTCCAAGTGGTGTGAAGCACATCTCCAAAAGACTACAACCACATAAGTCATTTCTATTCATCTTCCAAAATACCCATTTTTGTTCTACTTGTTTGTTTGCAATTTCAATCGGTTCAATCTCTTTCTTATGATGTCCTCTTTCATTTGTTGTATTTGTTTCTCATTTTAATCGGTGCAAACATGTTATAAAAATCTGTTTTTGGTTCGGTTTCCACCTTTACCCATTTCTATGTTGAGTTCTTGAATTTCCATTAGTTGGTTGTGTTCTTGTAGTGTTTCTATTGTTAGTTTCAATTCTTTTTGTGTTTCTACTTTTAATCTTATGTTGTTGTACTGTTCTTGTGTTCTTCATACATATACCTTGCTGTTCTTGAGGAAACCCATTCGGTTTAATCCATATAACTCATAAAAGTCACTTAAACATGTGTTTTTCTCTTGGACCTTTAGAAATGAACCTTCACATCTACTTAACACTTGCTAAGTTAATGTCCAGTGGGGATTTTCTCTAGGTGACTCACCCTAATTGCTTTAAGAATCTTGATCCAATTCTTAACAAAGTGTTACAAATTAATAAAGATGAATTCAACTCACATCACTATGGGCCTACCACACCACTCCTCAATCCACTACAAAGGAGACGCCCTTCAGCCTGGTATATGGATTTGATGCCATGATCCCAGTAGAGATATAGGAGAACTCGCCGCGGTTCCAAAACTTAGTGGCAGAGGAGTCTAATGAAGGTAGAAATATGAATCTTGACCTACTTGATGAGGTGTGAGATTAGGCACGCATTAAAGCCGAAGTTTTGAAAAGAAAGGTGGAGCAAAATCAGAGGTCCAAGTTAAGACCTTGGTAGTTCTAGGTCGCCGACCTGGTAATGCGAAAGGCTCACTCGTATCTGATCCGGTCGGTCATCGGTAGTCGATGATGTCAGCAGCAGATGACCATATGGATCATTCACAGGGTGACACGTGGAATAAGACAGCAGGTGAATCAGGGAGAAGATCACTCAGAACGGTGATCGGTGGTCAGTTATCGAGTGACCACCGCCCCCAGATCAGTGCCAAGAGGAGCGCCTGGAAGCAGAGCGCTAGAAGTAATGAAGCACCGATCAGTCATCGGTGCATGGTCATCGGGGTTTCTTGCCACACGCAGTTAAATTGGGACCTAGGCTCCCAGCGAGAGCGTTACGCATGCACCTCGCATGATTCCAAACCAGAAGAAGAAGAGCTGCTCGCCAGTAGGGTCGTGCATGAGGATGGCATGAGAGAGCTAGTAAGCTAGTCAGTCATCGGTGACTCTCTTAACCCATTACGTGCATGGCACTGTGCAATGAGACCATGCATACAGGAAGCAGCGCCTGGTGAGTGTTGTAGTGGCCAGACCTCGGACGTCGGCCAAGAGCTAAGAGGTCGGCACAAGAGAGGTCGGTCTGGTGGGCCCAATAGGACATGGAGAACTGATGACGTCACCGAGCCATGTCAGTTGGGTCCTACAGTGTGGGCCAGAGCTATGTGGGGGTGATACCACAGACGTGGAGCAGTGGGTCGATGAGCCCTCAGTAGGGTCGATCACTAGAGCGAGGCAATGTGTCCTCGTCACACAACAGGGCGATGAGAGACACATCGGTGCATGGTCATCGGGGTTTCTTGCCACACGCAGTTAAATTGGGACCCAGGCTCCCAGCGAGAGCGTTACGCATGCACCTCGCATGATTCCAAACCAGAAGAAGAAGAGCTGCTCGCCAGTAGGGTCGTGCATGAGGATGGCATGAGAGAGCTAGTAAGCTAGTCAGTCATCGGTGACTCTCTTAACCCATTACGTGCATGGCACTGTGCAATGAGACCATGCATACAGGAAGCAGCGCCTGGTGAGTGTTGTAGTGGCCAGACCTCGGACGTCGGCCAAGAGCTAAGAGGTCGGCACAAGAGAGGTCGGTCTGGTGGGCCCAATAGGACATGGAGAACTGATGACGTCACCGAGCCATGTCAGTTGGGTCCTACAGTGTGGGCCAGAGCTATGTGGGGGTGATACCACAGACGTGGAGCAGTGGGTCGATGAGCCCTCAGTAGGGTCGATCACTAGAGCGAGGCAATGTGTCCTCGTCACACAACAGGGCGATGAGAGACACATCGGTCATCGGTCAGGATGAGAGACACTTCGGTCAACAGGGTGTGACGAGGTGACATCGGCCAGGGTGATTTGAACAACGTGACCAGAACAGTTGAGATTGATTCCCCAAAGGGACCAGTGATCAGTAAAGTGCCCAGAGCCAGGGAGAGGCCTTAGTCACGAAATGTCCATGCATGAGGCGGGGGAAGCACAGCTATGTACAGAGCCTTGAGGGGTAGAGAACTCACCAAGATTAGAGTTTCCCAGTGAGGTTGCCTGCATGGCACGCGGACCGTGAAGGCGTTCCCAGAGCAGTTGGCGCGAGTGATTAGGTAGGGCAAGTGGGCACAGAAATTGAGGGTATACAGAGGTACGCACGTGGCCTTCCCTGTCAGATTTTGCACTCAAGTAAAGGAAGCCTGCACGCAAGATTGCCCTCATAGTGGGTGATGGCAGCGCAGGAGTAATCGAGTGAGCCCTAGAGGTAGCCAGTAAACGCTAAGACTATATAAGGGGCAGAGAAACACTCAGCAAAGGTACGCAATACGTGATTTCAAACTAGAGATTTCACTGAGAGATTTTTGGTGTTCCTGTTACCTGACTTGAGCGTCGGAGCTACAACGGCCGCTAGAGGCGCCGTCTGTGTTGTTTTGCAGGCATCGTTTGGAGTTCCAGAGTAGGTTCTTGGAGCGTTCTTGTAGAACCAGTTGCAGAAGGCTAGACGAAGGAGTGACGAGGCATATCCTCCACATTCGAGTCAGCGGCAGGATCAGTATCAATTGGAAAACAAGTGGTCTCCCAAATGAACTGGCCCATTCCGTGTGGTAGAGACACTCGGTAATGGAGCTTATAGGCTCGAGACTTTGGAGGGTGGAGCTATTCCTCGAACATGGAATGGGGCCAACCTTAAATTTTATTTCAGTTAATGTATAATGTCAATCATGAACAGTTAAGGGGACACTCTTTTTCCCTCATGAGGGTTTTTTAACGAGGTCATCCAATGAAAAATTATTTGAAAAGAAGGTGATCTGTCATTATATTGCTACCATTAAGCATTTGGGGCCTCAGGGTTCTGAGCATAGGCACCCCCAAATCGCTGCTCGTCAGAGTCTGGTTTGAGCTCTACCATTAAGCATTTGGGGCCTAAGGATTCTGAGCATAGACACCCCCAAATCGCTGCTCGCCAGAGTCTGGTTTAAGCCCTACCATTGAGCATTTGGGGCCTCGGGGTTCTGAGCATAGGCACCCCTAAATCGCTGCTCGCCAGAGTCTGGTTCGAGCCCTACCATTAAGCATTTAGGGCCTCAGGGTTCTGAGCATAGGCACCCCCAAATCGCTGCTCGCCAGAGTCTGGTTTGAGCCCTACCATTGAGCATTTGGGGCCTCAGCATTCTGAGCATAGGCACCCCCAAATTGCCTGTGGCCACGGAGTATGAGTTATCCTATGATTGGCTCTGTTAGGAGCACCATCCTTGTTATGTTTGATTGACACATCAGTTGTAACATCCCGCCAAATTTCTTTTCATAAATATAAAATGAATTAAAGGTAAGACAATAATATTTAAGTGAACATACGTATTTATATAAAATGTAGTTGCTCCTCACAGGGAGTTTAATACATAACCGGTCAAATTTTTTTAAAACTTAAACAAAATACAGTCAAATACATTGAAACCGGCGGTCTCCATACATAAACTGGCGATCTCCTATCAGAAGGCCCAAAACAGCCGATCTGCTATCAGGACAGAAATCAGGCGATCACCACAAAGAGACAGAAACAGGCGATCTCTTCCCCGACGACCACTCACTAAGGAGCTCTACTTCCTGGAAGATCATCTGTTCCCGTGTAAATTATACACGATCATCACAGTTTTAAGAAAACAGCCATAGAACCAAAACACGCAGGGTAAGCTAGATATTTTAAAGAGAGTTTAGATAAGAACTTTAAAGTCAAGATAAAACAAATTCAAGGTACCCACGTAAAACTATAGATTTTCTCGTTCCCTTCACCTGATCGCCAAGAAATCACACATTTCACAATATTTTCAAGAGTTCTTCTATTCACATAATGCACCAAGTGTCTATCAATTCAATGTTTCTCATTTCTCACGTCAGACTTCCACTGACTCATCACACAAGACACTTGACACTACTTCCGGAAGACTCATGCATTGACTAGACTCATAGATTTGCACCTGTCATACTGCCCACTGTGAAATCACACACATTCACAGGGTCGCCGTGAAATCACACACATTCACAAGCGTATAAATGAATCTCAATATCATCACTATCCTAGCATGACAGGGTTAATCCACACAACAGGTCGAGCTCGTTCTCTTTCAAACAACTCATCCATACGTATGAACCTCCTTCGACTCTCAACGCCCGAATAACTTCATCTATATGATTCCATTATATCAGGAGAGTCAGGATATCATGACGAATCACCGGTCAATGCACATCCTACACGATCTTACACGGTATTTTCTTTCCTGAGAATACTATGCCTTGATCTCACATTCACAACATTCAACACATCATATAACACTTAAATGAATGATTTCAATCACAGCAAAACTCATTCCAAGGTTCATATTTTCGAATATCACATCTAAATCTCAAACAGTTTTCAAAATAACACCAAAGATAGGGGAGTTCGCAAAACAACGCCAAAACCGGCGATCTTGTCCAAAAACAGGGGATTTCGAAATCTGTATTTAAAACCGGCGACCACGTCGCCCAAACACATAGAACAGAGCATCACGAAGAAGAATATGAAACCGGCGACCACGTCGCCCTCACTTCAGAAATAGCTAAATCTACGGCTTTTATTGAAAATAAAGCTAGCTTCCCTTACCTGAACTTGCGCAAAACACCAAGAGCTTTGAAACCCAACGAAGCTCAAAGAATGCCTTGGCTCTGTTTTAGCGTCTGGTTTGTAGAACTTGCAGAGAATCTTCCAGGTGCTGTAATGGTAGTCGTCGCTCGTCGTAATGGTGCTTGAGGTTGCCTGAATCGCAGCGCGAAGGAGAGAAAAGAGAGGGATGAAGATGCACTCACTCTTTCACTCTTGAGCCACTGTAACCTTCTTTGCCTTCCCGCAGTGGGCTTTTGAATCCAAGCCTACCTGTCCACGCATGCTGCTGCTGCCACCCCTTCTGCAGGAAAGCCAGAGTGTACGTTCTCACTGAACAGTACGGCCACGGTTGTCTCTTGTGCATGCCAACCACTGCCCTGAACAGTACGACCACAGTTGTCTCTCTTGCATGCCAACATTCTGATGTCACTATTTTGAACCACCCTTTTTTGTCCACGTGGCGCGCGTGCAGGACGTGCCATGCTGGGAGTCTGGGTCCCACCTTAACTGTGTGAAACTCGACATCGCGCGATAATGTTCCACCGATGACCGCTCGCTCGATGACTTTCCACCGATGACAGATAGCGCGATGACTATACACCGATGACAGATAGCGCGATGACTATACACCGATGACAGATAGCGCGATGACTACCCACCGATGTCTCTCCCGGGGAGACGGCCGATGCCTATCCCTGGCGACACCCGCATGCCTCTCGCGCCCTGGCGATGCCTGCGCGCCCCCTCGCGCCCTGGCGATGCCTGCATGCCCCTCGCGCCCTGGCGATGCCTGCATGCCCTTCGCGCCCTGGCGATCATGTGTAGTAGGCGACCGGCGATCTTATAGTCTTCTAAACTACACTTTCCTTCCTTTTTATTTTAAATAAAAACATGCTTAGAATTCATTTAAAATATATCCCTTTTTATTCCAATTTAATTTTACAGGTCCTTACATTCTCCCCATCAAGAAAAATTTTCGTCCCCGAAAATTGAATTACAAGGAAAAGAGGTATGGGTAAGCATCTCTCATCGGTTCTTCTAACTCCCAAGTTGAATCCCCCGATCTCTCATCCCACACCACTTTCACCATGTTGATGGTCTTGCCTCTGAGCTGTTTACTTTGCCGATCGTCAATCCTGACTGGTTTTGCTTCAAAGGACAAGTCATCGCTGATCTGCACATCGTCCCCTTCCAGCACATGACTAGGGTCTGCCATGTACTTCCTCAGCTGTGATACGTGAAAGACATTGTGCAGATTCGCTAAATGGGGAGGTAGGGCGATCTCATAAGCCACTGGACCAATCTTCCTTAAGATCTGATATGGTCCCACGAACTTAGGGGACAACTTCTTTGATCTGATCGCCCGTCCTACCCCCTTGGTTGGTGTTACTCTCATGAACACATGGTCTTCAGCAGCAAACTCCAAAGGCTTTCTCCTCTGATCTGCATAGGACTTCTGCCTACTTTGAGAAGCTCTCATTCTGCTTTGTATCTGTTTCACCTTCTCGGTCGTCTGCTGAATCAATTCTGGCCCAACCAGGACTGCTTCGCCCTCCTGGTACCAACATAAGGGAGTTCTGCATTTCCTCCCATACAGGGCTTCATATGGTGCCATCCCAATACTAGCGTGATAACTGTTATTATAGGTAAACTCCACCAGTGGCAACACCTCATCCCAACTTCCCAATTGATCCAAGACGCACGCCCTCAGCAGATCTTCCAAAGATTGGATCGTTCTCTCTGAATGCCCATCTGTTTGGGGATGATATGCAGAGCTCATCCTCAACCCAGTTCCCAAGCAATCTTGTAAGGTCTGCCAAAACCGTGAAGTGAACCTGGGATCTCTATCTGAAACAATGTTGGAAGGAACTCCATGCAACCTCACTATTTCTTTGATGTATAATTGTGCCAACTTGTCCATAGGCATCTTCATATTCACTGGAAGAAAGTGGGTACTTGTAACATCCCGCCAAAAACTATTCATATTTATATAATGAAAATAAAGGTAAACAAATAATGTTGAAGAGAACATAATTATATATATAAGTAATGAAGTTGCTCCTCACAGGGAGTTTAATACATAACCAGTCAAATGTTTTTCAAAACTTAACGAAATCAATCAAATACAACGAAAACGGCGGTCTCCATACATAAACCGGCTATCTCCTAACAGAAGACCCCAAAACAGGCGATCTGCTATCAGGACAGAAATCCGGCGATCACCACAAAGAGACAGAAATAGGCGATCTCTTCCCCGGCGACCACTCACTAAGGAGCTCTACTTCCTGGAAGATCATCTGCTCCCGTGTAAATCATACACGATCATCACAGTTTTGAGAAAACAGCCACAGAACCAAAACACGCAGGGTAAGCTAGATATTTTAAAGAGAGTTTAAATAAGAACATTAAAATCAAGATAAAACAATTTCAAGATATCCACGTAAAACTATAGAGTTGCTCATTCCCTTCACCTGATCGCCAAGAAATCACACACTTTACAATATTTGCACAGAGTCATTCTATTTCACAAACTGCATCAAGTGTCTATCAATTTCAAGGTTCCTCATTTCTCACGTCACACTACCACTGACTCAGCACACAAGACACTTGACACTACTTCCGGAAGACTCATGCATTGACTAGACTCATAGATTTGCACCTGTCATACTGCCCACTGTGAAATCACACACATTCACAGGGTCGCCGTGAAATCACACACATTCACAAGCGTATAATGAATCTCAATATCATCACCATCCAAGCATGACAGGGTTAGTCCACACAACAGGTCGAGCTCGTTCTCTTTCAAACAACTCACCCATACGTATGAACCTCCTTCGACTCTCAACGCCCGAATAACTTCATCTATATGATTCCATCATATCAGGAGAGTCAGGATATCATAACGAATCACCGGTCAATGCACATCCTCACGATCTTACACGGTATTTTCTTTCCTGAAAATACTATGCCTTGATCTCACATTCACAACATTCAACACATCATGCCACACTTAAATGAATGATTTCAATCACAGGAAAACTCACTCCAAGGTTCATGTTTTCGAATATCACATTTACATCTCAAACAATTTCAAAACAACACCAAAAACAGGGGAGTTCGTAAAACAGCGCCAAAACCGGCGATCTTGTCCAAAACAGGGGATTTCGAAATCTGTATTTAAAACCGGCGACCACGTCGCCCAAACACATAGAACAGAGTATTCACGAAGATGAAAAAGAAACCGGCGACCACGTCGCCCTCACTTCAGAAACAGCTAATCTATGGCTTGTATTGAAAATGAAGGCTAGCTTCCCTTACCCGGACTTGCGCAAAACACCAAGAGCTCTGAAACCCAACGAAGCTCAAAGAATGCCTTGGCTCTGTTTTAGCGTCTGGTTTGTAGAACTTGCAGAGAATCTTCCAGGTGCTCTAATGGTAGTCGTCGCTCGTCGTAATGGTGCTTGAGGTTGCCTGAATCGCAGCGCGAAGGAGAGAAAAGAGAGGGATGAAGATGCACTCACTCTTTCACTCTTGAGCCACTGTAACCTTCTTTGCCTTCCCGCAATGGGCTTTTGAATCCAAGCCTACCTGTCCACGTATGTTGCTGCTGCCACCCCTTCTGCAGGAAAGCCTGAGTGTACTATTTCACTGAACAGTACGGCCACGGTTGTCTCGTGCGTCTGCCAAACACTGCCCTGAACAGTACGACCACTGTTGTCTCTTCTGCATGCCAACCACTGCCCTGAACAGTACGACCGCGAGTGTCTCTTGCGCATGCCAACATTCTGATGTCACTATTCTGAACCACCCTTTTTGTCTACGTGGCGCGCGTGCAGGACGTTTCATGCTGGGAGTCTGGGTCCCACTTTCTCTGTGTGAAGCTCGACATCGCGCGGTAACCTTCCACCGATGACCGCTGGCGCGAAAACTATCCACCGATGACCTCTCGCGCGAAGGCTATCCACCAATGTCCTCTTGCGCGAAGGCTATCCACCGATGACCTCTCGCACGAAGACTAGCCACCGATGACCTCTCGCGCGAAGACTCTCCACCGATGACCTCTCGCGCGAAGACTATCCACCGATGACCTCTCGCCCTGGTGATGCCCGCATGCCCCTCGCGCCCTGGCGATGCCCGCATGCCCCTTGAGCCCTGGCGATGCCTGCATGCCCCTCGCGCCATGGCGATGGCCGCATGCCTCTCACCTGGCGATGCCCGACGACACATCGCCACGCCTTCCTGAAGGTTCTTCATTCCACTATGTTACGTCCAAGGTATCATCTCCACATGACTCGGTGACGTCGGTAGCTTCACATTTCCAAGAGTAGATCAGCACCACTCCTCGTGCTCCCATGCATGCAACACTAAGGGTGATCTCTTTGCCCAAGCATAGAGCTTCGCATGCACAGCATATCTAAGGCTTAACCCACACCTTGATACGCGTGGTTGTTGGAACCCACTCTGGTTGATCCAGTATCTTGACCACATACTACGTGCATTCCCGTCGATGACGTACACTCTAGGCGATTGGCGCTCCTGTCCCCTCTAGGCGACAGGCGATTATGTGCCAGAGGAGTCGGAGATCGCCTCCATCTTCACTAACGGCGATCTTGTAGAAGACTTCTTAGTTACACTTTTCCTCCTTTACTCTTCTTGGTCCACATGTCATCCGACCGACCTCTACTAGCTTACCCCAGATCATGGGCGACGTCCGATGTCTGCTACTACGAAACTTCATTTACCAACTCTTTGTATTTTAAATAATAACATTTTTCTGAAATTATTTAAATATAACACTTTTATTCCAATTAAAGTTTCTAGGTCCTTACAATCTCCCCAACAAGAAAAATTTTCGTCCTCGAAAATTGGATTACAAGGAAAGAGGTAGGGATATGCTTCTCTCATGGTTTCTTCAAATTCCCCTGGTGATTTACCCGATCTGCACGTCGTCCACTTCCAACACGTGACTAGGGTCTGCAAGATACTTCCTTAGCCGTGATACGTGAAATACATTATGCAGGTTTGCTAAATGGGGAGGTGGGGCGATCTCATAAGCCACTGGACTGATCCCCCTTAGGATCTGATATGGCCCAACAAACTTAGGGGACAACTTCTTTGATCTGATCGCCCATCCTACACCCTTGGCTGGTGTCCTCCCTCATAAAGACATGATCCCCCAGCAGCAAACCCCAAAGGTCTTCTCCTCTGCTCTGCCTAGGACATCTGCTGACTTTGAGAAACTTTCATTCTGCCCTGTATCAGTTTCACCCTCTCGGTTGTCTGCTGAACCAACTCTTACTACTCCAATACTTCATCAAATTCCATTTTACATCCCTGCATATGGAATATGCTGCCCCATTGAGCGCCAACTCTAGCATTCACACTCTACTTCCAACCTTGAAGACTTGGTCGAGCAAGTCCAGAACTAGGCCCTTAACGTAACCAGGACTAGCCCCTTTTGAGAAAGCGAGCAAGATCCCTTCATCGGAAGGAAAGGGGACAACTGTCCACTACTCATGCCCCCTAGCTAATTCAAACTAGGATCCGGAATATCCCTCTAGGAATCAACTCCTGCATCTTGATCAAAACCATCCATTGACTCCTCAACTGTTGATCTAATTCTCACGCTCCCTAAAGGGACACCTTTTGTTCACCACTACGTTACATAATTCTGTACCTTATAAAGACAAAGTTCCTGTTGCTGTTACCTTCTAAATCATTATTATGACTCCTTTTGCCAACTCGGCTTCCTGCTCCCATTACGACCTTCTTTTTCAATATATATGTTGGATGCATTGATTTTGGGTTCAGGTGCCTATCCAAAAAGGCATACGAGAATGAACGCACCATATATCTCAACCACAACCATGCAAGTAGTGGAGCTGATTGGAAAAATTTTTCCTCTGCATCCAGAATCTCTTGCTTAAAGACAACTCTATTCTTCTTCTCTCCCAGATACAACAGACTATCTCCACTCACAATCTCTTCCACACCCAACTTTCTGAAATTTACTACATCTCTAGAAAGACTCAACATCATCATAACACGGCTTACCCTCATTCTTATCCACAGCCAATTCCTCCTTCCCTTCTACATTCACAGGCCGATCTGCATCCTATTTTGCCAAAATCAGGAGGCTTACGGTTTCGGAAGCCTTTTATCCCAACCCACCATTTCCATAATCATCTTTCAAATCACGATCAACAAAACAGCATCCATTCTGCGTGAAGCTTAAGCTAGAACCATCTCATGCTGTTTCATCGACATGAACATCTTCTAAGCTTCAAAAGAAAAATTCATTCTTGGAATTTAACTCTGGTACTTCCCATGGATACACATGCTTAAGCTTTAAACCCCCAGCATCCTGCTTATTTACCCTCCATGACTTATACGTAGCTGAGACTAAACCTTGGTACAACCAATTCTAACTTACACTTGCTTCTTTAATTCCATCTACTCAGCTGGAGTCATTATGTAGGGAGCCATGGACACTGGTCCAGCTCCAGGTACCAAAACAATAGAGAATTCCATCTCTCTCTTAGGAGGTAGTCCAGGCATTTCTTCTGGAACTACATCCATGAAATCTTTCACCACGCTTATCCTGCTCACGTCCTCTTCATTCTTCACTTCCAACCGAGCTAGGATCACGAAGCACCTCGCCCCTTTTTCCCAACTCCGACCACCCATGCTGAGCAGATATCACATCTGACTCTTGGAGGTCTGGAACCGCTAATTTTCTGCCTATCGCAATCTATGAGAACATGATTGGCAGAAAGCCAATCCATTCCTAGGGTAACATTCAGATCCTGAAGAGGTAGGCAGATCAAACTTACTTTGAACCTGCGTCCCTCTACCATCACTGGACATTCAGAGCAAACTATGGGGGTCGTAACCTGTCCTGATGCAGGTGTAGAGACCAACCGTTCAACGGTAACTCCTTCACTAGAAGGCCCAACTCGGCTACACACAAGCTTGACACAAAAGAGTGTGTCGCTCTGGAATCAAACAAAATTCTAACGCTTCTACCAGCTATAGAGTAAACACTTTGTACTAAGTTACCTGACTGAGATGCCTCCGCTCCAGACATGGCAAACACCCTCCCTCCTACCTGAGGTCTGCTACCTTTGTTCCTCAACTGCTGGGAACTAACGGGTTGAGTCATCCTTTTTCTATTAGGACAATCTCTAGAAATGTGCCCCATCTCTTGACATGTGAAACACCCTTTCTCTGAATTCCTCTTGGAGCACACCTTGACGTTATGTAACCCACCACAACGGAAACACCTTGATTTCCATGGTTGTTGCTGCTGAAACTGGAGCGGAACTGCTCCTGCCCGATGTGGTGGAGGTCTCGCATAAGGCTTGCTTTGTGGGTGCTGCACCTTGGCCTCCCCACTGGAGGGACCCCCTGGGTGTGATCTGATTACCCTGGAACCACCCCTCTCCAGGGTCTCCACCCTCTTTGCCTTCTCCACTAAGGCATGGAACTCCTTGATCCACTGATCTGGTTGGTTCGGAGAAACGTTCCCACGGAACTGGGTTGGGTTGTGCCTCATGAACTCTGTCATCCCCATCTGCTCCCGAGGCTGATTGACAGGGGAAGCTGTTGCAGCCGATCCAGCAGTTTCCAAATGATGCATTACAGCCTGATGAATCTGGGCCATTACCGTATTCTGCTGTTGGATGGCAGTTGCCATCATTTCCATGGCCCTGGCGATCTGGCCCATCTCTGAAGAAGGTCGGGGAGGGGTAGGAGGTTTACGCGCCATCTTTCTTCGTTCTCAGATTTTGAAACTATAGGTTTTCTATATTCCTACGACTACAAGAATGAGATCGATAAGAAATCAATTCATTCAGGAGGTAACATCTAGACCTTACAAAGGTCAACATCTCAAAGTCATTAAGAATTTGAGTTCATCAACAGAATCATAATACTTATAACCTCAAACAAAACACCAGGACAGCTACTGGTATACAACCATCAATCCAAACAACCACTTTCAATCAATTACAACACACTCAATAAAATAAAATAAATCACACCAGAACTCAATGTATACTAAACATCAAACCTTTGGAATTAAGATTGAGAATCATCTCGATCCAGTTATGAGTGTGCACCCTCATTACTTTATCAAGATCCTCTCATTCTTAATACCAAGATTTTCAATTAGGGCATACATTCACTAAGGCACACACAAAATTTCAATACAAAACATTTTGAAAACTTTTCACTATAGTTGTTATTTAAAACTCAAATAGATTTTATGAGCAGAAGAAACACAATGGATCCACAGCCCTCAGGTCATCCTAAGGACGAACTGCTCTGATACCATTAATGTAACATCCCGCCAAAAACTATTCATATTTATATAATGAAAATAAAGGTAAACAAATAATGTTGAAGAGAACATAATTATATATATAAGTAATGAAGTTGCTCCTCACAGGGAGTTTAATACATAACCAGTCAAATGTTTTTCAAAACTTAACGAAATCAATCAAATACAACGAAAACGGCGGTCTCCATACATAAACCGGCGATCTCCTAACAGAAGACCCCAAAACAGGTGATCTGCTATCAGGACAGAAATCCGGCGATCACCACAAGAGACAGAAACAGGCGATCTCTTCCCCGGCGACCACTCACTAAGGAGCTCTACTTCCTGGAAGATCATCTGCTCCCGTGTAAATCATACACGATCATCACAGTTTTGAGAAAACAGCCACAGAACCAAAACACGCAGGGTAAGCTAGATATTTTAAAGAGAGTTTAAATAAGAACATTAAAATCAAGATAAAACAATTTCAAGATATCCACGTAAAACTATAGAGTTGCTCATTCCCTTCACCTGATCGCCAAGAAATCACACACTTTACAATATTTGCACAGAGTCATTCTATTTCACAAACTGCATCAAGTGTCTATCAATTTCAAGGTTCCTCATTTCTCACGTCACACTACCACTGACTCAGCACACAAGACACTTGACACTACTTCCGGAAGACTCATGCATTGACTAGACTCATAGATTTGCACCTGTCATACTGCCCACTGTGAAATCACACACATTCACAGGGTCGCCGTGAAATCACACACATTCACAAGCGTATAATGAATCTCAATATCATCACCATCCAAGCATGACAGGGTTAATCCACACAACAGGTCGAGCTCGTTCTCTTTCAAACAACTCACCCATACGTATGAACCTCCTTCGACTCTCAACGCCCGAATAACTTCATCTATATGATTCCATCATATCAGGAGAGTCAGGATATCATAACGAATCACCGGTCAATGCACATCCTACACGATCTTACACGGTATTTTCTTTCCTGAAAATACTATGCCTTGATCTCACATTCACAACATTCAACACATCATGCCACACTTAAATGAATGATTTCAATCACAGCAAAACTCACTCCAAGGTTCATGTTTTCGAATATCACATTTACATCTCAAACAATTTCAAAACAACACCAAAAACAGGGGAGTTCGTAAAACAGCGCCAAAACCGGCGATCTTGTCCAAAACAGGGGATTTCGAAATCTGTATTTAAAACCGGCGACCACGTCGCCCAAACACATAGAACAGAGTATTCACGAAGATGAAAAAGAAACCGGCGACCACGTCGCCCTCACTTCAGAAACAGCTAATCTATGGCTTGTATTGAAAATGAAGGCTAGCTTCCCTTACCCGGACTTGCGCAAAACACCAAGAGCTCTGAAACCCAACGAAGCTCAAAGAATGCCTTGGCTCTGTTTTAGCGTCTGGTTTGTAGAACTTACAGAGAATCTTCCAGGTGCTCTAATGGTAGTCGTCGCTCGTCGTAATGGTGCTTGAGGTTGCTTGAATCGAAGCGCGAAGGAGAGAAAAGAGAGGGATGAAGATGCACTCACTCTTTCACTCTTGAGCCACTGTAACCTTCTTTGCCTTCCCGCAGTGGGCTTTTGAATCCAAGCCTACCTGTCCACGTATGCTGCTGCTGCCACCCCTTCAGCAGGAAAGCCTGAGTGTACTATTTCACTGAACAGTACGGCCACGGTTGTCTCTTGCGTCTGCTAACCACTGCCCTGAACAGTACGACCACTGTTGTCTCTTCTGCATGCCAACCACTGCCCTGAACAGTACGACCGTGAGTGTCTCTTGCGCATGCCAACATTCTGATGTCACTATTCTGAACCACCCTTTTTGTCTACGTGGCGCGCGTGCAGGACGTTTCATGCTGGGAGTCTGGGTCCCACTTTCTCTGTGTGAAGCTCGACATCGCGCGGTAACCTTCCACCGATGACCGCTGGCGCGAAAACTATCCACCGATGACCTCTCGCGCGAAGGCTATCCACCGATGTCCTCTCGCGCGAAAGCTATCCACCGATGACCTGTCGCGCGAAGACTATCCACCGATGACCTCTCGCGCGAAGACTCTCCACCGATGACCTCTCGCGCGAAGACTATCCACCGATGACCTCTCGCCCTGGTGATGCCCGCATGCCCCTCGCGCCCTGGCGATGCCCGCATGCCTCTCACCTGGCGATGCCCGACGACAGATCGCCACGCCTTCCTGAAGGTTCTTCATTCCACTATGTTACGTCCAAGGTATCATCTCCACATGACTCGGTGACGTCGGTAGCTTCACATTTCCAAGAGTAGATCAACACCACTCCTCGTGCTCCCATGCATGCAACACTAAGGGTGATCTCTTTGCCCAAGCATAGAGCTTCGCATGCACAGCATATCTAAGGCTTAACCCACACCTTGATACGCTTGGTTGTTGGAACCCACTCTGGTTGATCCAGTATCTTGACCACATACTACGTGCATTCCCGGCGATCACGTACACTCTAGGCGATTGGCGCTCCTGTCCCCTCTAGGCGACAGGCGATTATGTGCCAGAGGAGTCGGAGATCGCCTCCGTCTTCACTAACGGCGATCTTGTAGAAGACTTCTTAGTTACACTTTTCCTCCTTTACTCTTCTTGGTCCACATGTCATCCGACCGACCTCTACTAGCTTACCCCAAATCATGGGCGACGTCCGATGTCTGCTACTACGAAATTTCATTTACCAACTCTTTGTATTTTAAATAATAACATTTTTCTGAAATTATTTAAATATAACACTTTTATTCCAATTAAAGTTTCTAGGTCCTTACAGTACTCTTCGTCAGCCTATCAATGATGACCCAGATTGCATCATGTCCCTTTACTGATCTGGGTAAATGGGTAACAAAATCCATGGCGATGCTGTCCCATTTCCTCTCGGGGATATCCAATTGCTGTAACAACCCGCCAGGTCTTTGATGCTCTATCTTCGCCTTCTGACATGTTAAGCAGGTTGCAACATACTGGGCGATGTCTCTCTTCATGCCCGACCACCAAAATGACTCCTTCAAGTCATGGTACATCTTGTTCATGCCTGGATGTAGGTTAAGGCGACTCTTGTGACCTTCATCTAGGATCATCTTCTTCAATTCTCCATTTGCAGGGATGCAAATCCTGCCATTAAATCTCAAGATCCCATCATCGCCCATCACAAAGTCTCTAGCCTGATCTGTCCCTAGTGACTCCACAGTACGCTTCAGACCAGGGTCCTCCAACTGCTTATCCTTTATCATTCCAAGGAAGTCATTAGTTATAGCCAGCTTACTACAACTAATGTGATTTACGTGAAATTCTACCCCAAGGTTTAAGTCTCTGAACTGCTCGATAAGTTTCTGCTCCTCCATCATCATGGTGGCCACTTGAATTGATTTTCTACTCAAAGCATCTGCTACTACATTGGCCTTCCCTGGATGATACATGAGTTGAAAATCGTAGTCCTTTAGAAACTCCATCCACCTTCTTTGTCTCATGTTTAGTTCCTTCTGATCGAACAGGTATTTCAGGCTCTTATGGTCACTGAACACCTGGAACCGAGCTCCATATAAATAGTGCCTCCAGATCTTCAAGGCAAACACCATCGCCGCCAACTCCAAATCATGCGTAGGGTAGTTTCTCTCATGAACCTTGAGTTGTCTTGAAGCATATGCAACTGCTCTTTTCTCTTGCATCAAAACACATCCCAAACCCTGATGTGAAACATCACAGTAGACATCAAAAGGTCTTCCTACCTCCGGGATCACCAGCACTGGAGCACTAGTCAACCTCTCCTTTAGTTCCATGAAGCTCTGCTCACATCGGTCGGTCCAAGCAAAAGGTTGATCCTTGCGGGTCAGCTGTGTTAAAGGAGCCACTACCTTGGAAAAGTCCTCAATAAACCTCCGATAGTAGCCCGCCAGGCCCACAAAGCTCCTTATCTCAGTGACTGTCTTAGGACGTTCCCATTGAAGCACTGCCTCTACTTTGGCTGGATCCACCGAGATCCCCTGGGCAGATATCACGTGTCCTAAGAAGTTGACTTCCTTCAGCCAGAACTCACACTTAGAGAACTTGGCATAGAGTTGCTTCTCCCTCAGTTTCTCCAATACTGTCTTCAGGTGTTCTTCATGTTCTTCCTCGGTCCTTGAATAAATGAGTATGTCGTCTATGAAGACTACCACAAACTTATCCAAGAAATGGCGAAAAATCCTATTCATGTAGTCCATGAACAGAGCTGGAGCATTTGTGACTCCAAACGGCATCACTACATACTCATAGTGCCCATACCGAGACCTAAAAGCTGTCTTTTGAACATCTTCAGCTTTTACCAAAATTTGGTGGTACCCCGATCTCAGATCGATCTTTGAGAACACCGAGGCCCCATGTATTTGATCCATCAAATCGTCAATTCTAGGAAGGGGGTACTTGTTCTTGATGGTCAACTTGTTCAACTGCCTGTAATCTATACACAGCCGAGACCCTCCATCCTTCTTCTTAACTAGGAGTACTGGAGCCCCCCATGGAGATACACTGGGTCTGATGAATTGTTTCTCCAGCAACTCTTCCACTTGCTTCTTTAATTCTACCAACTCGGCTGGTGCCATCCTGTAGGGCGCCATTGACACTGGTCCAGCCCCAGGTACCAAATCAATAGAGAATTCCACTTCTCTCTTAGGGGGTAACCCAGGTACTTCTTCTGGAAATACATCTGTGAAATCTTTCACCACGTGTATTCTGCTTACGTCCCCTTCATTCATCACTTCCACCCGAGCTAGCATCACGAAGCACCTCGCCCCTTTTTCCAACTCTGCCCACCCGTGCTGAACTGATATCACATCTGACTCTTGGGGGTCTGGAAACGCTATCTTCTGACTACCGCAGTCTATGAGAACGTGATTGGCAGCTAGCCAATCCATTTCCAGGATAACATCCAGGTCCTGAAGAGGTAGGCAGATCAAGTTCACTTTGAATCTGCGTCCCTCTACTATCACTGGACATTTGGGGCAAACTGTAGAGGTCGACACCTGTCCTGACGCAGGTGTAGAGACCAACAGTTCGAAAGGTAACTCCTTCACTAGAAGGCCCAACTCGGCTACACACAGGCTTGACACAAAGGAGTGTGTCGCTCCAGAATCAAACAAGGCTTTTACACCTCTACCAGCTATAAAACAAACACCTTGCACGAGGTTACCTGACTGAGACGCCTCTGCTCCTGACATGGCAAACACTCTCCCTGTTGCCTGAGGTCTGCTGCCTTCATTCCTCAACTGCCGAGAACTACTGGGTGGAGTCATCCTATTCTGGGTAGGACAATCTCTAGCAACGTGTCCCGTCTTTTGACAGGCAAAACATCTTCTCTCTGAATCTCTCTTGGGGCACACGTTGGCTGTATGGGGTCCACCACAATGGAAACATTTAAGTTTCCCGGGTTGCTGTTGCTGAAACTGGGAAGACGCTGCTCCTGCCCGATGTGGTGGGGGCATCGCATAGGGCTTGCTTTGTGGGTGCTGCGCCTTAGCCTTCCCACTAGAAGAACCCCCTGGGTGTGACCTGATCACCCGAGAATCACCCTTTTCCAGGGTCTCCACCATCTTCGCCTTCTCTACTAAGGCGTGAAATTCCCTGATGCACATGGGGGCTATGGTCCTCTTCAGCCCATGCTTCAGCCCCTCTTCGAACTTCCTACACCTCCAGGCCTCGGAGGTCGCCTGGGTATAGAATCGGGCGAGGTACTCAAACCGAGCAGCATAGGCGTTCACAGACATATCCCCCTGCTCCAACTTTAGGAACTCAGCTTCCCTCGCAAACTTTGCGCTGTCTGGGAAATATTTTTCCAAAAACCTCACCCTGAAGCTCTCCCAGTCTAACACTTCAGCTCTGGCCTCCATCATCTGCTGAGCTCCCATCCACCAGAACTCAGCTTCTCCAGACAGCAGATAGGTGGCGAACACCAACTTCTTCTCTTCAGGGCAGGAGGTCGCCCTAAAGATTTTCTCCAACTCTCTGACCCACTGATCTGCCTGATCAGGGGTAGCATTCCCACTAAACTTGGGTGGGTTGTGCCTCATGAACTCAGTCAGTCCCATCTGTTCTTGAGGCTGACCGACGTGGGAATTTGTCTCAGCCGACCGAGCGGTTTCCCAGTGGTGCATTGTAGCTTGATGGTTCTGAGCCATCGCTGCATTCTGTTGTTGGATGGCAGTTGCCATCATCTCGATAGCCTTGGCAATCTGGCTCATCTCCGAAGAAGGTTGGGGAGGGGTAGAAGGTCTACGTGCCATCTCTCTTCGTTTCAGATTTGAAACTACAGGTTTCTATATTCCCTACAACTACAAGAATGAGATCGATAAGAAATCAATTCATTCAGGAGGTAACAGCTTGACCTTACAAAGGTCAGCATCTCAAAGTCATCAAGAATTTGAGCTCATCAACAGAATCATAATGCTTATAAACTTAAGCAAAACACCAGAACAGCTACTGGTATACAACCATCAATCCAAACAACCACTTTCAATCAATACGAAAACATAAAATGAAATAATCACACCAGAATTCAATGTATGCTAAACATCAAACCTTTGGAATTAAGATTGCGAATCATCTCGATCCAGTTATGAGTGTGCACCCTCACTACTTTATCAAGATCTTCTCATTCTTAATACTAAGATTTTCAGTTAGAGCATATATTCACTAAAGCACACACAAAATTTCAATACAAAACGTTTTGAAAACCTTTCACTATAGTTGTTATTTAAAACTCAAATAGATTTTTTTTTTTTTTTTGAGCAGAAGAAACACAATGGATCCACAGCCCTCAGGTCATCCTAGGGACGAACTGCTCTGATACCATTAATGTAACATCCCGCCAAATTTCTTTTCATAAATATAAAATGAATTAAAGGTAAGACAATAATATTTAAGTGAACATACGTATTTATATAAAATGTAGTTGCTCCTCACAGGGAGTTTAATACATAACCGGTCAAATTTTTTTAAAACTTAAACAAAATACAGTCAAATACATTGAAACCGGCGGTCCCCATACATAAACTGGCGATCTCCTATCAGAAGGCCCAAAACAGCCGATCTGCTATCAGGACAGAAATCAGGCGATCACCACAAAGAGACAGAAACAGGCGATCTCTTCCCCGGCGACCACTCACTAAGGAGCTCTACTTCCTGGAAGATCATCTGTTCCCGTGTAAATTATACACGATCATCACAGTTTGAAGAAAACAGCCACAGAACCAAAACACGCAGGGTAAGCTAGATATTTTAAAGAGAGTTTAGATAGGAACTTTAAAGTCAAGATAAAACAAATTCAAGGTACCCACGTAAAACTATAGATTTTCTCGTTCCCTTCACCTGATCGCCAAGAAATCACACATTTCACAATATTTTCAAGAGTTCTTCTATTCACATAATGCACCAAGTGTCTATCAATTCAATGTTTCTCATTTCTCACGTCAGACTTCCACTGACTCATCACACAAGACACTTGACACTACTTCCGGAAGACTCATGTATTGACTAGACTCATAGATTTGCACCTGTCATACTGCCCACTGTGAAATCACACACATTCACAGGGTCGCCGTGAAATCACACACATTCACAAGCGTATAATGAATCTCAATATCATCACTATCCTAGCATGACAGGGTTAATCCACACAACAGGTCGAGCTCGTTCTCTTTCAAACAACTCATCCATACGTATGAACCTCCTTCGACTCTCAACGCCCGAATAACTTCATCTATATGATTCCATTATATTAGGAGAGTCAGGATATCATGACGAATCACCGGTCAATGCACATCCTACACGATCTTACACGGTATTTTCTTTCCTGAAAATACTATGCCTTGATCTCACATTCACAACATTCAACACATCATATAACACTTAAATGAATGATTTCAATCACAGCAAAACTCATTCCAAGGTTCATATTTTCGAATATCACATCTAAATCTCAAACAGTTTTCAAAATAACACCAAAGACAGGGGAGTTCGCAAAACAACGCCAAAACCGGCGATCTTGTCCAAAAACAGGGGATTTCGAAATCTGTATTTAAAACCGGCGACCACGTCGCCCAAACACATAGAACAGAGCATCACGAAGAAGAATATGAAACCGGCGACCACGTCGCCCTCACTTCAGAAATAGCTAAATCTACGGCTTTTATTGAAAATAAAGCTAGCTTCCCTTACCTGAACTTGCGCAAAACACCAAGAGCTTTGAAACCCAACGAAGCTCAAAGAATGCCTTGGCTCTGTTTTAGCATCTGGTTTGTAGAACTTGCAGAGAATCTTCCAGGTGCTCTAATGGTAGTCGTCGCTCGTCGTAATGGTGCTTGAGGTTGCCTGAATCGCAGCGCGAAGGAGAGAAAAGAGAGGGATGAAGATGCACTCACTCTTTCACTCTTGAGCCACTGTAACCTTATTTGCCTTCCCGCAGTGGGCTTTTGAATCCAAGCCTACCTGTCCACGCATGCTGCTGCTGCCACCCCTTCTGCAGGAAAGCCAGAGTGTACGTTCTCACTGAACAGTACGGCCACGGTTGTCTCTTGTGCATGCCAACCACTGCCCTGAACAGTACGACCACAGTTGTCTCTTGTGCATGCCAACATTCTGATGTCACTATTCTGAACCACCCTTTTTTGTCCACGTGGCGCGCGTGCAGGACGTGCCATGCTGGGAGTCTGGGTCCCACCTTAACTGTGTGAAACTCGACATCGCGCGATAATGTTCCACCGATGACCGCTCGCTCGATGACTTTCCACCGATGACAGATAGCGCGATGACTATACACCGATGACAGATAGCGCGATGACTACCCACCGATGTCTCTCCCGGGGAGACGGCTGATGCCTATCCCTGGCGACACCCGCATGCCTCTCGCGCCCTGGCGATGCCTGCGCACCCCCTCGCGCCCTGGCGATGCCTGCATGCCCCTCGCGCCCTAGCGATGCCTGCATGCCCCTCGCGCCCTGGCGATCATGTGTAGTAGGCGACCGGCGATCTTATAGTCTTCTAAACTACACTTTCCTTCCTTTTTATTTTAAATAAAAACATGCTTAGAATTCATTTAAAATATATCCGTTTTTATTCCAATTTAATTTTACAGGTCCTTACATCAGTTACTTGAAATGCATTGTGAATTGCCTTGTTTGTTTGGAGTTGTTATTAATGGATTGCGTTGTGTAATTCGTATTGGTTTTTAAAGTAGTTGAGAGTGTTTCTCATTAATTGGTTAAGTTATGTTAGTTGCATGTATTAAACTCTAAACTAGCAAAGGCACAATAAGTGGCATACAAATATACATCAGATGGTACATTGTTCAGCCAACCACAGAAGGTAAATAAGTACAAGGGATTCACGGTTGCTCCACATCTTCATACACCAAGTGTCCATCCACCATGACTTTCCCTGGGCTGAGCTGGGAGAAGTCAGTGTCAGGGTAGACACTTGCTGCTTGGGCAACAGCGTCCTCGAAGCCAGCGACATATGAATTGGCAGCATCGTCTGTGAGTTACTCCTTGGTTTTGGCCATCAAATCATCCTTCTGTTTTAGCTCTGCTTTTTGTTTGGCCAACAGCTTGGCCATTTCTTCCTTCAACGCCTCCACCTTAGTACGGAGATCGTTGTTCCTTGCATAAAGACTCAAGGTCTCTTGATATTTGCTGAAGAGGAGGGCCTTGGTCTCTTGGTGGCTTTTTCTCAGCTCCTCCACCTCTAGAGTAAGACCCCTCACTTGCTGGGCAAGTCCTTTAGACTTAGAAGCTTCACCCTAGGTAGTTCCTCTTAGCTTGGTGAGGAATAGGTAGCTTGTGACCAGCGCTTGTCCCAGTTGTCTTGTGGCTTGCTCCAGCATCTGGTTATCCTATAGGGGGTCCAGTTTCTCTTTAGTCTTAGGAGAAAGCAAGGCGTTTTGTATTATGAGAATGGGATCTGCTAAAGGATCCCACGGTCCCTCATCCTCAGTGTGTTCCTCCCTGTTCTCTTGGACTCTCTCTTCCCTGGAAGATGAGGGGTGTGAGATTGGAGAATGGGAAGTTGAAGGAGCTCACCCACTTGAATTTGAGTGCGCCAAGGATGCTGCATCATTTTGTTTCGTCTTGAAAATGAGTCCAAAGTATGTTTCTTCATCCCCTGAGGTCGCCACTTCAATTATGGCCTTTCGTTTGCGATCCTCGGTAAGAGGGGCCTCCGCAACAGCCTTTTTCTACCTGACTAGGGCATCTAGGTTCTTCCTTTTTTGCGCATCCAACATGTTATCTGTGTAACAGGCCAAGACAAATTCAGCAATTACACCAACAATGCAAAAACAACAATACCTAAGCACAACAAGGAATAGGGAGATACCAATGTAAGCCTTGATTCTTACTAGGGAAAACTGTAACATCCCGCCAAAATACTATACAAATGTATATAATGAAAATAAAGGTAACAAATAGATTCTATGAACAAAATATTATATATATATGAAATGTAGTTTCTCCTCACAGGGAGTTTAATACAAATTCGGTCAAATTTTTCCAGAAACATAAACAAAATACAGTAAAAAAAAACGAAGCAGGCGATCTCCTATCGGAAGAGACCGATCTCCTATCGGACGAGGCCGATCGCCCATCGGGGGACCCAAAAACAGCCGATCTCCTTCCGGCGACCACTTCACTAAGGAGCTCTACTTCCTGGAAGATCATCTGCTCCCGTGTAAGTTATACACGATCATCACAGTTTTAAGAGAACAGCCACAGAACCAAAACACGCAGGGTAAGCTAGATATTTTAAAGAGAGTTTAAATAAGAACATTAAAATCAGAGTAAGCAATTTTCAAGATATTCACGTAAAGCTATAGATTTTCTCAATGCCCTTCACCTGATCACCCAGAAATCACACATTTCACAATATTCACAAGAGTCATTCTATTTCACAAAACAGCATCAAGTGTCTATGAATTTCAAGTTCCTCATTTCACATGTCAGACCACCACTGACCCAGCACACAAGACACTTGACCTACTTCCGGAAGACTCGTGCATTGACTAGACTCAGAGATTCTGCACCTGTCATACAAAGCTGTTGTAATGTTTCCACAGCTATGCGCATCAACACATTCTCGATCTCAAGTTCACCATTCTCACAGTATGACAGGGTTAATCCATATGACAGGCCGAGCTCGTTCTGTTTCACACGACTCACCCATACATATGAACCTCCTTCGACTCTCAACGCCTGAATAACTTCATCTATATGAATCCATTATCTCAGGAGAGTCAGGATAATCTCGTTATAGACATCACCGATCAATGCACATCCTACACGATCTTACACGGTATTTTCTTTCCTGAAAATACTATGCCTCGATCCCACATTCACCACATCCAACACATCACATAACACTTAAAGGAATGATTTCAATCACAGCAAAACTCAATCCAAGGTTCTTATTTTCGAATATCACATTTACATCTCAAACAGTTTCAAAACAACACCAAAAACAGGGGAGTTCGTAAAACAGCGCCCAAACCGGCGACCTGGTTCAAAAACAGGGTATTTCGAAGTCTGCATTTAAAACCGGTGACCACGTCGCCCAAACACATAGCACAGAGCATTTTACAAAGATGAAAATGAAAACCGGCGACCACGTCGCCCTCACTTCAGAAATAGCTAAACTATGGCTTGTATTGAAAATGAAGTCTAGCTTCCCTTACCTGGACTTGCGCAAACACCAGGAGCTCCGAAACCCAACGAAGCTTGAACCCCGCCTTGTCTCTGTTTTTAGCGCCTGGTCTGTAGAACTTGCAGAGAACCTCTTAGGTGCTCTAAGGGCAACGTCGCGTGTCGCACTGATGCTGGAGGTTGCCTGAGTCTCAACGCAAGGAAGGGAAGAAGGGAGGGAGGAAGTTTGCACTCACTCTAACACTCTTGAGTCTGTAACACTCTTTGCCTTCCAGCAGTGGCTTTTGAATCCCAGCTTACCTGTCCACGTTTGCTGCTGCTGCCACCCCTTCTGCAGGAAAGTCTGAGAACCACTGCCCTGAACAGTACGACCACTGCTGTCGTTTATGCATGCCAACCACTGCTCTGAACAGTACGACCACTGTTGTCGTTTGTGTATGCCAACCACTGCTCTGAACAGTACGACCGCGAGTGTCTCTTGCGCATGCCAACATTCTGATGTCACCACTCTGAATCATCCTTTTTGTCTACGTGGCGCGCGTGCAGGACGTTTCATGCTGAGAGTCTGGGTCCCACTTTATCTGTGTGAGGCTCGCCATCGCGACAACTTTCCAACGCTGACTCATCCTGGCGAACGACCGATGTCTCCTTCGCCCTAGAAGACGACCGATGTCTTCCTCTGGGAGACGACCGATGTCTTCCCTGGCGACGCCCTCATAACTCTCGCGCCTTGGCCACGTCCACATGCCTCGCGCCCTGGCAATGCCCGCATGCCTCGCGCCCGCGCGATGCCTGCATGCCTCTCGGGCCCGCGCGTTGCCTGCATGCCTCTCGCGCCCGCGCGTTGCCTGCATGCCTCTCGCGCCTGCGCGATGCCTGCATGCTTCTCGCGCCCGCGCGATGCCTGCATGCCTCTCGCGCCCGCGCGATGCCTGCATGCCTCTCGCGCCCGCGCGATGCCTGCATGCCTCTCGCGCCCGCGCGACGTCCACCTGGCGCTCATGTGTAGCAGGCGACCGGCGATCTCATAGCCTTCTAAACTTAACTTTTTCCTCCCTTTCTATTCTAAATAAAACATACATAGAATTCTTTTAAAATATATCTCTTTTTATTCCAATTCAATTTTACAGGTCCTTACATTCTCCCCAACAAGAAAAATTTTCGTCCTCGAAAATTGAATTACAAGGAAAAGAGGTATGGATAGGCTTCTCTCATGGTTGCTTCTAACTCCCAAGTTGAGTCACCCGATCGCTCATCCCACACCACTTTCACCATGTTAATGGTCTTGCCTCTGAGCTGTTTACTTTGACGATCTTCAATCCTGACTGGTTTCGCTTCAAAGGACAAGTCATCCCTGATCTGCACGTTGTCCACTTCCAGCACATGACTAGGGTCTGCCATGTACTTCCTCAGCTGTGAAACGTGAAAGACATTGTGCAGATTCGCTAAATGGGGAGGCAGGGCGATCTCATAAGCTACTGGGCCAATCCTCCTTAAGATCTGATATGGTCCCACGAACTTAGGGGACAACTTCTTTGACCTGATCGCTCTTCCTACACCCTTGGTTGGTGTCACTTTCATGAACACGTGGTCTCCAGCAGCAAACTCCAAAGGCTTCCTCCTCTGGTCTGCATATGACTTTTGCCTACTTTGAGAAGCCTTCATTCTGCTTTGTATTTGCTGCACCTTCTCGGTCGTCTGCTGAATCAACTCTGGCCCAACCAAGACTGCTTCGCCCTCCTGGTACCAACATAAGGGAGTCCTACATTTCCTCCCATACAGGGCTTCATATGGTGCTATCCCTATGCTGGCGTGATAACTGTTATTATATGTAAACTCCACCAGTGGCAACACCTCGTCCCAATTCCCCAATTGATCCAAGACACACGTCCTCAGCAGGTCTTCCAAGGACTGGATCGTTCTCTCTGACTGACCATCTGTTTGGGGATGATATGCAGAGCTCATCCTCAACTTAGTTCCCAAGCACTCTTGCAAGGTCTGCCAAAACCGTGAAGTGAACCTGGGATCTCTATCTGAAACGATGCTGGAAGGCACTCCATGCAGCCTCACTATTTCCTGGATGTACAACTGTGCCAACTTGGCCATGGGCATCCTCATATTCACTGGGAGAAAATGAGCACTCTTCGTCAGCCGATCAGTGATGACCCATACTGCATCATGGCCCTTTACCGATCTGGGTAAATGGGTGACGAAATCCATGGCAATGCTGTCCCATTTCCACTCAGGGATATCCAATGGTTGTAACAACCCGCCAGGCCTTTGATGTTCTACCTTTGCCTTCTGACACGTCAAACAGGTAGCGACATACTGGGCGATGTCTCTCTTCATGCCTGACCACCAAAATGACTCCTTCAAGTCATGGTACATCTTGGTCATGCCTGGATGGAGGTTAAGGCGACTCTTATGACCTTCATCTAGGATCATCTTCTTCAATTCTCCATCTGCAGGGATGCAAATCCTACCATTAAATCTCAAGATCCCATCATCGCCCATCACAAAGTCTCTAGCCTGGTCGGTCCCTAGTGACTCCACAGTACGCTTTAGACTAGGGTCCTCCAACTGCTTATCCCTTAACATCCCAAGGAAGTCATTAGTTATAGCCAGCTTACTACAACTAATGTGATTCACGTGGAACTCTACCCCAAGGTTTAAATCTCTGAATTGCTCGATCAGTTTCTGCTTTTCCATCATCATGGTGGCTACTTGTACTGATTTTCTACTCAAGGCATCTGCCACTACATTGGCTTTCCCTGGATGATACATGAGTTGAAAATCGTAGTCCTTAAGAAACTCCATCCACCTTCTTTGTCTCATGTTTAGTTCCCTCTGATCGAACAGATATTTCAGGCTCTTATGGTCACTGAACACCTGGAACCGAGCTCCATATAAATAGTGCCTCCAGATCTTCAAGGCAAATACCACAGCCGCCAACTCCAAATCATGCGTGGGGTAGTTCCTCTCATGAACCTTGAGTTGCCTTGAAGCATATGCAACCACTCTTTTCTCTTGCATCAAAACACATCCCAAGCCCTGATGTGAAGCGTCACAGAAGACATCAAAAGGTCTTCCTACTTCGGGGATCACCAGCACTGGAGCACTAGTCAACCTCTCCTTTAATTCCATGAAGCTCTGCTCACATCGGTCGGTCCAAGCAAAAGGTTGATCCTTGCGGGTCAGCTGTGTTAAGGGAGCCACTACCTTGGAAAAGTCCTCAATAAACCTCCGATAGTAGCCCGCCAACCCCACAAAGCTCCTTATCTCGGTGACTGCTCTTGGACGTTCCCACTGCAGCACTGCCTCTACTTTGGCTGGATCCACCGAGATCCCCTGGGCAGATATCACATGTCCTAAGAAGTTGACTTCCCTCAGCCAGAACTCACACTTCGAGAACTTGGCATAGAGCTGCTTCTCCCTCAGTATCTCCAATACTGTCCTCAGGTGTTCTTCATGCTCTTCCTCGGTCCTTGAGTAAATGAGTATGTCGTCTATGAAGACCACCACAAACTTATCCAAGAAAGGGCGAAAAATCCTATTCATGTAGTCCATGAACAGGGCTGGAGCATTTGTGACCCCAAACGGCATCACCACATACTCATAATGCCCATACCGAGACCTAAAAGCTGTCTTTTGCACATCATCAGCTTTAACCAAAATTTGGTGGTACCCCGATCTCAGGTCAATCTTGGAGAACACCGAGGCTCCATGTATTTGATCCATCAAATCATCAATCCTAGGCAGGGGGTACTTGTTCTTGATGGTCAACTTGTTCAACTGCCTGTAATCTATACACAGCCGAGACCCTCCATCCTTCTTCTTGACTAGGAGCACTGGAGCTCCCCATGGAGATACACTGGGTCTGATGAATTGCTTCTCCAGCAACTCTTCCACTTGCTTCTTCAACTCTACTAACTCGGCTGGTGCCATCCTGTAAGGTGCCATTGACATTGGTCCAGATCCAGGTACCAAGTCAATAGAGAATTCCACTTCTCTCTTAGGGGGTAACCCAGGTACTTCTTCTGGGAATACATCCGTGAAATCTTTCACCACGGGTATTCTGCTTACGTCCCCTTTATTCTCCACCTCCGACCGAGCGAGTATCACGAAGCACCTCGCCCCTTCTTCCAACTCTGACTGCCCTTGCTGAGCAGAAATTACATCTGATCCTTGGAGGTCTGGAAACGCAATCCTCTGACTACCGCAGTCAATGAGAACGTGATTGGCGGCTAACCAATCCATTCCCAGGATAACATCTAGGTCCTGAAGAGGTAGGCAGATCAAGTTCACCTTGAATCTGCGTCCCTCTATAATCACTGGACATTCGGGGCACACTGTAGAGGTCGACACCTGTCCTGATGCAGGTGTAGAGACCAACAGTTCGAAGGGTAACTCCTTCACTAGAAGGCCCAACTCGGCTACACACAGGCTTGACACAAAGGAGTGTGTCGCTCCAGAATCAAACAAAGCTTTTACACCCCTACCAGCTATAAAACATATACCCTGCACGAGGTTACCTGACTGAGATGCTTCTGCTCCAGACATGGCAAACACTCTCCCTGTCGCCTGAGGTCTGCTGCCTTCGTTTCTCATCTGCTGGGAGCCACTGGGTTGGGTCGCCCCATTCCTGCTAGGGCATTCTCTAGCAATGTGCCCTGTCTTTTGGCAGGTAAAACACCTTCTCTCTGAGGGCTGCTTGGGGCACACGTTGGGCGTGTGTGGTCCACCACAATGGAAACACTTGGGTTTCCAAGGTTGCCGCTGCTGAAACTGGGATGACGTTGTTCCCACCCGATGTGGTGGAGGCCTCGTATAGGGCTTGCTTTGTAAGTGTTGTGTCTTAGCTTTCCCACTGGAAGAACCTCCTGGGTGTGACCTGATCACCCGAGAATCACCCTTCTCCAGGGTCTCCACCATCTTCGCCTTTTCTACTAAGGCGTGAAATTCTCTGATGCACATCGGGGCTATGGTCTTCTTCAGCCCATGCTTCAGTCCCTCTTCAAACTTCCTACACCTCCAGGCCTCAGAGGTCGCCTGGGTATAGAACCGGGCGAGGTACTCAAAACGAGCAGCATAGGCGTTCACTGACATATCCCCCTGCTCCAATCTGAGGAATTCAGCTTCCTTGGCAAACCTTGCACTATCTGGGAAGTACTTTTCCAGAAACTTCACCCTGAAGCTCTCCCAATCCACCACTTCCTCTCGGGCTTCCATCATCTGCTGAGTTCCCATCCACCAGAACTCAGCTTCTCCAGACAGAAGATATGTGGCGAATACCAGCTTCTTATCTTCAGGGCAGGAGGTCGCCCTGAAGATTTTCTCTAACCCACTGACCCACTGGTCTGCTTGATCAGGGGTAGCGTTCCCACTGAACTTAGGTGGGTTGTGCCTGAGGAACTCGGTCAGTCCCATCTGTTCCTGAGGTTGACTAACGTGAGAGGCTGTCTCAGCCGACCGAGCAGTCTCCCAGTGGTGCATCGCAGCTTGGTGATTCTGAGCCATTGCTGCATTCTGTTGTTGGATGGCAGTTGCCATCATCTCAATGGCCTTGGCGATCTGGCCCATCTCTGAAGAAGATTGGGGAGGGGTAGAAGGTCTACGTGCCATCTCCTTCGTTTTCAGATTTTGAAACTATAAGATTCCTATATTTCCCTACAACTAAAAGAATGAGATCGATAAGAAATCAATTCATTCAAGGGGGTAACAGCTAGACCTTACAAAGGTCAGCATCTCAAAATCATTAAGAATTTGAGCTCATCAACAGAATCATAATGCTTATAACATCAAGCATAACACCAGTACAACTACTGGTATGCAGTCACCAATCCAATCAACCATTTTCAATCAATTACAAAGACACTCAAGAGAATGGAATAGCTCACACCAGAATTCAATATATGCCAATCATCAAACCCTTGGAATTAAGATTGAGACTCATCTCGATCCAGTTATGAGTGTGCACCCTCACTACTTTATCAAGACCTTCTCATTCTTAATACTAAGATTTTCAGTCAGAACATATATTCACCAAAGCACACACAAAATTTCAATACAAAAACGTTTGAAAACCTTTCACTATAGTTGTTATTTTAAACTCAAATAAATTTTCATGAGCAGAAGAAACACAATGGATCCACAGCCCTCAGGTCATCCTAAGGACGAACTGCTCTGATACCATTAATGTAACATCCCGCCAAAATACTATACAAATGTATATAATGAAAATAAAGGTAACAAATAGATTGAAGTGAACAAAATATTATATATGAAATGTAGTTTCTCCTCACAGGGAGTTTTAATACAACTTCAGTCAAATTTTCCAGAAACATAAACAAAATACAGTAAAAGAACAAAGCAGGCGATCTCCTATCGGAAAGGACCGATCTCCTATCGGATGAGGCTGATCTCCTATCAGAGGACCCAAAACAGCCGATCGGCTACCAGAACAGAAATCAGGCGATCTCCTTCCGGCGACCACTCACTAAGGAGCTCTACTTCCTGGAAGATCATCTGCTCCCGTGTAAATTATACACGATCATCACAGTTTTAAGAGAACAGCCACAGAACCAAAACACGCAGGGTAAGCTAGATATTTTAAAGAGAGTTTAAATAAGAATACTTAAAATAAAATCAAGGTAAACAATTTCAAGACATTCACGTAAAGTTATCAAGTTTCTCATACTCTGCACCTGGTCACCCAGAAATCACACATTTCACAATATTCACAAGAGTTATTCATTTTCACAATACTGCATCAAGTGTCTATCACTTCAAGTTCCTCATTTCACATGTCAGACCACCACTGACTCAACACACAAGACACTTGACTCCACTTCCGGAAGACTCGTGCGTTGAACCTAGCATCCAGAGACATGCACCTGTCATACTTCATTGGCTGGAATGTTTCCACAGCCATGCGCATCAACACAATCTCGATCTCAATTCATCACTCTCACAGTATGACAGGGTAAATCCATAAGACAGGCCGAGCTCGTTCTTTTTCACACGACTCACCCATTCATATGAACCTCCTTCGACTCTCACCAACTGAGTAACTTCCTCTATATGATTTCATTACCTCAGCAGAGTCAGGATCGCCTCACTCACAGGATACTCACAGATCAATACACTTCACAACCAAATCTCAACACTGTATTTCCTTTCCTGAAAATACTATGTCTTGATCCCACAATCACGACATTACACACATCACTCAAAAGAATGATTTCAACCACAGCAACAGTCATTTCAAAGGTTCATATTCTCGAATATCACATGTATTTAACATTTAAATCTCAAACAGCTTCAAACAATATCAAAAACAGGGAAGTTCGAAGTCCGTATTTAAAACCGGCGACCACCTCGCCCAACCACATAGAACAGAGCATTGCGAAAAGAAACAGGAAACTGGCGACCACGTCGCCCTCACTTCAGAAACAGCTAATCTATGGCTTGTATTAAAAAAAAGAAGTCTAGCTTCCCTTACCTGGACTTGCGCAAACACCTAGAGTTCCGAAACTCAACAAAGCTTGAAGAACGCCTTGGCTCTGTTTTCGCGTCTGGTTGAAGGACTTGCAGAGAACTGCCCAGGTGCTCTAATGGTGGCTGTCGCTCGTCGTACTCTCGTGTGAAGGTGTTAGAATCGCAGCGCGAAGGAGATATCTGGAGGAGAAGGGAGGTAACTCGCTCTATCTCTCTTTGAAAGCTGCAACGTTTTTCCTTTTTTCTCCGCAGTGAGTCTCTGCATCTTAACCCAACTTATCCATCAAAAGCAGCTGCTACACCCACTCTGCAGAGAAGTCTGAGAACCACTGTCCTGAACAGTACGACCACTGTTGTCTCTGGTGCATGCCAACCACTGCTCTGAACAGTACTGCCACTGTTGTCGCTTGTGCATGCCAGCCACTGCTCTGAACAGTACGACCGCGAGTGTCTCCCGCGCATGCCAACATTCTGATGTCACTATTCTGAACCACCCTTTTTGTCTACGTGGCGCGCATGCCCTACGCTTCATGCTGGGAGTCTGGGTCTTACCTTCTCTGTGTGAAACTCGACGTCGCGCGATAACTTTCCACTGCTGACTCATCCTGGCGAACGACCGATGTCTCCTTCGCCCTGGAAGACGACCGATGTCTTCCTCTGGGGGACGACCGATGTCTTCCCTGGCGACGCCCTCATAACTCTCGTGCCTTGACCACGTCCACATGCCTCGCGCCCACGCGATGCCTACATGCCTCTCGCGCCCGCGCGCTGCCTGCATGCCTCTCGCGTCCGCGCGATGCCTGCATGCCTCTCGCGCTCGCGCGATGCCTGCATGCCTCTCGCGCCCGCGCGATGCCTGCATGCCTCTCGCGCCCGCGCGATGCCTGCATGCCTCTCGCGCCCGCGCGATGCCTGCATGCCACTCGCGCCCGCGCGATGCCTGCATGCCTCTCGCGCCCGCGCGATGCCTGCATGCCTCTCACGCCCTGGCGACGTCCACCTGGCGCTCATGTGTAGCAGGCGACCGGCGACCTCGTAGCCTTCTAACTTAACTTTTCCTCCCTTTTTATTTTAAATAAAAACATACTTAGAATTCATTTAAAATATAACTCTTTTATTCCAATTTAATTTTTCAGGTCCTTACACTACTATTCTGAAACACTCCTAATGTCTACGTGTCGCGCATGCAGAACGTTCATGCTGGGAGCCTGGGTCCCACCTTATCTGTGTGGAACACGACCTCGCGCGATAACCTTCCACCGATGACTGCTCGCGCGATGACTATCCACCGATGTCTCTCCCTGGAAGACGACTGATGTCTCTCCCTGGAAGACGGCCGATGTCTCTCGCCCTGGCGATGCCCGCGTGTCTCTCGCCCTGGCGATGCCCGCGTGTATCTCGCCCCGGGAATGCCCGCGTGTCTCTCGCCCTGGGGATGCCCGCGTGTCTCTCGCCCTGGCGATGCCCGCGTGTCTCTCATCCCCGCGATGACTGATGACACATCGCCACGCCTTGCTGAAGGTTCTTCATCCCACTATGTTACGTCCAAGCTATCACCTCCACATGGCTTGGTGACGTCGGTAGCTTCACATTTCCAAGAATAGATCAGCACTACTCCTCGTGCGCCTATGCATGCAACACTAAGGACGATTCTTATGCTCAAGCATAGAGCTTCGCATGCACAGCGTATCTAAGGCTTAACCTACACCTTGATACGCGTGGTTTTTGGAACCCACTATAGTTCATCCAGTATCTTGACCACATACTAAGTGCACTTTCGGCAATCATGTACACCATAGGCGATTGGCGATCATGTGTACTCTAGGCGACAGGCGATTATGTACCAGAGAAGTCGGAGATCGCCTCCGTCTTCAACAACGGCGATCTCATAGACTTCTAAGCTACACTTTCCTTCCTTTATATTTCAAATAAAAACATACTTAGAATTCACTTTAAAAATATATCACTTTCATTCCAATAAAAACTTTCTAGGTTCTTACATTCTCCCCAACAAGAAAAATTTTCGTCCTCGAAAATTGAATTACAAGGAAAAGAGGTATGGATAGGCTTCTCTCATGGTTTCCTCTAATTCCCAAGTTGAATCACCCGATCTGTCATCCCACACCACTTTCACCGTGTTGATGGTCTTGCCTCTGAGCTGCTTACTCTGGCGATCGTCAATCCTAACTGGTTTCGCTTCAAAAGACAAGTCGTCCTTGATCTGCACATCGTCCACTTCCAGCACGTGACTAGGGTCTGCCATGTACTTCCTCAGCTGTGATACATGAAAGACATTATGCAGATTCGCTAACTGAGGAGGTAGAGCAATCTCGTAAGCCACTGGACCGATCCTCCTCAAGATCTGATATGGCCCGATGAACTTAGGAGATAGCTTCTTTGATCTGATAGCTCGTCCTACACCCTTGGTCGGTGTCACTCTCATGAACACATGATCTCCTACTGCAAACTCCAAGGGTTTTCTCCTCTGATCTGCATAAGATTTCTGCCGACTCTGAGAAGCTTTCATTCTGTCTTTTATCTGTTTCACCTTCTCGGTTGTCTGCTGAATCAACTCTGGCCCAACCAAGACTGCTTCGCCCTCCTGGTACCAACATAAGGGAGTTCTGCATTTCCTCCCATACAGGGCTTCATATGGTGCCATCCCAATACTGGCGTGGTAACTGTTATTATAAGTAAACTCCACCAGCGACAACACCTCATCCCAACTTCCCAATTGATCCAAGACACACGTCCTCAGCAGATCTTCCAAGGACTGGATCGTTCTATCTGACTGTCCATCTGTTTGAGGATGATATGCGGAGCTCATTCTCAACTTAGTTCCCAAGCAATCTTGTAAGGTCTGCCAAAACCGTGAAGTGAACCTGGGATCTCTATCCGAAACAATGCTGGAAGGCACTCCATGCAACCTCACAATTTCTCTGATGTACAGTTGTGCCAACTTGGCCATAGGCATCCTCATATTCACTGGAAGAAAGTGAGCACTCTTCGTCAGCCGATCAATGATGACCCAGATCGCATCATGACCCCTTACCGATCTGGGTAAATGGGTAACAAAATCCATGGCGATGCTGTCCCATTTCCATTCAGGGATATCCAATTGCTGCAACAAACCGCCAGGTCTTTGATGTTCTACCTTCGCCTTCTGACATGTCAAGCAGGTAGTAACATACTGGGCGATCTCTCTCTTCATGCCCGACCACCAAAATGACTCCTTCAAGTCATGGTACATCTTGTTCATGCCTGGATGTAGGCTAAGGCGACTCCTGTGACCTTCCTCTAGGATCATCTTTTTCAACTCTTCATTTGCAGGTATGCAAATTCTGCCATTAAATCTCAAGATCCCATCATCGCCCATCACAAAGTCTTTAGCCTGATCGGTCCCTAGCGACTCCACAGTACGCTTCAGGCTAGGGTCCTCCAACTGCTTATCCTTTATCACTCCAAGGAAGTCATTAGTTATAGCCAGCTTACTACAACTAATGTGATTAACATGGAATTCTACTCCCAAGTTTAAGTCTCTGAATTGCTCGATCAGTTTCTGTTCTTCAAACATCATGGATGATACTTGCATTGATTTCCTACTCAAAGCATCTGCCACTACATTGGCCTTCCCTGGATGATACATGAGTTGGAAATCATAGTCTTTTAGAAACTCCATCCACCTCCTTTGTCTCATATTTAATTCCTTCTGATCGAACAGATATTTCAGGCTCTTATGATCACTAAACACATGAAACCGAGCTCCATACAGATAATGCCTCCAAACCTTCAAGGCAAACACAACAGCCGCCAACTCCAAGTCATGAGTAGGATAGTTTCTCTCATGAACTTTGAGTTGCCTTGAAACATATGCAACTACACTTTTCTCTTGCATCAAAACGCATCCCAAGCCCTGATGTGAAGCATCATAGTAGACATCAAAAGGTTTCCCCACATCTGGGATCACTAGCACCGGAGCACTAGTCAACCTTTCCTTTAATTCCATGAAACTCTGCTCACATCGGTCGGTCCAAGCAAAAGGTTGATCTTTGCGTGTCAACTGAGTCAAAGGAGCCACTACCTTGGAAAAATCCTCAATAAACCTCCGATAGTAGCCAGCTAAACCCACAAAGCTCCTTATCTCAGTGACTGTCTTAGGACGTTCCCACTGCAGCACTGCCTCTACCTTGGCTGGATCCACTGAGATCCCCTGGGCAGATATTACATGTCCTAAGAAGTTGACTTCCTTCAGCCAGAACTCACACTTAGAGAACTTGGCATAGAGTTGCTTCTCCCTCAGAATCTCCAACACTGTCCTCAGATGTTCCTCATGTTCTTCCTCGGTCCTTGAATAAATGAGTATGTCGTCTATGAAGACTACCACAAACTTATCCAAGAAAGGACGAAAAATTCTATTCATAAAATCCATGAACAGAGCTGGAGCGTTTGTTACTCCAAACGGCATCACCACATACTCATAGTGCCCATAACGAGACCTAAATGCTGTCTTTTGAACATCTTCAGCTTTTACCAAAATTTGGTGGTACCCCGATCTTAGATCAATCTTTGAGAACACTGAGGCTCCATGCAGTTGATCCATCAAATCGTCAATTCTAGGCAGAGGGTACTTGTTCTTGATGGTCAGCTTATTCAACTGCCTGTAATCCACACACAACCGAGACCCTCCATCCTTTTTCTTAACTAGAAGCACCGGAGCCCCCCATGGAGATACACTAGGCCTGATGAATTGTTTCTCCAACAACTCTTCCACTTGATTCTTTAGTTCTACCAACTCGGCTAGAGCCATTCTGTATGGCGCCATTGACACTGGTCCAGCTCCAGGTACCAAATCAATAGAGAATTCCACTTCTCTCTTAGGCGGTAGTCCAGGTATTTCTTCTGGAAACACATCCGTGAAATCCTTCACCACACGTATACTGCCCATATCCTCTTCATTCTTCACTCCCCCTCGAGCTAGGATCACAAAGCATGTCGCCCCCTTCTTTCAACTCCGACCGTACCTGCTGAGCAGATATCACATCTGGCTCTCGGAGATCGGGAAACACCACTTTCTGCCTACCGCAGTCTATGAGAATGTGATTGGCGGATAGCCAATCCATTCCTAGGATAACATCCAGATCCTGCAGAGGTAGACAGATCAAATTTACTTTGAACCTGCGTCCCTCTACTATCACTGGACATTCTGGGCAAACTGTGGAGGTCATAACCTATCCTGATGTAGGTGTAGAGACCAACAGTTCAAAAGGTAGCTCCTTTACTAGAAGGCCCAGCTCGGCCATACTCCGACTTGACACAAAGGAGTGTGTCGCTCCAGAATCATACAAGACTTTTACACTTCTACCAGGTATAAAAGAAGCATCTTGCACCAAGTTACCTGACTGGGACGCCTCAGCTCCTGTCATGGCAAACACTCTCCCTGTTGCCTGAGGTCTGTTGCCTTCGTTCCTCAACTGTTGGGAACCACTGGGTTGAGTCATCCTATTCTGGGTAGGACAATCTCTAGCAACGTGTCCCGTCTTTTGGCATGCAAAACACCTTCTCTCCGAAGCCTTCTTGGGGCACATTGGGCGTGTGTGGTCCACCACAATGGAAACATTTGGGTTTCCATGGTTGCTGCTGCTGAAACTGGGGTGTCGCTGCCCCTGCCCTATGCTGTGGAGGTCTCGCATAAGGCTTATTCTGCTGCTGCTGCACCTTGGCCTTCCCACTGGAAGAACCCCCTGGGTGTGGCCTGATCACCCGAGACTCACCCTTCTCCAGAGTCTTCACTATCTTCGCCTTCTCCACCAAGGCGTGAAACTCCCTGATGTACATAGGGGCTATGGTCCTCTTCAGCCCATGCTTCAGTCCTTCTTCAAATTTCCTACACCTCCAAGCCTCAGAGGTAGCTTGGGTATAAAACCGGGCGAGGTACTCAAACCGAGCAGCATAAGCATTCACTGACATCTCCCCTTGCTCCAACCTGAGAAATTCTGCTTCCTTCGCAAACCTTGCACTATCTGGAAAATATTTCTCTAGGAACCTCTCTCGGAAGCTTTCCCAGTCTAAAACGTCAGCTCTGGCTTCCATCATCTGCTGAGCTCCCATCCACCAGAACTCGGCTTCTCCAGATAGCAGATAGGTGGCGAACACCAATTTCTTCTCTTTAGGGCAGGAGGTCGCCCTAAAGATTTTCTCCAACTCCCTGACCCACTGATCTGCTTGATCAGGGGTAGCATTCCCACTGAACTTGGGTGGGTTGTGCCTCATGAACTTGGTCAGTCCCATCTGTTCCTGAGGCTGACCGACGTGGGAAGCTGTTGCAGCCGATCTGGCGGTCTCCCAATGCTGCATTGCAGCTTGATGATTCTGAGCCATTGCCGCATTCTGCTGTTGGATAGCACTCGCCATCATCTCAATGGCCCTGGCGATCTGGCCCATTTCTGCAGAAGGTTGGGGAGGGGTAGGCGGTCTAGGAGCCATTTCTGCATAAGATTAGGAAACTATTTTTCTCTAATCATACTCCTATAAAATGAACTTGATAACGAATCAATTCATTTAGAAGACCACACTAGGTCTTACAAAGGTCAGCATCTCAAATCCATCTAGAATTTGAGTTTATCAGCCGATCATGATACCTACCCAAGCATATCACCAAAACAGCTAATAGTATGAACTATCAATCCCAAACAACCAATTTCAATCAATTACAAAAACACTCAATAAAATGCAACAAATCACACCAGAATTCAATATATGCTAAACATCAAACTTTCAGAATTAAGATTGAGAATCATCTTGATCCAGTTATGAGTGTGCACCCTCACTACTTTATCAAGATCCTTTCATTCTAAATGCTAAAATTTTCAGTTAGAGCATATATTCACTACAGCACACACAAAATTTCAATAAGAAAACCTTCAAAACCTTTCACTATAGCTTTTATTTAAAACCCCAATAAAATTTGTGAGCAGGAGAAACACAATGGATCCACTGCCCGCAGGTCATCCTAAAGACGAACTACTCTGATACCATTAATGTAACGCCCCTCAAAATATTGTTCATTTTTATATAATAAAATAAAGGTGAAACAATAATATCAAAAATTTAACATAGGTATATACATAATATAATTCATCCATTAATACAAATGTGCCTCAGAATAATATCCCTTTTCGAGGAAGTTTTAATACATCTCCATACAGGAGTTTTCAAAATAAAACAAAACAACAGCATTCAAAAACCGGCGATCTCCTCCTCCAGAAATGCTCACTGAGGAGCTCTACCACCTGCAACCTCATCTGCTCCCGTGCAAATATACACGATCATCACAGGTTTAAGAAAAACAACCACGATACAAAACAAAGGGTAAGCTAGATATTTTTTTTTAAAAACTTTAAATATGAAACTTTATATCAATAGAAAGCATAAATCTTCACACCATTCATAATCTATATCAATTTTCAACCATCAATATCCCCATATTCCACAAACTCGTCAAGTGTCTATTCAATACATTCAATACTCATGGTTCACATGTCAGACTTTCCACTGACTCATAACACATAGACACATGACTCTACTTCCGGAAGACTCGTGCGTTGAACTTAGCATCCAGAGACCTGCACCTGTCATACTTCATTGCTGTAAAGTTCCCACAGCTATGCGCATAAACATAATCTCAATCTCAATCTCAATATCATCACTCTCTCAGTATGACAGGGTTAATCCATATAACAGGTCAAGTCAGTTATCTTTCAAACGACTTACCCATACATATGGACCTCCTTCGACTCTCACCAACTGAATGACTTCATCTATGTGATTCCATCATATCAGCAGAGTCAGGATCGCCTCATTCACAGGATACTCACAGATCAATACACCCTCATAACCAATCTCCACACGGTATTTTCTTTCCTGAAAATACTATGCTTTGATCACTCTTTCACATTCATCCAGTACATCATACCACACGTAAAAGCACAATTCCATCATATAATATTTTGAATCCTTTTTTAAACAATCCCAATCACAGGAACAATCATACCAAAGTTCAGATTTTCGAATATCATATGCATTTCACCTTTCAATCTCAAACAATTTCAAAACGACACTAAAACAGGGGATTTCGAAATTTGCATTAAAACCGGCGATCACGTTGCCCCACACATAAAAACAGAGCATCGTGAGATAGAATATGAAACCGGTGACCACGTCGCCCTCACTTCAGAAACTACTCGCCTAACGTTTTTATAAACGAAAATGCTAGCTTCCCTTACCTGAACTTGAGCAAAAACTCTAAGAGCTCCAAAACCCACCGAAGTTTAAAGATGTCCTAACCTACACCATGGAGCCTTTATCACAAAACTGACTATACTACTCATTTTCTACGCTAACAGAGACGATTTTTGGCGTTAAAAGAGTTGTATGCACAACCTATGCAAAGACGACCCTCTTAAATTCAGACTCGACTCAAAGAACAGAGCAAAACGACTTACTCTGTTTTAGGGCTTTGAGCAGAAACTTGCAGAGTAACTTCCCAGGAGGACAATGGTAGTCGCCGATCGTAGCACTAGTACGTGAGGATAGCCGCGTCTTCGAGTGGAGGAGAAAGGAGAAAGGAGGACTAAATGAGCTGATTCCCTCAGCTCTTAAGGTCGAACGACTCTTTAGCCTTCTCTGCCATTACCCACTCTTTGAGCAACCTTGCGTGCACACTTCCTTGAGCAGTATGACCACGTGGGTTTCTGCGCATACCAACTCTCTGATGCTAACTATTCTGAAACACCTTTTTTTGTCTACGTGTCGCGCATGCAGAACGTTCATGCTGGGAGCCTGGGTCCTACCTTATTTGTGTGAAACACGACATCGCTCGATGACCATCCACCGATGACTGATGTGCCTCTCATTCCGGCGATGACTGATGTGCCTCTCATCCCGGCGATGACTGATGTCCTTCTCATCCCGGCGATGACTGGTTCCTCTTCCTAACGAACGACTGATTCCTCATCCTGGCAGACAACCGATGTCTCACCCTGGAGGACAACCGATGTCTCACCCTGGCAGACAACCGATGTGTCACCCTGGCAGACAACCGATGTCTCACTCTGGCAGACCACCGATGTCTCACCCTGGCAGACCACCGATGTCTCACCCTGGCAGACAGCCGATGTGTCTCCCATCCTGGTTGATGACCGATGTTCCTCTCATCCTGTTGGCGATCTCTTATCGCCCTTGTGTGTGACGAGGACACATCGCCCCACTCGGGTCACTGATGTCACATCGTCACACCTTGCTGAAGGTTCATCCTCCCATTCCTCTAAGTCTGTGTTATTACGGTTCACACTACTCATGGTGGCAGACATGCCACCTATCTTCTATATCACTCATCTTCTGTATTTAGACCACATACTAAGTGCTTACCAAGCCTTCTCGAATACACGGCGATGTACTCTTTTCGGCGATCATGTACACCATAGGCGATTGGCGATTTCATACGGGGGAAGTCGGAGGACGCCGCCTTCTTTAACAAACGGCGATCTCATCGACTTCTAAGCTACACCTTCCTTTCTCTTACCCTTCTTGATTCACGTGCCTCCCTCCCTTAAAGCACGCCCACTTGATTACCTCACGATAAAGTCATCGCACCTGACTACTTGGTTGGTACAATGGTCAACCGATCGCCCTCTACCAGCTGATCCCAGACCTTGGGCGATGTCCGAGGTCTGACCACTATGATATTTTCTATTTTTATGTCCTTTTTATTTTAAATAATAACATACTCAGAAATTATTTAAAATCTATCACTTCTATTCCAATTAATTTATAGGTCCTTACATACGTCTTGGTTCAACCCTGCACGGAGGGCGAACCCGTATGCGCAGACGATCGCTGCAATGACAGGGAGCCCTTCTTCTTCCTGTACGGCACTATATTCAAGCGGGTCAAGGTCTACCTGCCCTTTACTGGGTTTGAGAGGGCCTTGCTCACTGAGCTCAATGTGGCGCCTGCCCAGCTGCACTCCAACAGTTGGGCCTTCATCAGGGCCTTCTCATTATCAGGGCCTTCTCAATCTTGTGCAACAACCTGGGGTTCCCTCCCTCGGTAGACGTCTTCCTCTATTTCTTCGAGGCGAAGAGCCCTGGAAAGAGGCTTTGGGTAAGCCTAAATGGGGTGGCGGGGAAAGTTCTGCTAACTCTCTTCCAGCAGTCTTACAAGGGCTTCAAGGGAAAGTTCTTCAGAGTCTGCTGCAACTCCTACGATTCCACAATGATCGATGGGTTTTCCTTGTACTGGGTGGGGAAACTCAAACTCAAGAAACCCCGAGGATTGGAGGAGCTGACACCCTTCGATCGTGACCTGTGCCTGCTTCTCTCCAGCTGGGGAGTGGTGTTCGACACCACCCAGCTAATCAGGCACGAGTATGATGCTGAAACTCTCAACATCTACATTGGTATATCTGCCTTCATCTTGTATCTTTCTGCATTTATGTTTTCTGCGTGCCACTTCTCATTACTTGTTGTTTATTGCAGATATGGTCTTGGACACCAAGAAGAAGAAGAGGCTAGTCGCCTTGCTGGGTCGCCGCACAGCAGGTGGCTCATGCCCCGCTGGCCCCTCTTCTCCCACCGCGGCTGCCCCAGGCCCCACCTCCGATAGCAAACTAAAGAGGGCAGCCGCAGTGGTTATCTCTGAAGATGAGGATACGTGCTCAGGCCTTGTCTTCAAGAGAAATAGGGTGGATGTTGCTGTAGTGACCTCATCTGCTACAGAGGGGCAGCCTCCCTCTTTCAAGGAACACCCTCCTAGCGCCTCTTCTCCACCTGAGCCACTTCTGGTGCTCGAGGGTGGGGGAGAGAGCGCTCCCCAACCTGACCAGGCACCTCCTGCTCCCGAACTTCCTCCTCTTCTCCAGCAAACCCTTGTGCACCTGCTTGCCAAAGAGGCAATGGAGGCCCTGGACAGGGATTTGCTAAGAGACCGCGTAAGCCATGGCCTTGGTGAGTTCCACGTCGCCTCCAGCGTCCTGCTAACCCAGGGGGATGCTGAAATGAAGTTGAAAGAGGAAGTGGCCCAGCTAAGGCGGGAATTGGAGAAGGAATTGGTGCAGAAGAAGGAGCTGGAGCTTCAAGTCCAAATGGCTGCTAAGCATGAAACTGCTTTGAAGCAGGAGCTAAGTAGTCTCCGCCAATCAGAGAAGGAAGCCAAGAAGCTCCTCTTCGCCAAGGGGCAGGAGGCCTTCCAGCTTGAAGCCCAAATCCTCCCCCTCCGCAACAAAGTCATTGAGCTGGAAGAACAGTCGGAGGGAGCCCAAGCAAAACCGACTAAGCTGGAGGAGAGGGCCATGAATCAAGAAGTCCAGCTGGGCAAGGTAGAGGAAGAACTTGCCCAACAAGCCGAGCTGTTCAAGAAAGTCGAGGCCGAGCTCACTGAAGATGCCGTCGACGCCTACGGGGAGGGATTTGGCAATGCCCTTGCTCAGGTTGCTTGCGCGCATCCTGAGATGGACCTCTCGCCCTTCTCTATGTCCATGCAGGTAGTCGACGGGCAGATAGTGCCCAAATAGGTCTCTTGCGCAACTATATTTTGTAGCTGAACTTCTTGTAATTATCCTTGTAATTATTCTTCCCATCTAATAAAGTATTTAACTTTGTGTATATAATTGTCTCACTCAACTATATTTTGACTTTGCTCGTATCTATCTTGCTTAGCTTGTTTACTCTGAAACTTCATATTTTCTTCACACAACTTGCACTTTCAATACTCAGTAATGGCTTGGATGCTTTATATTTGACCTTCTGACTTGTAGCGCACTTAACTCTGATAAGAAGTCATGAGTATGATTCTTCTTTAGGATAGGACACTAACCCGTGGGCAAGACTTGGTGAATGAACTATGTTTTCTCACTGAAAGGTACCTCACCGACTTCTCATCGCCCATAGGCATGTGTGAGTCTCATTGGCAAACCCTATCTTTCAACTTGGGTGCTTTTATTCAAAGAGAAAGTGTTTTCCACGAACCCTCCCTTTAACTCTTCGAGGATTCTAGCACCGATCTGTACTCACCTGACCCCTCCTTGCTCGAGACAAGGGAGGATTTCACTAGTATGAGTCGTCCTTGGTGTTCTCACTAAAAAAGGGAGGCGTTCTCTACGAACCTTCCTTTCCCGCTTCCGAGACTTCCACCCCAAGCTAGCGAGTTTTAACTGACCACTCATCGCCCTTAGGCGAGGGAGGACCTTGACTGGTGAACCTTCTTGCACAAGTTGGGAGTTCTCACTTGAAGAGGAGGTGTTCTATACGAACCTACCTTCCTACTGTCGAGACCTCTAACCCCCAAATGACGATTTTCAAATGACCTCACATCGCTCATAGGCGAGGGAGGATTTAACTGGTGAACCTTTCTGTTCAAGTTGGGAGTTCTCACTCGAAGTGGAGGTGTTCTATACGAACCTACCTTCCCACTGTCGAGACCTCTAACCCCCAAATGACAGGTTCTGAACTAACCTCACATCGCTCATAGGCGAGGGAGGATTTAGCTGGTGAACCTTTCTGTTCAAGTTGGGAGTTCTCACTCGAAGAGGAGGTGTTCTTTACAAACCTACCTTCCAACTGTCGAGACCTCTAACCCCAAATGACAGGTTCCCAAACTGACCTCACATCGCTCATAGGCGAGGGAGGATTTAACTGGTGAACCTTTCTGTTCAAGGTTGGGAGTTCTCATTCGAAGAGGAGGTGTTCTTTACAAACCTACCTTCCAACTGTCGAGACCTCTAACCCCAAATGACAGGTTCGAATTGACCTCCCATCGCTCATACGCGAAGGAGGATTTCGCTGACAAACCCTTTTGTTCGACTTGGCGTTCTCACTTGAAGAGGAGGTGTTCTATACGAACCTACCTTCCCACTGTCGAGACCTCTAACCCCGAAATGACAGGTTCTGAACTAACCTCACATCGCTCATAGGCAAGGGAGGATTTAACTGGTGAACCTTTCTGTTCAAGTTGGGAGTTCTCACTCGAAGAGGAGGTGTTCTTTACAAACCTACCTTCCAACTGTCGAGACCTCTAACCCCAAATGACAGGTTCCCAAACTGACCTCACATCGCTCATAGGCGAGGGAGGATTTAACTGGTGAACCTTTCTGTTCAAGTTGGGAGTTCTCATTCGAAGAGGAGGTGTTCTTTACAAACCTACCTTCCAACTGTCGAGACCTCTAACCCCAAATGACAGGTTCGAATTGACCTCCCATCGCTCATAGGCGAAGGAGGATTTCGCTGACAAACCCTTTTGTTCGACTTGGCGTTCGCACTCGAAGAGGAAGTGTTCTTGACGAACCTACCTTCCCACTTACGAGACCTCTAAACCTAAGTGACAGGTTCTGAACTAACCTCACATCACTCATAGGCGAGGGAGGATTTAGCTGGTGAACCTTTCTGTTGAAGTTGGGAGTTCTCACTCAAAGAGGAGGTGTTCTATACGAACCTATCTTCCCACTGTCAAGACTTCTAACCCCCAAATGACAGGTTCTTAGCTACATTGTACAACAAAAACGTTCAAGGATATATCTTAACTAAAAATTTTATAGGGTGACTTCATTAAAAACCGTTAGAAGGGAAAAAAGAGTGTCCCCTAAACTGTGTACAATGTTACATATTAGTCTTAACTGAAATAAAACTTCAGGTGAGTCGCATTCCATGTACGAGGAATCGGACCATCCTTTAGAGTCTCAAGTCTGTACGCCCCATTTCCTAGGGCCTCTGTCACTCTAAAGGGACCAGTCCACTTGGGGGACAACTTGTTCTTTATCTGGTAGGGAGATGCCTTCCGCATCACTAGGTCGGCGACCTGGAACTGCCGAGCTCTCAACTTGGAGCTGTGCTTGAGTTCAACCCTTCTCTTCAGTGCTTCGGCTTTGATTCTTGCCTCTTCCCTTACTTCATCTAAGAGATCCAAATTCAGTTTCCTTTCTTCATTGGACTCCTCAGCCACGAAGTTCTAGAAGCGTGGCGAGCTCTCCTGGATCTCTACAGGGATCATGGCGTCTGAACCGTACACCAAGCTGAAAGGTGTCTCCTTGGTGGTGGACTGAGGAGTGGTGTGGTAAGCCCACACAATTCTAGGAACCTCCTCAACCCAAGTTCCCTTAGCCTTCTCCATCCTTCTCTTCAGTCCCCTGAGTAGGACTCGGTTGGCTAACTCGACCTGCCCATTGGTCTGAGGTTGCTCGACTGATGCAAACACCTGTTTGATTCCCAGCTCAGTACATAACTTTCCCAATTGTTGGCTTGCAAACTGGGTGCCATTATCAGACACCATGTGCTTGGGTACACCAAAACGACACACTATATTCTTCCACACAAAGTGTTGGATCTTGTGGGCTGTGATTTGTGCTACTGGTTCAGCCTCGATCCACTTCGTGAAGTATTCTATGGCGACCACGAGATACTTCATCTGTCGCATAGCCAAAGGAAAAGGGCCCAGGATGTCAATATATAGATCTGAGCTCTTCTGGAGGCGCCTTGTGCCAATCTGCATGTAGTTGACACTGTTTGCACTACTGCGCATACTTCGTGCAATCTTCCCTCATGGTTGGCCAGTAATACCCTGCTCGAATGGCCTTGGATGCCAAAGCACGACCTCCTATGTGGCTCCCACATATCCCTTCATGGAGCTCTGCCATTATCCGCACGCACTGCTCACCATGCACGCACACCAAAATAGGGTGTGTGAACCCATGCCTGTACAATTCCCCATCAATGAGTGTATACTTGGTCGAGTTCTTCTTTACTTTTCTTGCCTCTATTGGCTCCATTGGCAACATCCCATCAGCTAAGTAGCACTTATAGGGCGTCATCCACGTCTCTCCACTCTGCAACAGACAGACCTGCTATGACACCTCCTCTAACGCCACGTATGCATTGACTCTTGGCTTCTTCAAAGTTTCCTAGGTCAATGACCGATGACTCCTCCTTCCACCGTCAGACTGGCTGGTCTGGTGGACTCCTACTAAGTTATCAGTTGTGTGGGTGCGAGGTGTCCTCAGGGTCTCTTGGATGACAGTCCTTTGCCTGCCCCCCTTGCCTGAGCTTGCGAGTTTTGCTAACAAGTCAGCTCGGGCATTCTGATCTCTGGGCACATGCACCAACTCAAAAGTTGCAAAGGAACTCTTCAACACCTGGACATACTCTTGGTAGGAGGCCATCTGGGGATCCTTGGCCTGGTACTCTCCCGTCACTTGACCTGTGACCAATAGGGAGTCACTCTTTGCTAAAAGACTCTACGCTCCCATCTCCTTAGCCAACAGCATTCCAACGATTAAAGCCTCGTACTCTGCCTGATTGTTGCTGGCCTTGAAGGCAAACCGTAGGGCCTGCTCAATCAACAGCCTCTTTGGTCCTTCCAAAATCACCCCAACTCCACTACCTTGTTGATTAGAGGACCCATCTACTAAGAGCACCCATCTGAAGTCAGGCTCGTCCTGCTGGGTTTCTGCCGAGGACATCTCGGCTACGAAGTTAGCGTAAACTTGGCCTTTGATTGGGCCTCTGGGCTCATACTGTATGTCGAACTCAAATAACTCCACCGCCCATCACACCATCCTTCCTATTACGTCTGGCTTCTGCAAGACCTTTCGGATGGGTAGGTCTTGTTGAACCAAGTGGTGTTCAAGGTTTTGAAGAATCCAAATCCTTTGAAGGATGATGAAGCTTTTGCTGTGGTTGCTGTGCTGGTTTAGTTAGGATCTGGGTAGTTTGAGTTGTGTAACTCAACCTTTGATTGAATCTAAAGCTCAAGCATCTCAACTTTCAAACAAAGTAAAGTGTTTCTTTCAAACTGAGTTAAAACAACCGATTGTTTTATCGAAACAACCGATTGTTTAAGCTTAGGTGTTTTGAAAACTATTTTGAAGTATGAAAATTGGTTAAGTAACAAAACAACCGATTGATTCGAGGAAACAATCAATTGTTTGTTATGTTTTTATAATAGAAAACAGTTTTGACTTTGACTGAGCTTTAAATGCTTTTAATTCATACGCTCCAGTCATAAAATGCTTTGACCAATCTTTCTAAAGCAATTAAGAGTTTGTTAAGGTTTGATTACAAACATCTTCTTTGTATATATAAAGAAAAACAGATTTGAGTTTTAAGAAACTAAGTGAATTGAGAAAGTTTTTCTAAGAGTTGGAGATTGCTTAGAGTGTTGGTTGATCAAAGTGCTGAGATAGGATTCTCTTGTACTGATTTCAGATTGCTTCTGTAACAAGTGTAATCCTTGTAATTCTATGAACATTCGTTTGTGCTGTTGCTAAGAAGAGCTGTGTGTTCTTAAGGGGATCAAGATCAGCTTTCTTAGTGTGGTGTGCTGACCAAGGAAAGTGTGTTTCTTAAGGGTGTTCAAGGTCACTTTCTTGGTTGTGTGTAAGTAATCTAGTGTTGATTGCTTAGTGGATTTCCTCAGGGTTTCTGAGAAGACTGGATGTAGCTCTGGGTTGGAGTGAACCAGTATAAACATCTGTGTACAATCTCTCTATCCCTAACTCTTTAATTTCAGTTTGTTTGCTGTTTCTGGTATAAACAACCGATTGTTTCGAAGAAACAACCGATTGTTTTCCTGGCAGTGTTGTTTTGCTTGCTGTTTTGGCAAACTGAATTGCTTAATCATTTGATTTCTGAAAGATATTCATTCTAGCTTGGAAAAGTTTGCGAAAACCTCTTTAAACAATTCACCCCCCCCTCTAGTTTAAAGCCATAATTCCTAACAGGTCTGTCTTCACCACCACTGTAAAGCTCTGGAAGTAATTGCGAAGCCTCCGCGTAGAGAACACCACGGCTAATGCCGCCTTTTCTATGGCCTGGTATCTTACTTCAGGCCCTTGCAGCACCTTGCTAACAAAGTAGATGGGCTTTTGGCTTTGATCCTACTCCTGCACCAAAATTGAACTCACTGCCTTCTTAGTGACTGCCAAGTACAAACGTAACGGGGTGCCGATCTGAGGTTTGCACAACTCCGCTGGGCTGGCCAGATATTGTTTCAGCTTGAGGAATGCTTCCTCACACTCCTTGGTCCACAAGAACCTGTTGTTCCTCCTCAAGCATTGAAAATAAGGGTGGCCCTTATCTCTTCCAACTGACACAAACCTAGAAAAAGCAGCCATCTGACCTGTCAAGTGTTGCACCTCCTTTACTGACATCGGGCTCCTCATAGCTAAGATCGTCGCGCATTTGTCTGGGTTGGCCTCAATCCCATGTTCGGTGAGCAAGAAACCGAGGAATTTGCCTACTTCCACCCCAAAGACACACTTATCTGGATTCAACTTCAACCCGTATTTAGCTATTGTAGTAAACAGCTCCTCCAAATCAGTGACGTGATGATCCCTTACCTGGGATGTCACCACCATATCATCTACGTAGGCTTGCACGTTGCGTCCTATCATGGGTACAAGGACCTTGTCCATTAGCCTTTGGTAGGTAGCACCTGCATTCTACAGCCCAAATGACATGATTGTGTAGCAGTAGCAGGACAACTCAATCATAAACGTTGTCTCGCACTAGTCCATTGGGTGCATCTTGATTTGGTTATAACCAGAAAAAGCATCCAAGAAGCTGAGCAACCTGCAGCTTGAGGCGCTATCCACCAGCGCATCAATACTCGGTAAAGGATAAGAGTCCTTTGGACATGCCTTGTTGAGGTAAGTGAAGTCCACACACATCCTCCACTTCCCATTGGCCTTCTTCACCAATACCATATTCCCTAGCCACTCAGGATATTGGAATTCCCGTATATGGCTAGCTTTGAGCAACTTTTGCGTCTCTTCCTTGATCACCTTTCTCCTCTCTTCATTGAATTTTCTCCTCCTCTAACGGACAGGTCTAACTTGGGGATTTAGTGCTAAGCGATGACACAAAAAATCAGGGTCAATGCCTGGCATATCTGAGGCAGACCAAGCGAAAGCATCCAAATGCCGCTTTATGACTCCCGCCACTTGGTCCTGTGTATCTTGGTATAGGGATTTGCCAAGCTTGAATGTTTTGCCTCCAATGTCCCTCTCTACTACCTCTTCCGCTGGTTCAGGTCGTGTCTCTCGGGCGACCTCTGCTCGTGTACCCCCGACTCCTCCTCGGGGCAGGTCAGCCTCAGTGCACTCTCCATCTGGTGGTTGGGTGGTGACTGTGCATACTCCTCTTCTTGTTTTAAGGCTGTTTTCATAGCACTTCTTAGCCTCCTTCTAATCTTACCTGATGGTGATCACCGCTCCTTCCATCGAGGGCAACTTCATCTTCATATGCCTCGTTGATGCCACCGCCCCAAGTCTGTTCAGGGCTGGCCTGCCCAACAACATGTTGTAAGCTGATGGGGCGTTCACAACGAGGTACTTGATCTTCTCGGTGCGGGAGGCCACTCCATCAGTGAAAGTGGTCCTCAGTTCTATATAACCCCACACTTCTACCTGGTCTCCTGCGAACCCATACAAACAGCCAGTATAAGGTTTTAGCTGGTCGGGAGACAATTGCAGCTTGTTAAATGTCGACCAGAACATCACATCAGCCGAACTCCCTTGATCAACAAGGACCCAATCCACCCTCCTTCCTACGATAACCACCGATATCACCACTGGATCATTGTCATGGGGAACAACGTCCATGCGATCTGCCTTCGTAAATGTGAGGTTGACATCTGGGAAGTGGTCGTCCTCACATGCTTCCACTGCCATCACTGATCGCGCATACTTCTTGCGCTGCGACGAGGTGCGCCTTTCTCCTGAGAACCCACCTAAAATGGTAGGGATCTCGCCATGTATGGGCACCTCATGCCCCTGGTCAGTCCTTAGAGCCACCACTACCTCTCCTCCTTGTGACTCCCGTAGGTAGTCATTCAAGAAACCGCTCTTGACCAACTCATCCAACTGATGACCTAGGGCCAGACAGTTGCGAGTGGGATGGCCAAATGCGTGATGGAACTCACACCATGCATTCTTGTTGGGCCCCAGTCTCTTGTCTATCTTTGGGGGTACCTTCAGCCTTTCCGCCACATTAGGGATGGCGATCAACTCCTTCAATTCCACCAGGAAGTTATGTCTGGGGGCACATCCTCCTTCGTGCGTGCCCTGGTTTGGGGTTTCCTAGCTTCATAGGGCTTCTTCTTTCCCTGGGCTCTCTTCTCCGTTGTCACCTTATGCACCCACATGAGCTGAGGGCGGTTGGGCACCTGCGATCGTGAAGGGGCCACGCTTTCATGGTTCTCATTGAGTTCCCCCTCAGTCGCGATGTGAGCGACGGCACGACACCTGATATCACCAAAGGTCTTGGGGCGACTTCTGATGAGTGACTCACTGAAGGGTCCTAGTAGTATTCCCTTCCTGAAGGCATGCACTACCATATCTTCGTCCTTGGTGTGCAACCTCACCACCATTGCCCCAAACCGGTTGAGGTAATCCCTTAAGGACTCCCCCTGATATTGCCTCACGTCAAAGAGGTCATAAGACATTGGTGGGGGAGCCCGATTGACGATATATTGCTCCCTGAACAACGTGGAGAACTGCATGAAGGACGTGATGTGTCCCTTAGGTAGACTGACGAACCACTCCAGCGTTGTCCCACTCAACGTGGCCATGAAAAGCTTACAATGCATCGCATCTGATCCCCCTGATAGCATCATCTGTGTGTGAAATGCTGTGAGATGTGCTTCTGGATCCTCCATCCCTGTGAACACAGTCTTAGGGTCCACGAAGGTGGCTGGGACCACCGTATCCATGATTACTTGGGAGAAAGGCATTGGGAACGCTCTAGGTGGTGTTGGTGGAGCCCGATCATCCACCACGCGATCCCTTGCTTGCTGCAAATTACGCAAATTCATGCGCAATTCTTCGTTTGCCCGGTGCAGCTCCTCATTCCTGGCCTGTGATGCAGCCTGTAACATCCCGCCAAATTCCTTTTCATATTTATGTAATAAAATAAAGGTGAAACAAATATATCGAAGTGAACATAATTATATATATGTAATGAAGTTTCTCCTCACAGGGAGTTAAATACATAATCGGTCAGTTTTCCAAAACTTAAACAAAACACAGCAAAAAAAAGAAACAGGCGATCTCCTAACAGAAAAAGGCGATCTCCTATCAGAAAAGGGCGATCTCCTATCAGACAACAGAAAAAGGGTGATCGCCTAATAGAAACAAAAACAGGCGATCTCCTTCCGGCGACCACTCACTGAGGAGCTCTACTTCCTGCAACATCATCTACTCCCGTGTAAATTATACACAATCATCACAGGTTTAAGAAAAAGCCAAACACAACACCAAAATCACAGGGTAAGCTAGATATTTGAAAGAGAATTTAGATATGAAACTTTAAAATCAAGATAAAACAAATTTAAGACACCCATGTAATAACCATCAATTTTCTCATTCCCTTCACATGACCATCAAGAAATCACACATTTCACAATTTCTTCAAGAGTCTTTCAATTCACATAATTCATCAAGTGTCTATCAATTTCAAAGTTTCTCATTTCTTACGTCAGACTTCCACTGATTCAACACACACAGACACATACCACACCACTGTAAAGTCCACACAGGACAGCTAGTAAAGTCCACACAGGACAGCTAATGAAGTCCACACAAGACAGCAAGTAAAGTCCACACAGGACACTTGACACTACTTTCGGAAGACTCGTGCGTTGAACTTAGCATCCAGAGACCTGCACCTGTCATACTTCATTGCTGTAATGTTCCCACAGCCATGCGCATCAACACAATCTCGTTCTCAATTTCATCACTCTCACAGTATGACAGGGTAAATCCATATAACAGGTCAAGTCAGTTATCTTTCAAACGACTTAACCATACATATGGACCTCCTTCGACTCTCACCAACTGAATGACTTCATCTATGTGACTCCATCATATCAACAGAGTCAGGATCGTCTCATTCACAGGATACTCACTGATCAATACACCTCATAACCAATCTCAACACGGTATTTCCTTTCCTGAAAATACTATGTCTTGATCCCACATTCACAACATTCAACACATCATATAACACTTAAATGAATGATTTCAAATCACAACAATCATTCCATGGTTCAGATTTTCGAACATCACATTTAAATCTCAAACAGTTTCAAACAACACAAAAACAGGGGAGTTCGAAAAACAACGCCAAAACCGGCGATCTCGTCCAAAAATAGGGGATTATACAATAACAGTTGAAAACCGGCGACCACGTCGCCCCATCATCTCAATCATCTAATATAAGGTTTTCGTTGGAAATAAGGCTAGCTTCCCTTACCTGAGCTTGCGCAAAACACCAAGAGTTCCAAAACCCACCGAAGCTTAAAGATGCCTTAGCTCTGTTTTAGCGTCTGGTTTGTAGAACTTGCAGAGAACCTCCCAGGTGCTCTAAGGGTAGTCGTCGCTCATCGTACTGGTGCTTGAGGATGCCTGTAAGGACCTGTAAAATTAAATTGGAATAAAAAGGAATATATTTTAAATGAATTCTAAGTATGTTTTTATTTAAAATAAAAAGGAAGGAAAGTGTAGTTTAGAAGACTTTGAGATCGCTTGGTTAGTACATGATCGCCTGTCGCCTAGGTTACACGTGATCGCCAGTCGCCTAGGTTACACGTGATCGCCGAAAGTGCACTCAGTATGTGGTCAGGATACTGGATCAACCAGAGTGGGTTCCAAAAAAACATGCGTATCGAGGTGTGGGTTAAGCCTTAGATACGCTGTGCATGCGAAGCTCTATGCTTAAGCATAAGAAATCGTCCTTAGTGTTGCATGCATGGGCGCACGAGGAGTAGGGCTGATCTACTCTTGGAAATGTGAAGCTACCGACGTCACCAAGTCATGTGGAGATGATACCTTGGACGTAACATAGTGGGATGAAGAAGCTTCAGCAAAGCGTGGCGATGTGTCGTCGGGCATCGCCAGGGCGCGAGGCATGCGGGCATCGCCGGGCGCGAGGCATGCGGTCATCGCCAGGGCGAGACATCGGTCGTCTCCCAGGGAGAGACATCGGTCGTCCGCCAGGATGAGACATCGGTGGATAGTCATCGTGCGAGAGGTCATCGGTGGAAGGTTATCGCGTGATGTCGAGTTTCACACAGATAAGGTGGGACCCAGGCTCTCAGCATCAGACGTAGTGCACGCGCGACCCGTAGACAAAAAGGGTGGTTCAGAATAGTGACATCAGAGTGTTCGCCTGCGCAGAGGCACGCGTAGTCGTACTGTTCAGGGAAGCGTACACGCAAACTTCCCTGCAGAGTGGGTGGTGGCAGCGGCTTTTGTGGACAAGTTGGTTTAAGATTCAAAAACCCACTTCTGAGAGGCAAAGGATGTTGTAGTGGTTCAAGAGTGAAAGAGTGAGCTCACTTTCATCCTTCTCTTTTCTCTCCTTCGCGTTGTGATTCAGGCATCCTCAAGCACCAGTACGACGAGCGACGACTGCCCTTAGAGCACCTGGGAGGTTCTCTGCAAGTTCTACAAACCAGACGCTAAAACAGAGCTAAGGCATCTTTAAGCTTCGGTGGGTTTTGAAGCTCTTGGTGTTTTGCGCAAGTCCAGGTAAGGGAAGCTAGCCTTATTTCCAACGAAAACCTTATATTAGATGATTGAGATGATGGGGCGACGTAGTCGCCGGTTTTCAACTGTTATTGTATAATCCCCTGTTTTTGGACGAGATTGTCGGTTTCGGCGTTGTTTTTTGAACTCCCTTGTTTTTGGTGTTGTTTGAAACTGTTTGAGATTTAAATGTGATATTCGAAAATCTGAACCTTGGAATGAGTTTTGCTGTGATTGGAATCATTCATTTAAGTGTTATATGATGTGTTGAATGTTGTGAATGTGGGATCAAGGCATAGTATTTTCAGGAAAGAAAATACCGTGTAAGATCGTGTACGATGTGCATTGATCGGTGATTTCTATAATGAGATATCCTGACTCTCCTGAGATAATGAATTCATATAGATGAAGTTATTCAGGCGTTGAGAGTCGATGGAGGTTCATACGTATGGGTAAGTGTTTGAAAGATAACTACTTGACCTGTTGTGTGGATTCACCCTGTCATACTGTGAGAGTGATGAAATTGAGATCGAGATTGTGTTGATGCGCATAGCTGTGGAAACTTTACAGCAGTGTAGTATGACAGGTGCAGATCTCTGAGTCTAGTCAATGCACGAGTCTTCCGGAAGTAGTGTCAAGTGTCTTGTGTGATGAGTCAGTGGAAGTCTGACGTGAGAAATGAGGAACATTGAAATTGATAGACACTTGATGCATTATGTGAAACAAATAACACTTGATGAAATTGTGAAGTGTGTGAAATGAATGAGAAAATTGATAGTTTTTACGTGGGTGTCTTAAATTTTTTCTATCTTGATTTTAAAGTTTCATATCTAAACTCTCTTTCAAATATCTAGCTTACCCTGTGTTTTGGTGTTATGTTTGGCTTTTTCTTAAACCTGTGATGATCGTGTATAATTTACACGGGAGCAGATGATGTTGCAGGAAGTAGAGCTCCTCAGTGAGTAGTCGCCGGAAGAAGATCGCCTGTTTCTATTTCTGTTAGGCGATCACCCTTTTTCTGTTTTCTGATAGGAGATCGCCTTTTTCTGATAGGAGATCGCCTTTTGCTGTTAGGAGATCGCCTGTCTTTCTATTTTACTGTATTTTGTTTAAGTTTTGGAAAATTGACCGATTATGTATTAAACTCCTTGTGAGGAGAAACTTCATTACATATATATAATTATGTTCACTTCAATATATTTGTTTACCTTTATTTTTATTATATAAATATGAAAAGAATTTGGCGGGATGTTACATTAATGGTATCAGAGCAGTTCGTCCTTAGAATGACCTGAGGGCTGTGGATCCATTGTGTTTCTTCTGCTCATAAAATTTATTTGAGTTTTAAATAACAACTATAGTGAAAGGTTTTCAAACGTTTATGTATTGAAATTTTGTGTGTGCTTTAGTGAATATATGCCCTAACTGAAAATCTTAGTATTAAGAATGAGAGGATCTTGATACAGTAGTGAGGGTGCACACTCATAACTGGATCGAGATGATTCTCAATCTTAATTCCAAAGGTTTGATGTTTAGCATACATTGAATTCTGGTGTGATTTATTTCATTTTATTGAGTGTTTTTGTAATTGACTGAAAGTGGTTGTTTGGATTGATGGTTGTATACCAGTAGCTGTTCTGGTATTTTGCTTGAGATTATAAGTATTATGATTCTGTTGATGAGCTCAAATTCTTGATGACTTTGAGATGCTGACCTTTGTAAGGTCTAGATGTTACCTCCTGAATGAATTGATTTCTTATCGATCTCATTCTTGTAGTTGTAGGGAATATAGAAAACTCATAGTTTCAAGATCTGAAACGAAGAGAGATGGCACGTAGACCTCCTACCCCTCCCCAACCTTCTTCGGAAATGAGCCAGATTGCCAAGGCTATTGAGATGATGGCAACTGCCATCCAACAACAGAATGCAGCGATGGCTCAGAACCATCAAGCTACAATGCACCACTGGGAAACTGCTCGATCGGCTGAAACAAATTCCCACGTCGGTCAGCCTCAGGAACAGATGGGACTGACCGAGTTCATGAGGCACAACCCACCCAAGTTCAGTGGGAATGCTACCCCTGATCAGGCAGATCAGTGGGTCAGAGAGTTGGAGAAAATCTTTAGGGCGACCTCCTGCCCTGAAGAGAAGAAATTGGTGTTTGCCACCTATCTGCTATCTGGAGAAGCCGAGTTCTGGTGGATGGGAGCTCAGCAGATGATGGAGGCCCGAGAGGATGTGTTAGACTGGGAGAGCTTTAGGGTGAAATTTCTGGAAAAATACTTCCCAGATAGTGCAAGATTTGCGAGGGAAGCAGAATTCCTCAGATTGGAGCAGGGGGAGATGTCAGTAAATGCTTATGCTGCTCGGTTTGAGTATCTCGCCCGATTCTACACCCAGGCGACCTCTGAGGCTTGGAGGTGTAGGAAGTTTGAAGAGGGACTAAAGCATGGGCTGAAGAGGACTATAGCCTCGATGTGCATCAGGGAATTTCACGCCTTAGTAGAGAAGGCGAAGATGGTGGAGACCCTGGAAAAGGGTGATTCTCGGGTGATCAGGTCACACCCAGGGGGTTCTTCCAGTGGGAAGGCTAAGGTGCAGCACCCACAAAGCAAGCCCTATGCGAGACCTCCACCACATCGGGCGGGAACAACGTCATCCCAGTTTCAGCAGCAACAACCTTGGAAACCCAGGTGTTTCCATTGTGGTGGACCACACACGCCCAATGTGTGCCCCAAGAAGGCTTCGGAGAGAAGGTGTTTTGCCTGCCAAAGGACGGGACACGTTGCTAGAGAGTGCCCTAACAGGAATGGGGCGACTCAACCCAGTGGTTCTCAGCAGTTGAGAAACGAAGGCAGCAGACCTCAGGCAACAGGGAGAGTGTTTGCCATGTCGGGAGCAGAAGCGTCTCAGTCAGGTAACCTCGTGCAAGGTGTTTGTTTTATAGCTGGTAGAGGTGTAAAAGCCTTGTTTGATTCTGGAGCGACACACTCCTTTGTGTCAAGCCTGTGTGTAGCCGAGTTGGGCCTTCTAATGAAGGAGTTACCTTTCGAACTGTTGGTCGCTACACCTGCGTCAGGACAGGTGTTGACCTCTAGAGTTTGCCCCGAATGTCCAGTGATAGTAGAGGGACGCAGATTCAAAGTGAACTTGATCTGCCTACCTCTTCAGGACCTGGATGTTATTCTGGGAATGGATTGGCTAGCTACCAATCACGTTCTCACAGACTGCGGTAGTCAGAAGATAGCGTTTCCAGACCTCCAAGAGTCAGATGTGATATCAGCTCAGCATGGGTGGTCGGAGTTGGAAAGAGGGGCGAGGTGCTTCGTGATGCTAGCTCGGTTGGAAGTGAAGAATGAAGGGGACGTAAGCATAATACATGTGGTGAAAGATTTCACGGATGTATTCCCAGAAGAAGTACCTGGATTACCCCCTAAGAGAGAAGTGGAATTCTCTATTGATTTGGTACCTGGAGCTGGACCAGTGTCAATGGCACCTTACAGGATGGCACCAGCCGAGTTGGTAGAATTAAAGAAGCATGTGGAAGAGTTGTTGGAGAAACAATTCATCAGACCCAGTGCATCTCCATGGGGGGCTCCAGTGCTCCTAGTTAAGAAGAAGGATGGAGGGTCTCGGTTGTGTATAGATTACAGGCAGTTGAACAAGTTGACCATCAAGAACAAGTACCCCCTACCTAGAATTGATGATTTGATGGATCAAATACATGGGGCCTCGGTGTTCTCAAAGATTGATCTGAGATCGGGGTACCACCAAATTTTGGTAAAAGCTGAGGATGTTCAAAAGACAGCTTTTAGGTCTCGTTATGGGCACTATGAGTATGTGGTGATGCCGTTTGGAGTCACAAATGCTCCAGCTCTGTTCATGGACTACATGAATAGGATTTTTCGCCCTTTCTTGGATAAGTTTGTGGTAGTCTTCATAGACGACATACTCATTTATTCAAGGACCGAGGAAGAACATGAAGAACATCTGAGGACAGTGTTGGAGATTCTGAGGGAGAAGCAACTCTATGCCAAGTTCTCTAAGTGTGAGTTCTGGCTGAAGGAAGTCAACTTCTTAGGACACGTGATATCTGCCCAGGGGATCTCGGTGGATCCAGCCAAAGTGGAGGCAGTGCTTCAGTGGGAACGTCCTAAGACAATTACTGAGATAAGGAGCTTTGTGGGTTTAGCTGGCTACTATCGGAGGTTTATTGAGGACTTTTCCAAGGTAGTGGCTCCTTTAACACAGTTGACCCGCAAGGATCAACCTTTTGCTTGGACCGACCGATGTGAGCAGAGCTTCATGGAACTAAAGGAAAGGTTGACTAGTGCTCCAGTGCTGGTGATCCCAGAGGTAGGAAGACCTTTTGATGTCTACTGTGATGCTTCACATCAGGGTCTGGGATGTGTTTTGATGCAAGAGAAACGAGTGGTTGCATATGCTTCAAGGCAACTCAAGGTTCATGAGAGGAACTATCCTACTCATGATTTGGAGTTGGCGGCTGTGGTGTTTGCCTTGAAGATTTGGAGGCACTATTTATATGGAGCTCGGTTCCAGGTGTTCAGTGACCATAAGAGCCTGAAATACCTGTTCGATCAGAAGGAACTAAACATGAGACAAAGAAGGTGGATGGAGTTTCTAAAGGACTACGATTTTCAACTCATGTATCATCCAGGGAAGGCCAATGTAGTGGCAGATGCTTTGAGTAGAAAATCAATACAAGTAGCCACCATGATGATGGAAGAGCAGAAACTGATCGAGCAGTTTAGAGACTTAAACCTTGGGGTAGAATTTCATGTAAATCACATTAGTTGTAGTAAGCTGGCTATAACTAATGACTTCCTTGGAATGATAAAGGATAAGCAGTTGGAGGACCCTAGTCTGAAGCGTACTGTGGAGTCACTAGGGACCGACCAGGCTAGAGACTTTGTGATGGGCGATGATGGGATCTTGAGATTTAATGGCAGAATTTGCATACCTGCAAATGAAGAGTTGAAGAAGATGATCCTAGAGGAAGGTCACAAGAGTCACCTTAGCCTACATCCAGGCATGAACAAGATGTACTGTAACATCCCGCCAAAATACTATACAAATGTATATAATGAAAATAAAGGTAACAAATAGATTCTATGAACAAAATATTATATATATGAAATGAAGTTGCTCCTCTTAGGGAGTTTAATACAAATTCGGTAAAATTTTCCAGAAACATAAACAAAATACAAAAAAAAACAAAGCAGGCGATCTCCTATCGGAAGAAACCGATCTCCTATCGGACGAGACCGATCTCCTATCAAGACAGAAAAAAAACAGGCGATCACCCGATGGAGGCAGACACAGGCGATCACCCGATAGAGACAGAAAACCGGCGATCTCCTCCTCGGCGATCACTCACTAGAGGGCTCTTCTTCCTGGAAGATCATCTGCTCCCGTGTAACAATTACACGATCATCACAGTTTTGAGAAAACAACCACAATAACAGATAAAAGGGTAAGCTAGATAATTTAAAAGAAGTTTAAATCAAGAATCATGAAGATCCAAGTAAACCAAGTTCCAAAATATCCATGTAAAACGTAGAGCTGCTCATAGCATTCAGCTGATCGCCCAAAATCACATTTCACAACATTCACCCATAGTCATTCCATTTCACAATACAGCATCAAGTGTCTATCAATATTCAAGTTTCTCATTTCACATGTCAGACTTTCCACTGACTCACCACACAAGACACTTGACACTACTTCCGGATTGACTCGTGCGTTGATTAGACTCAGAGATCTGCACCTGTCATACCACACCACTGTGAAATCCACACAGGGTCGCTGTGAATCCACACAGCATGCGCATATATCATCTCAATGTTACCATAGTTCTCCTGGTATGACAGGGTTAATCCATAGGACAGACGGAGCTCGTTCTTTTTCACACGAGACGCCCATCATATAGACCTCCTTCGACTCTCAACAACTGAGTAACTTCCTCTACGTGATTCCATTACCTCAGCAGAGTCAGGATATCCCCTTAGGAATCACCGATCAATGCACCTACCACAAGATCTTACACGGTATTTTCTTTCCTGAAAATACTATGCCTCGATCCCACATTCACAGCATTCAAAGACATCATGCCACACTTAAAAGAATGATTTCAATCACAGCAATAGCCATTTCAAAGGATTCATATTTTCGAATATCTCATGTAAATCTCAAGCAGTTCTCAAAACAACATCAAACACAAGGAGTTCGCAAAACAGTGCCAAAACCGGCGATCTAGTTCAAAATATGGTATTTCGAAGGCTGTATATTAAAACAGGCGACCACGTCGCCCAAGCACACAACACAGAGCATTTCACGAAGACGAAAGCGAAAACGGCGACCACGTCGCCCACACTTCAGAAATGGTTCAACTATGGCTCGTAGTAAAGATGAAGGCTAGCTTCCCTTACCTGGACTTGCGTAAAATACCGCGAGCTCAAAACCCACCGAGGCTTGAACCCCGCCTTGTCTCTGTTTTCAGCGCCTGGTCTGTAGAACTTGCAGAGAACCTCTTAGGTGCTCTAAGGGCAACGTCGCGTATCGCACTGATGCTGGAGGTTGCCTGAGTCTCAACGCAAGGAAGGGAAGAAGGGAGGGAGGAAGTTTGCACTCACTCTAACACTCTTGAGTCTGTAACACTCTTTGCCTTCCCGCAGTGGCTTTTGAATCCCAGCTTACCTGTCCACGTTTGCTGCTGCTGCCACCCCTTCTGCAGGAGGTCTGAGAACCACTGCCCTGAACAGTACGACCACTGCTGTCGTTTAAGCATGCCAACCACTGCTCTGAACAGTACGACCACTGTTGTCGTTTGTGCATGCCAACCACTGCTCTGAACAGTACGACCGCGAGTGTCTCTTGCGCATGCCAACATTCTGATGTCACCACTCTGAATCATCCTTTTTGTCTACGTGGCGCGCGTGCAGGAGGTTTCATGCTGAGAGTCTGGGTCCCACTTTATCTGTGTGAGGCTCGCCATCGCGACAACTTTCCAACGCTGACTCATCCTGGCGAACGACCGATGTCTCCTTCGCCCTAGAAGACGACCGATGTCTTCCTCTGGGAGACGACCGATGTCTTCCCTGGCGACGCCCTCATAACTCTCGCGCCTTAGCCACGTCCACATGCCTCGCGCCCTGGCAATGCCCACATGCCTCGCGCCCGCGCGATGCCTGCATGCCTCTCGGGCCCGCGCGTTGCCTGCATGCCTCTCGCGCCCGCGCGATGCCTGCATGCCTCTCGCGCCCGCGCGATGCCTGCATGCCTCTCGCGCCCGCGCGATGCCTGCATGCCTCTCGCGCCCGCGCGATGCCTGCATGCCTCTCGCGCCCGCGCGATGCCTGCATGCCTCTCGCGCCCGCGCGACGTCCACCTGGCGCTCATGTGTAGCAGGCGACCGGCGACCTCGTAGCCTTCTATACTTAACTTTTTCCTCCCTTTCTATTCTAAATAAACATACATAGAATTCTTTTAAAATATATCTCTTTTTATTCCAATTCAATTTTACAGGTCCTTACATGTACCATGACTTGAAGGAGTCATTTTGGTGGTCGGGCATGAAGAAAAACATCGCCCAGTATGTTACTACCTGCTTGACGTGTCAGAAGGCAAAGGTAGAGCATCAAAGACCTGGCGGATTGTTACAACAACTGGATATCCCTGAGTGGAAATGGGACAACATTGCCATGGATTTTGTTACCCATTTACCCAGATCGGTAAAGGGTCATGATGCAATCTGGGTCATAGTAGATCGGCTGACGAAGAGTGCCCACTTTCTTCCAGTGAATTTGAAAATGCCCATGGCCAAATTGGCACAGCTGTACATCAGAGAAATTGTGAGGTTACATGGAGTGCCTTCCAGCATTGTTTCGGATAGAGATCCCAGGTTCACTTCACGGTTTTGGCAGACCTTACAAGATTGTTTGGGAACTAAGTTGAGGATGAGCTCGGCATATCATCCTCAAACAGATGGACAGTCAGAGAGAATGATCCAGTCCTTGGAAGATCTACTGAGGACGTGCGTCTTAGATCAATTGGGAAGTTGGGATGAGGTGTTGCCGCTGGTGGAGTTTACCTATAATAACAGTTATCACGCCAGCATAGGGATAGCGCCATACGAAGCCTTGTATGGAAGGAAATGCAGAACTCCTTTGTGCTGGTACCAGGAGGGCGAAACAGTATTGGTTGGACCAGAGTTGATTCAGCAGACGACCGAGAAGGTGAAACAAATACAAGGCAGAATGAGAGCTTCTTGTAAGGACCTGTAAAATTGAATTGGAATGAAAGTGGTATATTTAAATAATTCCAGAAGATGTTATTATTTAAAATACAAAGAGCTGGTAAATGAAGTTTCGTAGTAATCGGACCTCGGACGTCGCCCAAGATCTGGGGTCAGCTGGTAGAGGTCGGTCGGATGATGTGTGGATCAAGAAGAGTAAAGGAAGAAAAGTTAAGTTTAGAAGGCTATGGGATCGCCGGTCGCCTGCTAAACATGAGCGCCAGGTGGACGTCGCCAGGGCGCGAGGCATGCAGGCATCGTGCGGGCGCGAGAGGCATGCAGGCATCGCGCGGGCGCGAGGCATGCGGGCATTGCCAGGGCGCGAGCATGCGGGCATTTCCATGGCGCGAGGCATGTGGACGTGGCCAAGGCGCGAGAGGCATGCGGGCATCGCCAGGCGCGATGCATGTGGACGTAGCCAGGGCGCGAGAGTTATGAGGCGTCGCCAGGAAGACATCGGTCGTCTTCCAGGGCGAAGGAGACATCGGTCGTCTTCCAGGGCGAAGGAGACATCGTCGTCTTCCAAGGCGAAGGTGACATCGGTCGTCTTCCAGGGCGAAGGAGACATCGGTCGTTCGCCAGGATGAGTCAGCAGTGGAAGGTTATCGCGCGATGTTGAGTTGCACACAGAGAAGGTAAGACCCAGACTCCCAGCATGAAGCGTAGTGCACGCACGCCACGTAGACAAAAGGGTGGTTCAGAGTGGTGACATCAGAATGTTGGCATGCGCAGGAGACACTCGCGGTCGTACTGTTCAGAGCAGTGACTGGCATGCACAAGCGACAACAGAAGTCGTACTGTTCAGAGCAGTGGTTGGCATGCACAAGCGACAACAGTGGTCGTACTGTTCCGGGCAGTGGTTCTCAGACTTCTCTGCAGAGTGGGTGGTGGCAGCAGCAGCATGCGTGGACAGGTAAGTTGAGATTCAAAAGCCACTGCGTGAAGGCAAAGAGCATTACAGACTCAAGAGTGTGAGGGTGAGTGCAAACTCCCTCCCCCCTTCTTCTCTCCTTTGCGCTGTAACTCAGGCAAACTCCAGCACCTGTGCGACGAGTGACGACAGCCCTTAGAGCACCTGGGAGTTTCTCTGCAAGTTCTACCAACCAGGCACTGAAAACAGAGCTAAGGCATCCTTCAAGCTCGGTGGGTTTGAGCTCTCGGTGTTTTGCGCAAGTCCAGGTAAGGGAAGCTAGCCTTCATTTTCAATACAAGCCATAGATTAGCTGTTTCTGAAGTGAGGGCGACGTGGTCGCCGGTTTCGTTTTCATCTTCGTGAATGCACTGTTTCTATGTGTTTGGGCGACGTGGTCGCCGGTTTTATATACAGACTTCGAAATACCTTGTTTTTGAACCAGATCGCCGGTTTTGGCGTTATTTGCGAACTCCCTGTTTTCGATGTTGCTTTGAAACTGTTTGAGATTTAAATGAGATATTCGAAAATAAGAACCTTGGATTGAGTTTTGCTGTGATTGAAATCATTCCTTTAAGTGTTATGTGATGTGTTGAATGCTGTGAATGTGGGATCGAGGCATAGTATTTTCAGGAAAGGAAATACCGTGTAAGATCGTATGTAATGTGTATTGACCTGGGGCTTGTCTAGAAGGAGATATCCTGACTCTGCTGATATAATGGAATCACGTAGATGAAGTTATTCAGTTGTGGAGAGTCGAAGGAGGTTCATACGTATGGGTGAGTTGTTCAAAAGGGAACGAGCTCGGCCTGTTATATGAATTAACCTTGTCATACCGGGGGAGTTATTGACATTGAGACTATATGCGCATGGCTGTGTGGATTTCACAGCGACCCTGTGTGGATTTCACAGTGGTATGGTATGACAGGTGCAAATCTCTGGGCCTGAGTCAACGCACGAGTCAATCCGGAAGTAGTGTCAAGTGTCTTGTGTGATGAGTCAGTGGAAGTCTGACGTGAGAATGAGAAACTTTGAATTGATAGACACTTGATGAATGTTGAGATTTTAATGACCTTTGAGGAATCGTGCAATATGTGTTTAGTTGATGGTTCACGTGGGTATCTTGAATTTGTTTTACCTTGATTTTAAAGTTCATATCCAACTCTTTTTAAATGTCTAGCTTACCCTGTGTTTTCTTTTGTGTTGTGGCCTCTTCTTAAACCTGTAATGATCGTGTATAATTTACACGGGAGCAGATGATGTTGCAGGTTGTAGAGCTCCTTAGTGAATTATCGCTGGAAGGAGATCGCCTGTTTCCTATTCCCGATAGGCGATCACCCTTTTGCTGCTTTCTGATAGGAGATCACCTTTCTGATAGGAGATCGCCCTCCTAGCAGGAGATCGCCCTTTCTGTCAGGAGATCGCCTGTCTTTCCATTGTATTGAATTTTGTTTATGTTTCTGGAAAATTTGACCGAATTTGTATTAAACTCCCTGTGAGGAGAAACTACATTTCATATATATAATATTTTGTTCACCTCAATCTATTTGTTACCTTTATTTTCATTATATACATTTGTATAGTATTTTGGCGGGATGTTACACTTCTCAAAGTAGGCAGAAATCCTATGCAGATCAGAGGAGAAAACCTTTGGAGTTTGCTGCTGTTCATGAGAGTGACACCAACCAAGGGTGTAGGACGGGCGATCAGATCAAAGAAGTTGTCCCCTAAGTTCGTGGGACCATATCAGATCTTAAGGAGGATTGGTCCAGTGGCTTATGAGATCGCCTTACCTCCCCATTTAGCGAATCTGCACAATGTCTTTCACGTATCACAGCTGAGGAAGTACATGGCAGACCCTAGTCATGTGCTGGAAGTGGACGATGTGCAGATCAGGGATGACTTGTCCTTTGAAGCGAAACCAGTCAGGATTGACGATCGGCAAAGTAAACAGCTCAGAGGCAAGACCATCAACATGGTGAAAGTGGTGTGGGATGAGAGATCGGGTGATTCAACTTGGGAGTTAGAAGAACCCATGAGAGAAGCCTATCCATACCTCTTTTCCTTGTAATTCAATTTTCGAGGACGAAAATTTTTCTTGTTGGGGAGAATGTAAGGACCTGTAAAATTAAATTGGAATAAAAAGGAATATATTTTAAATGAATTCTAAGTATGTTTTTATTTAAAATAAAAAGGAAGGAAAGTGTAGTTTAGAAGACTTTGAGATCACCTGGTTAGTACATGATCGCCTGTCGCCTAGGTTACACGTGATCGCCAGTCGCCTAGGTTACACGTGATCGCCAGTCGCCTATGGTGCACATGATCGTCGAAAGTGCACTCAGTATGTGGTCAGGATACTGGATCAACCAGAGTGGGTTCCAAAAAAACACGCGTATCGAGGTGTGGGTTAAGCCTTAGATACACTGTGCATGCGAAGCTCTATGCTTGAGCATAAGAAATCGTCCTTAGTGTTGCATGCATGGGCGCACGAGGAGCAGGGCTGATCTACTCTTGGAAATGTGAAGCTACCGACGTCACCAAGTCATGTGGAGATGATACCTTGGACGTAACATAGTGGGATGAAGAACCTTCAGCAAGGCGTGGCGATGTGTCGTCGGGCATCGCCAGGGCGCGAGGCATGCGGGCATCGCCGGGCGCGAGGCATGCGGTCATCGCCAGGGCGAGACATCGGTCGTCTCCCAGGGAGAGACATCGGTCGTCCGCCAGGATGAGACATCGGTGGATAGTTATCGCGCGAGAGGTCATCGGTGGAAGGTTATCGCGTGATGTCGAGTTTCACACAGATAAGGTGGGACCCAGGCTCTCAGCATCAGACGTACCGCACGCGCGACACGTAGGCAAAAAGGGTGGTTCAGAATAGTGACATCAGAGTGTTGGCCTGCGCAGAGCCACGCGTAGTCGTACTGTTCAGGGAAGCGTACACGCAAACTTCCCTGCAGAGTGGGTGGTGGCAACGGCTTTTGTGGACAAGTTGGTTTAAGATTCAAAAACCCACTTCTGAGAGGCAAAGGACGTTGCAGTGGTTCAAGAGTGAAAGAGTGAGCTCACCTTCATCCTTCTCTTTTCTCTCCTTTGCGCTGTGATTCAGGCATCCTCAAGCACCAGTACGACGAGCGACGACTGCCCTTAGAGCACCTGGGAGGTTCTCTGCAAGTTCTACAAACCAGACGCTAAAACAGAGCTAAGGCATCTTTAAGCTTCGGTGGGTTTTGAAGCTGTTGGTGTTTTGCGCAAGTCCAGGTAAGGGAAGCTAGCCTTATTTCCAACGAAAACCTTATATTAGATGATTGAGATGATGGGGCGACGTGGTCGCCGGTTTTGGTAACATCCCGCCAAATCTTTTTCGTAATTATGAAATGAAATAAAGGTAAAACAATAATATTGGAGTGAACATAATTATATATATGTAATGAAGTTTCTCCTCACAGGGAGTTTAATACATAATCGGTCAATTTTCCAAAAACTTAAACAAAATACAGTAAAATAGAAAGACAGGCGATCTCCTAACAGCAAAAGGCGATCTCCTATCAGAAAACGGCGATCTCCTATCAGAAAACAGAAAAAGGGTGATCGCCTAACAGAGACAGAAACAGGCGATCTCCTTCCGGCGACCACTCACTGAGGAGCTCTACTTCCTGCAACATCATCTGCTCCCGTGTAAATTATACACGATCATCACAGTTTTAAGAAAAACAGCCACAGAACCAAACACAGGGTAAGCTAGATATTTGAAAGAGAGTTTAGATATGAACTTTAAAATCAAGATAAAACAAATTTAAGATACCCACGTAAAACCATCAACTTTCTCATTCTCTTCACATGACCATCAAGTAAACACATAGTTCACAATTCCTCAAGAGTCGTTCAAATCACACAATTCCGCAAGTGTCTATCAATTCAATGTTTCTCATTTCTCACGTCAGACTTCCACTGACTCATCACACACAGACACTTGACACCACTTCCGGAAGACTCATGCATTGACTAGACTCAGAGATCTGCACCTGTCATACTGCCCCACTGTGAAATCACACACATTCACAGGGTTGCTGTGAAATCACACACATTCACAAGCGTATAAATGAATCTCAATATCATCACTATCCTAGCATGACAGGGTTAATCCATACAACGGGTCAAGCTCGTTCTCTTTCAAACAACTCACCCATACGTATGAACCTCCTTCGACTCTCAACGCCTGAATAACTTCATCTATATGATTCCATTATATCAGGAGAGTCAGGATATCTCATAATAAACGAATCACCGGTCAATGCACCTCCTACACGATCATACAACACTTAATGAACGATTCCAATCACAGCAAAACTCATTCCAAGGTTCAGATTTTCGAATATCACATTTAAATCTCAAACAGTTTCAAACAACGCCAAAACCGGCGATCTCGTCCAAAAACAGGGGATTATGCAATAACAGTTGAAAACCGGCGACCACGTCGCCCCATCATCTCAATCATCTAATATAAGGTTTTCGTTGGAAATAAGGCTAGCTTCCCTTACCTGGACTTGCGCAAAACACCAAGAGCTTCAAAACCCACCGAAGCTTAAAGATGCCTTAGCTCTGTTTCAGCGTCTGGTTTGTAGAACTTGCAGAGAACCTCCTAGGTTCTCTGAGGGCAGTCGTCGATCGTCGCACTGGTGCTTAAGGATGCCTGAATCGCAGCGCGAAGGAGAGAAAAGGAGAAGAATGAAGGTAAACTCACTCTTTCACTCTTGAACCACTGCAACGTCCTTTGCCTCTCAGAAGTGGGTTTTTGAATCTTAAACCAACTTGTCCACAAAAGCCGCTGCCACCACCCACTCTGCAGGGAAGTTTGCGTGTACGCTTCCCTGAACAGTACGACTACGCGTGCCTCTGCGCAGGCCAACACTCTGATGTCACTATTCTGAACCACCCTTTTTGTCTACGTGTCGCGCGTGCAGTACGTCTGATGCTGAGAGCCTGGGTCCCACCTTATCTGTGTGAAACTCGACATCGCGCGATAACCTTCCACCGATGACCGCTCGCGCGATGACTATCCACTGATGTCTCATACTGGCGGACGACCGATGTCTCTCCTTGGAAGACGACCGATGTCTCGCCCTGGCGATGACCGCATGCTTCGCGCCCTGGCGATGCCCGCATGCCTCGCGTCCGGCGATGCCCGCATGCCTCGCGCCCTGGCGATGCCCGACGACACATCGCCACGCCTTGCTGAAGGTTCTTCATCCCACTATGTTACGTCCAAGGTATCATCTCCACATGACTTGGTGACGTTGGTAGCTTCACATTTCCAAGAGTAGATCAGCACCACTCCTCGTGTGCCCATGCATGCAACACTAAGGACGATCTCTTATGCTCAAACATAGAACTTCGCATGCACAGCGTATCTAAGGCTTAACCCACACCTTGATACGCATGGTTGTTGGAACCCACTCTGGTTGATCCAGTATCATGACCACATACTGAGTGCACTTTCGGCGATCATGTGCACCATAGGCGACTGGCGATCACGTGTAATCTAGGCGACAGGCGATCATGTACTAACCAGGCGATCTTATAGTCTTCTAAACTACACTTTCCTTCCTTTTTATTTTAAATAAAAAAACATACTTAGAATTCATTTAAAATATACTCCTTTTTATTCCAATTTAATTTTACAGGTCCTTACAGTTTTCAACTGTTATTGAATAATCCCCTGTTTTTGGACGAGATCGCCGGTTTCGGCGTTGTTTTTCGAACTCCCCTGTTTTTGGTGTTGTTTGAAACTGTTTGAGATTTAAATGTGATATTCAAAAATCTGAACCTTGGAATGAGTTTTGCTGTGATTGGAATCATTCATTTAAGTGTTATATGATGTGTTGAATGTTGTGAATGTGGGATCAAGGCATAGTATTTTCAGGAAAGAAAATACCGTGTAAGATCGTGTAGGATGTGCATTGATCAGTGATTTCTATAATGAGATATCCTGACTCTCCTGAGATAATGAATTCATATAGATGAAGTTATTCAGGCATTGAGAGTCGATGGAGGTTCATACGTATGGGTAAGTGTTTGAAAGATAACTACTTGACCTGTTGTGTGGATACACCCTGTCATACTATGAGAGTGATGAAATTGAGATCGAGATTATGTTGATGCGCATAGCTGTGGAAACTTTACAGCAGTGTAGTATGACAGGTGCAGATCTCTGAGTCTAGTCAATGCACGAGTCTTCCGGAAGTAGTGTCAAGTGTCTTGTGTGATGAGTCAGTGGAAGTCTGACGTGAGAAATGAGGAACATTGAAATTGATAGACACTTGATGCATTATGTGAAACAAATAACACTTGAGGAAATTGTGAAGTGTGTGAAATGAATGAGAAAATTGATAGTTTTTACGTGGGTGTCTTAAATTTGTTTTATCTTGATTTTAAAGTTTCATATCTAAACTCTCTTTCAAATATCTAGCTTACCCTGTGTTTTGGTGTTATGTTTGGCTTTTTCTTAAACCTGTGATGATCGTGTATAATTTACACGGGAGCAGATGATGTTGCAGGAAGTAGAGCTCCTCAGTGAGTGGTCGCCGGAAGAAGATCACCTGTTTCTATTTCTGTTAGGCGATCACCCTTTTTCTGTTTTCTGATAGGAGATCGCCTTTTGCTTTTAGGAGATCGCCTGTCTTTCTATTTTACTGTATTTTGTTTAAGTTTTGGAAAATTGACCAATTATGTATTAAACTCCCTGTGAGGAGAAACTTCATTACATATATATAATTATGTTCACTTCAATATATTTGTTTACCTTTATTTTTATTATATAAATATGAAAAGAATTTGGCGGGATGTTACAATGCCTGAATCGCAGCGCGAAGGAGAGAAAAGAGAAGGATGAAGGTAAACTCACTCTTTCACTCTTGAACCACTGCAACGTTCTTTGCCTCTCAGAAGTGGGTTTTTGAATCTAACCCAACTTGTCCACAAAAGCCGCTGCCACCACCCACTCTGTAGGGAAGTTTGCGTGTACGCTTCCCTGAACAGTACGACTACGCGTGCCTCTGCGCAGGCCAACACTCTGATGTCACTATTCTGAACCACCCTTTTTGTCTACGTGTCGCACGTGCAGGACGTTTCATGCTGGGAGCCTGGGTCCCACCTTATCTGTGTGAAACTCGACATCGCGTGATGACTATCCACCGATGTCTCATCCTGGCGGACGACCGATGTCTCTCCCTGAAAAACGACCGATATGTCCCTCATACCGACGATGACTGATGTGCCTCATCCCGGTGATGACTGATTCCTCTTCCTGACGGATGACTGATTCCTCATCCTGGCAGACAACTGATGTCTCACCCTGGAGGACCACCGATGTCTCACCCTGGCAGACAACCGATGTCTCACCCTGGCAGACCACCGATGTCTCACCCTGGAGGACCACCGATGTCTCACCCTGGCAGACCACCGATGTGTCTCCCATCCTGGTTGATGACCGATGTTCCTCTCATCCTGTTGGCGATCTCTTGTCGCCCTTGTGTGTGACGAGAACACATCGCCTTACTCTGGTCACCGTTGTCACATCATCACACCTTGCTGAAGGTTCATCCTCCCATTATGTTACGTCCAAGGTATCACCTCCAGATGGCTTGGTGACGTCGGTAGCTTCACATTTCCAAGAGTAGATCAGCACTACTCCTCGTGCGCCCATGCATGCAACACTAAGGACGATTTCTTATGCTCAAGCATAGAGCTTCGCATGCACAACGTATCTAAGGCTTAACCCATGTAAGGACCTAGAAACTTTAATTGGAATAAAAGTGTTATATTTAAGTAATTTCAGAAGATATTATTATTTAAAACACAAAGAGTTGGTAAATGAAGTTTCGTAGTAGTTGGACATCGGACGTCGCCCAAGGTCTGGGGTAAGCTGGTAGGGGTCGGTCGGCTGACATGTGGATCAAGAAGAGAAAAGGAAGGAAAGTGTAGCTTAGAAGTACGAGACCGCCGTTCTTGAAGGCGGAGGCGATCTCCGACTTCTCTGGCACATAATCGCCTGTCGCCTAGAGGAGACATGATCGCCGAAAGTGCACTCAGTATGTGGTCAAGATACTGGATCAACTAGAGTGGGTTCCAACAACCACGCGTATCAAGGTGAGGGTTAAGCCTTAGATACGCTGTGCATGCAAAGCTCTATGCTTGAGCATAAGAAGTCATCCTTAGTGTTGCATGCATGGGAGCACGAGGAGTAGTGCTGATCTACTTTTGGAAATGTGAAGCCACCGATGTCACCAAGCCATGTGGAGGTAATACCTTGGACGTAACATAGTGGGATGGAGAACCTTCAGCAAGGTGTGACGATATGACATCGGTGAGCAGAGTAAGGCGATGTGTTCTCGTCACACACAAGGGCGATAAGAGATCGCCAACAGGATGAGAGGAACATCGGTCATCAACCAGGATGGGAGACACATCGGTGGTCTTCCAGGTTGAGACATCGGTTGTCTTCCAGGGTGAGACATCGGTGGTCTGCTAGGGAGAGACATCGGTGGTCTGCCAGGGTGAGACATCGGTTGTCTGCCAGTGTGAGGAATCAGTCATCACCGGGATGAGGCACATCAGTCATCGCCGGTATGAGAGGCACATCGGTCGCCTCCCAGAGAGAGACATAGGTCGTCTTCCAGGGAGAGACATCGGTCGTCTGCCAGTATGAGACATCAGTGGATAGTCATCGCGCGAGCGGTCATCGGTGGAAGGTTATCGCGCGATGTCGAGTTTCAAACAGATGAGGTGGGACCCAGGCTCTCAGCAGGAGACGTACTGCACGCGCGACACGTAGACAAAAAGGGTGGTTCAGAATAGTGACCTCAGAATGTTGGCATGCGCAGAGTCACGCGTGGTGGTACTGTTCAGGGAAGCGTACACGCAAACTTCCCTGCAGAGTAGGTGGTGGCAGCGGCTTTTGGGGGCAAGTTGGTTTAAGATACAAAAACTCACTTCTGAGAGGAAGAAGAACGTTTTCAGTGGTTCAAGAGTGAAAGAGTGAGCTCACCTTCATTCTTCTCTTTTCTCTCCTTCACTCTGCGATTCAGGCCCTATCACGTTCCTGCTTGGCTATCGACGACTGCCATAGAGCACCTGGGAGGTTCTCTGCAAGTTCTACAAACCAGACGCTAAAACAGAGCCAAGGCATCCTTTAAGCTCGGTGGGTTTTGGAGCTCTTGGTGTTTTGCGCAAGTCCAGGTAAGGGAAGCTAGCTTTATTTTCAATAAAAGCCGTAGATTAGCTGTTTCTGAAGTGAGGGCGACGTGGTCGCCGGTTTCATATCCTTTTTTTTCATGATGTTCTGTTCTTATGTGTTTGGGCGACGTGATCGCCGGTTTTAAATACAGATTTCGAAATCCCCTATTTTTGGACGAGATCGCCGGTTTTGGCGTTGTTTTTCGAACTCCCCTGTTTTTTGGTGTTGTTTGAAACTGTTTGAGATTTAAATGTGATATTCGAAAATCTGAACCTTGGAATGAGTTTTTCTGTGACTGAAATCGTTCATTAAGTGTTATATGATGTGTTGAATGTTGTGAATGTGGGATCAAGACATAGTATTTTCAGGAAAGGAAATACCGTGTTGAGATTTGGTTATGAGGGTGTATTGAGCTGTGAGTATCCTGTGAATGAGGCGATCCTGACTCTGCTGAGATAATGGAATCACATAGAGGAAGTTATTCAATTGGTGAGAGTCGAAGGAGGTTCATATGAATGGGTGAGTCGTGTGAAAAAGAACGAGCTCGGCCTGTTATATGGATTAACCCTGTCATACTGTGAGAGTGATGAAATTGAGATCGAGATTGTGTTGATGCGCATGGCTGTGGAAACATTACAGCCAATGAAGTATGACAGGTGCAGGTCTCTGGATGCTAAGTTCAACGCACGAGTCTTCCGGAAGTAGTGTCAAGTGTCTATGATGTGATGAGTCAGTGGAAGTCTGACGTGAATAATGTTGAGAAATTGTTAATAGACACTTGATGGTTGTGTGATATGAATGAGAAAGTGATGGACTCTAGTGAATGTTTAAAAAGGCTGATCTACGTTGGTTGTCTAGTTTATAATTTAAAGTTTTAAAAATATCTAGCTTACCCTTTGTATTGTTATGTGGCTGTTTTCTCTTAAAACTGTGATGATCGTGTATTTTACACGGGAGCAGATGATCTTCCAGGAAGTAGAGCTCCTTAGTGAGTGGTCGCCGGAATGAGATCGCTTGTTTCTGTCTCTACGTGGTGATCGCCTGATTTCTGTTCTGATAGCAGATCGGCTGTTTTGGGTCTTCTGATAGGAGATCGCCGGTTTATGTAGGGAGACCGCCGGTTTCAATTTATTTGGCTGTATTTTGTTTAAGTTTTGGAAAAATTGACCGGTTATGTATTAAACTCCCTGTGAGGAGCAACTTCATTTTATATAAATACGTATGTTCACTTAAATATTTTTGTTTTACCTTTATTTCATTATATTTATGAAAAGTAATTTGGCGGGATGTTACAACCCACACCTTGATACGCGTGGTTTTTGGAACCCACTCTGGTTGATCCAGTATCCTGACCACATACTGAGTGCACTTTCGGCGATCATGTGCACCATAGGCGACTATCGATCACGTGTAATCTAGGCGACAGGCGATTATGTGCCAGAGAAGTCGGAGATTGTAACATCCCGCCAAAAACTATTCATATTTATATAATGAAAATAAAGGTAAACAAATAATGTTGAAGAGAACATAATTATATATATAAGTAATGAAGTTGCTCCTCACAGGGAGTTTAATACATAACCAGTCAAATGTTTTTCAAAACTTAACGAAATCAATCAAATATGATCCGGTCGGTCATCGGTAGGCGATGACGTCAGAAGCAGATGACCATGTGGGCCAATCACAGAGTGATGCGTGGCACGTGAAGGCAGATAAACCAGGGTGGAGATCGTTCAAGAACGGCGATCAGTGATCAGCTACCGAGTGACCGCCACCAGCAGATCAGTTCCTACTTGAGCGCCTAGAAGAAGAGCGCGAGAAGGGACGAAGCACCGATCAGTCATCGGTGCGTTCAGAGTGATCTGTCATCGGTACATGCATTGTGATCAGTCATCGGTGCATGGAGAATGATCAGTCGTCGGGGGTTCCTTGACAACACGTGTTAAACTGGGACCCAGGCTCCCAGCGAGAACGTTGCTCAAGGACCTCGCCTGATTCCATAAGCAGAGCACGAGGATGTGAAGAAGCACATCGGTCATCGGTGTGTGTTGAGGTGACATCGGCCGCGCGATGTGAACAATGCAACCGATGATCAGCAAAGCGCCCAGAGACAGTGAATGGGCTTAGTCGCGAGACGACCACGCATGAAGATGAGAAGACTCAGTTAAGTGCAGAATCCTGCTGGACGAGAACCCATCAAAGTTAGAATCTCCCAGCGGGGTTGCATGTCTGCCACGTGGATGGTGAAGATGTTCCCAGAGAATAGGTAAGGCAGGTAGGCACAGAAGTCGAGGGGTCCAGAGGTACCCACGCGGCCTCCCCTGTCAGACCTGGCACTCAAGTGAAGAAGGCTGGCACGCAAAGCACCCTGGGGAGTGGAAACGGCACTGCAGAGTAATTAAGTGAACCTAGAGGTAGCCTGTAGGGGCTACGCAGGGTTTATATGAGGAAGAAGAACACCAAACCAGGTATGCAATCTTTACCTCAGACACACAACACAAATCCAAGGGCACTCAGTTTTCGAATCAAAGAGAACTGAGGGCATACACACACAGTCTCACACAGAGAGATCTGAGAGAGACCTTTTGGTGTTCCCGTTGCCTGACTTGAGCGTCGGAGCTACAACGGCCGCTAGAGGCGCCGTTCGCGTGTTTTGCAGGTACCGCTTGGAGCCCCGTCGAAGGTTCCTGGAGCCTCCTTGCAGGACGCGCCACAATTAGAAGGCCAAACGAAGGTGTGACGAGGCATCTCTCCACGCTTGAGTCTGCGGCGAGATCATTTGGCGCCCACCGTGGGGCACGAAGTAAAACGAAGCCCCCATACACAAGAACGAGGATAGAAATCGCACAGATGAGCAGAAGAACCAGACAAACGACACCTCCACCACCTGCTGGTGAAGGAACTGCGACCATGGCGCAGGTCATGGAGATGATGCGCGCGTTGCAGGATAGCGTCGCAGCATCGAGAGTTGAGCAAGAGAAGATGCATGCAGAGCTGACTGCATCGCATAGCAGGAATGAAGAGTTGAACCGCGTGAACAAGGAGTTGCGTAGGGAGCTGCAGGCGCAGAATGAGCGCGTATTCGAAGATAGAACGTCGATGCCGCCGTCGCCCCCTAGAGCATTTCCTATGCCCTTCTCCCCCGAGATCATGAACACGGTGGTGCCCCCCAACCTAGTAGGAGTGAAGGCGTCGTTCACGGGGGTGGAAGACCCAGAAGCACATTTGACAGCCTTCCACACTCAGATGATGCTGTCTGGAGGTTCAGACGCAGTATACTGCAAAATGTTTATGAGCACGCTGAGCGGAGTGGCTATGGAGTGGTTCGTGAGCTTGCCGGAGGGCCGCATCACCTCCTTCCATCAGTTCTCAAAGCTATTCATGGAGCAGTATATAGTCAACAGAGCGCCGCCGGTGGTGACTTACGACTTGTTCGACGTGCGCCAGTACCAGGGGGAGTCGCTGAAGGACTTCCTCAACCGTTTCGCTGCGCAGGTGGTGAGATTGCCCAGCAAGGACGAGAACATGTTAGTGCACGCGTTCAAGAAAGGCGTGCTGCCTGGTCCTTTCAGTGAATCCCTCATCAGGAGCCACCCCGCCACCTTTGCTGAGATCCGGCGACGAGCTGTGGCGCACATAGTAGCAGAGACGGAGGTCTCTGAGAAGAGAGGCAGCACTGTGCCGAAGCCGCGCGGAGGTCAGGGGAAGCAACAGCAGCAGGTGCGGGTGTATGAGACCAGGGAGGAGAGGAAGGCGCAGGGAAGGCCTCGTCCCTATGCACCCAGGAAGGACCAACCCAGGGGGCGTGCAAGGGAGAACAACACACCCCCTAGGTATGATTTCGTGATAGAGTTGGCAGAGCTGATCGCCATCCCTGCCATGGCTGCAAGACTCCAAGTACCAGAGAAAACTGACATGGTACTTGGAAAGAGGAAGGACAAGTGGTGTGAGTTCCATCAGGCTTATGGACACACACTCCACACATGCCTGGCGTTGGGGCGTCAACTTGCTGAGTTGGTGAAAGCAGGACTCCTGATCGATTACCTGCGAGGGACACAAGGTGATCGCCCTTCAGGGTCCCAGGCAGGCGATCAGCAGCATGAAATCCCTGTGCTCGGGGAAGTCAGATGATAGAAGATGCCACACTGGGGGGGCTCCCAGGTAGCTTAGGTGGGAGCTGAAGCAAAGGGCGTGATCACCCCTCATGAGTAAGGCATCCCAGGTCGGTAATCGCCCATCCAGAGTGGATGAACCGTTGGAGAAGCGCTTGAAGTCATGAGTTTCCCACACAAGTTCAAGGAAGTCCAGTCAGTTCGCTTTAACACACCTCGCGATGGTGTAACGAAGGGAAGCAGCGAGCTTATGGAGAACTTGGGAGGCGCGAACAAGTTTGAAGTTAAGGACAGCTTTTCGTCGTTGCTGGGAGAATGGTGTGCTCGCCAGGTCGGTCATCGCCAGGACCCATACAGAGCGGTTGAGGCGCTGGAGAATGGAGCCTATCTGCTGGAGACCCTGGATGGAGCGCCTATCCCATAGACGTGGAACGCTACACACTTAAGTTTCTACTTCAGTTAAGTTGTAAGGTAGATGCGTTCTTGCACTGAACACACTCAATGTATATACTGTTAAATAGTTGAGCAAATCAGGGGGCACTCTTTTCCCTAATGAGGGTTTTTAACGAGGCCACCCAATAAAAAAGATTTCAGTATGTCAAGTGTGTAAGGACCTGAAATTTATTGGAATGAAAGAGTATGTTTTAAGTAAATTCTAAGTATGTTTTATCTAAGTTAAAAAGGAAGGAAAGTGTAGTCTGAAAAAAAACTATAAGAGTTCCTTGTTTATACATCATCGCCGGTCGCCTGCTACACATGAGCGCCAGGTGGACGTCGCGTGGGCGCGAGAGGCATGCAGGCATCGCGCGGGCGCGAGAGGCATGCAGGCATCGCGCGGGCGCGAGAGGCATGCAGGCATCGCGCGGGCGCGAGAGGCATGCAGGCATCGCGCGGGCGCGAGAGGCATGCAGGCAACGCGCGGGCCCGAGAGGCATGCAGGCATCGCGCGGGCGCGAGGCATGTGGGCATTGCCAGGGCGCGAGGCATGTGGACGTGGCCAAGGCGCGAGAGTTATGAGGGCGTCGCCAGGGAAGACATCGGTCGTCTCCCAGAGGAAGACATCGGTCGTCTTCCAGGGCGAAGGAGACATCGGTCGTTCTCCAGGATGAGTCAGCAGTGGAAAGTGAAGGTAAGACCCAGACTCCCAGCATGAAGCGTAGTGCACGCACGCCACGTAGACAAAAAGGGTGGTTCAGAATAGTGACATCAGAATGTTGGCATGCGCGGGAGACACTCACGGTCGTACTGTTCAGAGCAGTGGCTGGCATGCACAAGCGACAACAGTGGCAGTACTGTTCAGAGCAGTGGTTGGCATGCACCAGAGACAACAGTGGTCGTACTGTTCAGGGCAGTGGTTCTCAGACTTCTCTGCAGAATGGGTGGTGGCAGCTGCTTTTGGTGGATAAGTTGGTTTAAGATGCAGAAAACCCACTGCTGAGAGAAAGAAAACGTTGCAGCCTTCAAAGAGAGAAAGAGTGAGTTACCTCCCTTCTCCTCCAGTTGCCTCCTTCGCGCTGCGATTCTAACACCTTCACACGAGAGTACGACGAGCGACAGCCACCATTAGAGCACCTGGGCAGTCTCTGCAAGTCCTTCAACCAGACGCAAAAACAGAGCCAAGGCGTTCTTCAAGCTTTGTTGGGTTTCAGAACTCTAGGTGTTTGCGCAAGTCCAAGTAAGAGAAGCTAGCCTTCATTTTCAATACAAGCCATAGTGTAGCTTTTTCTGAAGTGAGGGCGACGTGGTCGCCATTTTCGTTTTCAACTACGTGAAATGCTTGGTTTGTGTGCTGGGGCGACGTAGTCGCCGGTTTTAAACACAGCCTTCGAAACACCATGTTTTTGAACCAGGTCGCCGGTTTTGGCGCTGTTTTGCGAACTTCTTGTGTTTGATGTTGTTTTGAGAACTGCTTGAGATTTACATGAGATATTCGAAGATATGAATCCTTTGAAATGGCTATTGCTGTGATTGAAATCATTCTTTTAAGTGTGGCATGATATGTTGAATGTTGTGAATGTGGGATCGAGGCATAGTATTTTCAGGAAAGGAAATACCGTGTAAGATCGTGTAAGAGGTGCATTGATCGGTGATTATGAACGAGATATCCTGACTCTGCTGGTAATGGAATCACATAGAAGAAGTTACCCAGTTGGTGAGAGTCGAAGGAGGTCCATGTGATGGGCGCCTCGTGTGAAACAGAACGAGCTCCACCGGTCTTGTGGATTAACCTTGTCATGCTGTATGGTGATGTGTTGAGATTCATCGTACGTTTGTGAATGTGTGAGATTTCACGGCGACCCTGTGGATGTGTGTGATTCCACAGTGGGCAGTGTGACAGGTGCAAATCTCTGAGTCTAATCAATGCATGAGTCTTCCGGAAGTAGTGTCAAGTGTCTTGTGTGATGAGTCAGTGGAAGTCTGACGTGAGAAATGAGAAACATTGAATTGATAGACACTTGATACAGTTGTGAAAATGAATGACTCTTGTGAATATTGTGAAATGTGTGATTCCTGGGCGATCAGGTGATGAGTATTGAGAAAATCTATAGCTTTACGTGAATATCTTGGAAATTGTTTACCTTGATTTCATTTTGATTATTCTTATTTAAACTCTCTTTAAAAATATCTAGCTTACCCTTTGTATTGTTCTCTGGCTGTTTTCCTCTTAAAACTGTGATGATCGTGTAATTTACACGGGAGCAGATGATTTTCCAGGAAGTAGAGCTCCTTAGTGAGTGGTCGCCGGAAGGTGATCGCCTGATTTCTGTTCTGGCAGCAGATCGGTTGTTTTGGGTCCTCTGATAGGAGATCGGTCTCTTCCGATAGGAGATCGGTCCCTCCCGATAGGAGATCGCCTGCTTTGCTTCTTTTACTGTATTTTGTTTATGTTTCTGGAAAATTTGTCCGAATTTGTATTAAACTCCCTGTGAGGAGAAACTACATTTCATATATATAATATTTTGTTCACTTCAATCTATTTGTTACCTTTATTTTCATTATATACATTGGTATAGTATTTTGGCGGGATGTTACAAAGTGTGCACATGTTTCCCAGTTTCAAGTTCTGCTTGCCCCAAATACAAGTTCAAGGGATTAGTTGGAGCCTGCTCGCCCCAGGCACGAGTACGGACCACTGACCTATGTTCTCCTCACCCCAGGAGTGAGTGCAGGTGGCCAAAATTTGGGAACTCGGGAGTTCTAGTAAAACCAAGAGAGGAAAGGGAAGATTTCGAGAAACGTCCAATAGGAACCAGACATAAAGGTCGATGACCTCGGGGCAAGCGAGAGGGGTCAACAAGTAGAACTCTCCTTCCCCGTAGCAAGACATCACCTTCGCGTTTAAGCACCAAGAAGCAGAGCTCGATCAGTCGTCGGTGCACCCAAAGCAAGATCATCCGGTGCATGTCGGGGTAAGTACTCGGTCGGTCCATTGGTCATCGGGGTCATGTTAACACGTGTTAAGCTGGGACCCAGGTTCCCAGCGAGAGCGTTACGCATGCACCACGCATGATTCCAAAATAAGGCTGGTCATCGGGGTCGTGCTAACACGTGTTAAGCTGGGACCCAGGTTCCCAGCGAGAGCGTTACGCACGCACCTCGCATGATTCCAGAAGAAGGTTTGTCATCGGGGTCTTGTTAACACGTGTTAAGCTGGGACCCAGGCTCCCAGCGAGAGCGTTACGCATGCACCCCGCATGATTCCAAACCAGAAGAAGAGGAGTTGCCCACTCAAAGGGCGTGCGGTGATACCATGCAGGCAGGGATGCGCCTGGCGAGTGCGCTTAGACAGCCACCCCTGGTGCTCCCCTGGGAGCATGCACCCACTCAGTGAAGAAAGCCCTCTTCCTCTGCTCCTTACGGCAAGGTTGAGGCAAAGGAACCAAGTCCTTATCCTCTGGTCCATACAGCAAGGTTAAGACTACAGAGAAAGTCCTCACCTCGACTTTATACAGCGAGGCTGAGGCGAGATAAAAAGTCCTCACCTCGACTTGTTACAGCGAGGCTGGGGCGAGAGGAGAAAGACCTCACCTCAACTTCCTACAGCGAGGCTAAGGCAAGAGGGGTCATCAAGAAGCAGTCCTCTTCCCCAAAACACAGGCATCAACTTCAGAGGTCGGGTCCTCTATGCACTTAGCGCTGGAGTGACGCGGAAGTAATGCGAAGCATGAAGCGCGATGACTGATCGGTGGTGCGCTAACATGCTAGTCGGTGGTCGGTAGCAAAGCCCTTAGTATGAAAGCTTGCCCAAACAAGGTCTTGGACGATCAGTCGAAACATTTAGACGCCATCAGGTCAGTCATCCAACATGAACTTATGCATGAAAGATTATATACAAGCTCGTAGCAGCCAGGGAAATTACACACAAGGAGAAGTGGCAAGGGAAGAAGCTCAAGGAGGAGGAATGAGCCTGCCATCGGCCACTGAATGGTGGAGGCTAGGTTGGGTAGAGTCCGAGTCTGGTAGGACACAGTGAACCTGCTGCAAGCCCATGGAACCCATCTATCAGAACCTCAGCACCAACAGCCGTGGTCTCAGGTACATCCGCTTCGAGCTCCTTCTTCCCTTTGGCAACGAAGACCACTTAGTCTCTTCGCCGAGAACAAGTTCACAGCTCGAGACTGGGGGGCTTGTGATCCGGTCGGTCATCGGTAGGCAATGACGTCAGAAGCAGATGACCATGTGGGCCAATCACAGAGTGATGCGTGGCACGTGAAGGCAGATAAACCAGGGTGGAGATCGTTCAAGAACGGCGATCAGTGGTCAGCTACCGAGTGACCGCCACCAGCAGATCAGTTCCTACTTGAGCGCCTAGAAGAAGAGCGCGAGAAGGGACGAAGCACCGATCAGTCATCGGTGCGTTCAGAGTGATCTGTCATCGGTACATGCATTGTGATCAGTCATCGGTGCATGGAGAATGATCAGTCGTCGGGGGTTCCTTGACAACACGTGTTAAACTGGGACCCAGGCTCCCAGCGAGAACGTTGCTCAAGGACCTCGCCTGATTCCATAAGCAGAGCACGAGGATGTGAAGAAGCACATCGGTCATCGGTGTGTGTTGAGGTGACATCGGCCGCGCGATGTGAACAACGCAACCGATGATCAGCAAAGCGCCCAGAGACAGTGAATGGGCTTAGTCGCGAGACGACCACGCATGAAGATGAGAAGACTCAGTTAAGTGCAGAATCCTGCTGGACGAGAACCCATCAAAGTTAAAATCTCCCAGCGGGGTTGCATGTCTGCCACGTGGATGGTGAAGATGTTCCCAGAGAATAGGTAAGGCAGGTAGGCACAGAAGTCGAGGGGTCCAGAGGTACCCACGCGGCCTCCCCTGTCAGACCTGGCACTCAAGTGAAGAAGGCTGGCACGCAAAGCACCCTGGAGAGTGGAAACGGCACTGCAGAGTAATTAAGTGAACCTAGAGGTAGCCTGTAGGGGCTACGCAGGGTTTATATGAGGAAGAAGAACACCAAACCAGGTATGCAATCTTTACCTCAGACACACAACACAAATCCAAGGGCACTCAGTTTTCGAATCAAAGAGAACTGAGGGCATACACACACAGTCTCACACAGAGAGATCTGAGAGAGACCTTTTGGTGTTCCCGTTGCCTGACTTGAGTGTCGGAGCTACAACGGCCGCTAGAGGCGCCGTTCGCGTGTTTTGCAGGTACCGCTTGGAGCCCCGTCGAAGGTTCCTGGAGCCTCCTTGCAGGACGCGCCACAATTAGAAGGCCAAACGAAGGTGTGACGAGGCATCTCTCCACGCTTGAGTCTGCGGCGAGATCAAAATACAACGAAAACGGCGGTCTCCATACATAAACCGGCGATCTCCTAACAGAAGAACCCAAAACAGGCGATCTGCTATCAGGACATAAATCCGGCGATCACCACCAAGAGATAGAAACAGGCGATCTCTTCCCCGGCGACCACTCACTAAGGAGCTCTACTTCCTGGAAGATCATCTGCTCCCGTGTAAATTATACACGATTATCACAGGTTTAAGAAAGAGCCAAACACAACACCAAAGAAAACACCACAGGGTAAGCTAGATATTTTAAAGAGAGTTTAAATATGAACATTAAAATCAAGATAAAACAAATTCAAGATACCCACGTAAAACTATAGAGTTTCTCATTCCCTTCACCTGATCGCCCAGAAATCACACATTTCACAATATTTTCAAGAGTCATTCTATTTCACAAAATGCATCAAGTGTCTATCAATTCAATGTTCCTCATTTCTCACGTCAGACTACCACTGACTCAGCACACAAGACACTTGACACTACTTCCGGAAGACTCGTGCATTGATTAGACTCAGAGATCTGCACCTGTCATACTGCCCACTGTGAAATCACACACATTCACAGGGTCGCCGTGAAATCACACACATTCACAAGCGAATAAATGAATCTCAATATCATCACTATCCTAGCATGACAGGGTTAATCAACACAACAGGCCGAGCTCGTTCTTTTTCACACGACTCACCCATTCATATGAACCTCCTTCGACTCTCAACGCCTGAATAACTTCATCTATATGAATCCATTATCTCAGGAGAGTCAGGATAATCTCATTATAGACATCACCGATCAATGCACATCCTACACGATCTTACACGGTATTTTCTTTCCTGAAAATACTATGCCTTGATCCCACATTCACCACATTCAACACATCACATAACACTTAAAGGAATGATTTCAATCACAGCAAAACTCACTCCAAGGTTCTTATTTTCGAATATCTCATTTAAATCTCAAACAGTTTCAAAGCAACACCAAAAACAGGGAGTTCGCAAACAACGCCAAAACCGGCGATCTGGTTCAAAAACAAGGTATTTCGAAGTCTGTATTTAAAACCGGCGACCACGTCGCCCAAACACATAGAACAGAGCATTCACGAAGATGAAAACGAAACCGGCGACCACGTCGCCCTCACTTCAGAAACAGCTAATCTATGGCTTGTATTGAAAATGGAGGCTAGCTTCCCTTACTTGGACTTGCGCAAAACACCAGGAGCTCCGAAACCCAACGAAGCTTAAAGAATGCCTTGGCTCTGTTTTTGCGTCTGGTTTGAAGGACTTGCAGAGAACCTCCCAGGTGCTCTAATGGTGGCCGTCGCTCGTCGTACTCTTGTGTGAAGGTGCCAGAATCGCAGTGCGAAGGAGAGAATGGAGGAGAAGGGAGGTAAACTCACTCTTTCGCTCTTGAACAACTGCAACGTTCCCCTCTCTCAGAAGTGGTTTTTGCATCTTAAACCAGCTTGTTCACAAAAGCAGCTGCCACCACCCACTCAGTAGAGAAGTCTGAGTGTACGTTTCTCTGAACAGTACGACCACGTTTGTCTCTTGCGCATGCCAACCACGTCCTGAACAGTACGATCGCGAGTGTCTCCTGCGCATGCCAACATTCTGATGTCACTATTCTGAATCATCCTTTTTGTCTACGTGGCGTACGTGCAGGACGTTCCATGCTGGGAGTTTGGGTCCCACCTTCTCTGTGTGCAACTCGACATCGCGCGATAACCTTTCGCCGATGACCTCTCGCGCGAAGACTATCCACCGATGACCTCTCGCGCGAAGACAATCCACCGATGACCTCTCGCGCAAAGGCAATCCACCGATGCCTCATCCTGGCGGACGACCGATGTCTCCCCCTGGAAGATGCCCGCATGCCTCGCGCCCTGATGATGCCCGCATGCATCGCGCCCTGGCGACGTCTGCATGCCTCGCGCCCTAGCGATGCCCGCATGCCTCTTGCGCCCTGGCGACGTCCACATGCCTCGCGCCCTGGCGATGCCTGCATGCCTCTCGCGCCCTGGCGATCATGTGTGGTAGTCGACCGGCGATCTCATAGTCTTCTAAACTACACTTTCCTTCCTTTTTATTTTAAATAAAAGCATACTTAGAATTCATTTAAAATATATCCCTTTTTATTCCAATTCAATTTTACAGGTCCTTACATTCTCCCCAACAAGAAAAATTTTCGTCCTCGAAAATTGAATTACAAGAAAAAGAGGTATGGATAGGCTTTTCTCATGGGTTCTTCTAACTCCCAAGTTGAATCACCCGATCTCTCATCCCACACCACTTTCACCATGCTGATGGTCTTGCCTCTGAGCTGTTTACTTTGCCTATCATCAATCCTGACTGGTTTCGCTTCAAAGGACAAGTCATCCCTGATCTGCACATCGTCCACTTCCAGCACATGACTAGGGTCTGCCATGTACTTCCTCAGCTGTGATACGTGAAAGACGTTGTGCAGATTCGCTAAATGGGGAGGTAGGGCGATCTCATAGGCCACTGGACCAATCCTCTTTAAGATCTGATATGGTCCCACGAACTTAGGGGACAACTTCTTTGATCTGATCGCCCGTCCTACACCCTTGGTTGGTGTCACTTTCATAAATGCATGATCTCCAACTACAACTCCAAAGGTCTTCTCCTCATTGTCAACATCATCACTGCCTCTACAAGAGTTATTATCCTTGTCCTCATGAGCGACATAGAGTGGCTCCCTCAAAGTTATTCCCTTCATATTTTCCAGATTCACAAGGGTTTCCCAACCAAACGATTCTTGCTCGCCTTCTTAGCAACTTCAACTTTGGGGATGGATGAGGATTCACTTTCTAAGGTAGAGCAATCCGACGAAGATCCATCTACTACTGACATTAGCTGCAGTCACAACACCTTCCCGCCACCCATCATACCACCAGGCATACACTGCTGATTCAACTCAAGAGGACGACCTGAATGGCGTTCAGGAGAGCATGGCTTGACTGTTAAGCGGTCTGAACATCGCATACCCAAATTAATCAGTAGCTGCCACTCTAGACGAAGGGACCCATTCCTCTAGTTTCTATGGTCCCTCTTTATCAAGCAACTCATCGTTCTGGACCTCCAGCAGCCTTGGAGACACACTCCAGATTTTTCATCTAAATCAGCATTCTGCAACGCCACCATCACGCCAGAGTACCCCTATACTAGCACCGACCTGGAAGAACAGATACAGCTGACAATGCAGCATTGTTTCTAAAATCAGGAACGAAACGCTGACCACCACAACTGCCCCTCTAAGGGATTAGCTGCAAAACCCATCCCATTAGAAACACAAGGCACGGAAAGTTCTGCTTCCACCCCCAACTTTCTGCAATTTACTAACATTGCTAGAAGAACTCAACATCATCATAACACGGCTTACCCTTATTCTATCCCTAGCCATTACCTCCTTCCCTTCTACGTTCACAGGCAGAACGGCATCCTCATTTGCCAAGTTCAGGAGACTTACTGCATCAGGAGCCTTAAATCTCAACCCATCATTTCCATACTCATCTTCCAAATCACGATCCACAAAACAGCATCCATTCTGCGTGAAGCTTTCTCTCTTATCCCAGTAACTTCTCTACTTGGTATTTTTCCGCAAATTTCTCTGTCTAATTGCACTTTAGACATAAATACAATATCTCCTCTTTCCTTTTAAGCTTGTGGTTAAGCTAGAGTCATCTCATGCTGTTTCATCGACATAAACATCTCCCAAGTTTCAAATAAAAGAAAATTCATTCTTTCATTCTTGGAACTTAACCCCGGTACTTCCTATGGGTACACATGCTTAAGTCTTTAAACCCTCAACATTCTGCTTATATACTCTCCATAACTTATATGCAGCTGAAACTAAACCTTGGTACAACTAAATCTAACTTACACTTCCTTCTTAAATTCCATCAACTCAGCTGGAGCCATTGACACTGGTCCAGCTCCAGGTACCAAATCAATAGAGAGTTCCACCTCTCTCTTAGGAGGTAATCCAGGTATTTCTTCTGGAAATACATCCATGAAATCTTTCACCCAGGTCTCTTGCTTACGTCCTCTTCATTCTTCACTCCCAACCGAGCTAGGATCATGAAGCACCTTCTACCAAGTTACCTGACTGAGGCACCTCTACTCCTGTCATGGTAAACACTCTCCCTGCTGCCTGAGGTCTGCTGTTTTCATTCCTCATCTGTTGGGAACCACTGGATTGAGTCATCCTATTTCTGCTAGGATAATCTCTAGATATGTGCCTCATCTTTTGGCACGTGAAACATCTAGGTTTCCATGTTTGTTGCTGCTGGAACTGGGGCGAAACTGCTCCTGCCCGATGTGGTGGAGGTCCCGCATAAGGCTTGCTTTGTGGGTGCTGCACCTTGGCCTTCCCACTGAAAGAACCCCCTGGGTGTGACCTGATCACCCGAGAATCACTCTTCTCCAGTGCCTCCACCATCATCGCCTTCTCCACTAAGGTGTAAAATTCTCTTATGCACATCGGGGATATGGTCCTCTTCAGCTCATGCTTCAGCCCCTCTTCAAACTTCCTACACCTCCAGGCCTCGGAGGTCGCCTGGGTATAGAATCGGGCGAGGTACTCAAACTGAGCAGCATAGGTGTTCACAGACATATCCCCCTGCTCCAACTTTAGGAACTCAGCTTCCTTCGCAAACCTTGCGCTGTCTGGGAAGTGTTTCTCCAGGAACCTCACCCTGAAGCTCTCCCAATCCAACACTTCCTCTCGGGCCTCCATCATCTGCTGAGTTCCCATCCACCAGAGCTCAGCTTCTCCAGACAGAATATATGGGGCGAATACCAGCTTCTTATCTTCAGGGCAGGAGGTCGCCCTGAAGATTTTCTCCAACTCCCTGACCCACTGATCTGCTTGATTAGGGGTAGCATTCCCACTAAACTTGGGTGGGTTGTGCCTCATGAACTCGGTCAGTCCCATCTGCTCCTGAGGCTGACCGACGTTGGGGGCTGTTGCAGCCGATCTGGCGGTCTCCTAATGCTGCAGCGTAGCTTGGTGATTCTGAGACATCGCCGTATTCTGCTGCTGGATGGCACTCGCCATCATCCCAATGGCCCTGGCGATCTGGCCCATTTCAGCAGAAGGTTTGGGAGGGGTAGGCTATCTAGGAGCCATTCTTCTCTGTAGAAGATTAGGAAACTATTGGTTTCTATATCCCCTCCCCCACAACTATAAGAATGAGATCGATAAGAAATCGATTCATTCAGGAGGTAACATCTAGACCTTATAAAGGTCAGCATCTCAAAATCATTAAGAATTTGAGCTCATCAACAGAATCATAATACTTATAACTTCAAACAAAACACCAGAACAGTTACTGGTGTACAATCATCAATCCAAACAACCACTTTCAGGCAATTACAAGAGCACTCAATAAGTCACACCAGAATTCAATGTAGGCTAAACATCAAACCTTTGGAATTAAGATTAAGAATCATCTCGATCCAGTTATGAGTGTGCACCCTCATTATTTTATCAAGATCCTCTCATTCTTAATACCAAGATTTTCAATTAGGGCATACATTCACTAAGGCACACACAAAATTTCAATACCAAAAACGTTTTGAAAACCTTTCACTATAGTTGTTATTTAAAACTCAAATAGATTTTATGAGCAGAAGAAACACAATGGATCCACAGCCCTCAGGTCATCCTAAGGACGAACTGCTCTGATACCATTAATGTAACATCCCGCCAAAAACTATTCATATTTATATAATGAAAATAAAGGTAAACAAATAATGTTGAAGAGAACATAATTATATATATAAGTAATGAAGTTGCTCCTCACAGGGAGTTTAATACATAACCAGTCAAATGTTTTTCAAAACTTAACGAAATCAATCAAATACAACGAAAACGACGGTCTCCATACATAAACCGGCGATCTCCTAACAGAAGACCCTAAAACAGGCGATCTGCTATCAGGACATAAATCCGGCGATCACCACCAAGAGATAGAAACAGGCGATCTCTTCCCCGGCGACCACTCACTAAGGAGCTCTACTTCCTGGAAGATCATCTGCTCCCGTGTAAATTATACACGATCATCACAGGTTTAAGAAAGAGCCAAACACAACACCAAAGAAAACACCACAGGGTAAGCTAGATATTTTAAAGAGAGTTTAAATATGAACATTAAAATCAAGATAAAACAAATTCAAGATACCCACGTAAAACTATAGAGTTTCTCATTCCCTTCACCTGATCGCCCAGAAATCACACATTTCACAATATTTTCAAGAGTCATTCTATTTCACAAAATGCATCAAGTGTCTATCAATTCAATGTTCCTCATTTCTCACGTCAGACTACCACTGACTCAGCACACAAGACACTTGACACTACTTCCGGAAGACTCGTGCATTGATTAGACGCAGAGATCTGCACCTGTCATACTGCCCACTGTGAAATCACACACATTCACAGGGTCGCCGTGAAATCACACACATTCACAAGCGAATAAATGAATCTCAATATCATCACTATCCTAGCATGACAGGGTTAATCCACACAACAGGCTGAGCTCGTACTTTTTCACACGACTCACCCATTCATATGAACCTCCTTCGACTCTCAACGCCTGAATAACTTCATCTATATGAATCCATTATCTCAGGAGAGTCAGGATAATCTCATTATAGACATCACCGATCAATGCACATCCTACACGATCTTACACGGTATTTTCTTTCCTGAAAATACTATGCCTTGATCCCACATTCACCACATTCAACACATCACATAACACTTAAAGGAATGATTTCAATCACAGCAAAACTCACTCCAAGGTTCTTATTTTCGAATATCTCATTTAAATCTCAAACAGTTTCAAAGCAACACCAAAAACAGGGAGTTCGCAAACAACGCCAAAACCGGCGATCTGGTTCAAAAACAAGGTATTTCGAAGTCTGTATTTAAAACCGGCGACCACGTCGCCCAAACACATAGAACAGAGCATTCACGAAGATGAAAACGAAACCGGCGACCACGTCGCCCTCACTTCAGAAACAGCTAATCTATGGCTTGTATTGAAAATGGAGGCTAGCTTCCCTTACCTGGACTTGCGCAAAACACCAGGAGCTCCGAAACCCAACGAAGCTTAAAGAATGCCTTGGCTCTGTTTTTGCGTCTGGTTTGAAGGACTTGCAGAGAACCTCCCAGGTGCTCTAATGGTGGCCGTCGCTCGTCGTACTCTTGTGTGAAGGTGCCAGAATCGCAGTGCGAAGGAGAGAATGGAGGAGAAGGGAGGTAAACTCACTCTTTCGCTCTTGAACAACTGCAACGTTCCCCTCTCTCAGAAGTGGTTTTTGCATCTTAAACCAGCTTGTTCACAAAAGCAGCTGCCACCACCCACTCAGTAGAGAAGTCTGAGTGTACGTTTCTCTGAACAGTACGACCATGTTTGTCTCTTGCGCATGCCAACCACGTCCTGAACAGTACGACCGCGAGTGTCTCCTGCGCATGCCAACATTCTGATGTCACTATTCTGAATCATCCTTTTTGTCTACGTGGCGTACGTGCAGGACGTTCCATGCTGGGAGTCTGGGTCCCACCTTCTCTGTGTGCAACTCGACATCGCGCGATAACCTTTCGCCGATGACCTCTCGCGCGAAGACTATCCACCGATGACCTCTCGCGCGAAGACAATCCACCGATGACCTCTCGCGCGAAGGCAATCCACCGATGCCTCATCCTGGCGGACGACCGATGTCTCCCCCTGGAAGATGCCCGCATGCCTCGCGCCCTGATGATGCCCGCATGCATCGCGCCCTGGCGACGTCTGCATGCCTCGCGCCCTGGCGATGCCCGCATGCCTCTCGCGCCCTGGCGACGTCCACATGCCTCGCGCCCTGGCGATGCCCGCATGCCTCTCGCGCCCTGGCGATCATGTGTGGTAGTCGACCGGCGATCTCATAGTCTTCTAAACTACACTTTCCTTCCTTTTTATTTTAAATAAAAGCATACTTAGAATTCATTTAAAATATATCCCTTTTTATTCCAATTCAATTTTACAGGTCCTTACAGAGATCGCCTCCGTCTTCAATAACGGCGATCTCGTAGAAGACTTCTAAGCTACACTTTTCTTCCTTTACTCTTCTTGATCCACATGTCTTCCTCGAGCACACCCACGTGATTACCTCACGATAAAGTCATCGCTCCTGACTACTTGGTTAATACAATGGTCAGCCGACCGACCTCTACCAGCTGACCCCAGACCTTGGGTGACGTCCGAGGTCCGACTACTACGAAACTTCATCTACCAGCTCTTTGTATTTTTAAATAATAACATCTTCTGAAATTATTTAAATATAACACTTTCATTCCAATTAAAGTTTCTAGGTCCTTACATTCTCCCCAACAAGAAAAATTTTCATCCTCGAAAATTGAATTACAAGGAAAAGAGGTAGGGATAGGCTTCTCTCCTGGTTTCTTCTAATTCCCAAGTTGTATCACCCGATCTGCCATCCCACACCACCTTCACCATGTTGATGGTCTTGCCTCTGAGCTGCTTACTCTGCTGATCGTCAATCCTGACTGGTTTCGCTCCAACAACAAGTCATCCCTGATCTGCACATCGTCTACTTCCAACACGTGACTAGGGTCTGCAAGATACTTCCTTAACTGTGACACGTGAAAGACATTATGCAGATTTGCTAATTGGGGAGGTAGGGCAATTTCATAAGCCACTGGACCGATCCTCCTTAAGATCTGATATGGCCCGACTAACTTAGGAGACAGCTCCTTTGATCTGATAGCTCGTCCTACACCCTTGGTCGGTGTCACTTTCATAAATGCATGATCTCCAACTACAACTCCGAAGGTCTTCTCCTCATTGTCAACATCATCACTTCCTCTACAAGAGTTATTATCCTTGTGTTCATTTAAGGCCAGAAGTGTCTTCACAGCCTTGTCAGCTTCGTCCTCATAGCCACCACTATAGTTGTTACCCTTGTCCTCATGAGCGACATAGAGTGGCTCCCTCAAAGTTATTCCCTTCATATTTTCCAAATCCACAGGGGTTTCCCAACCAAACGATTCTTGATCACCTTCTTAGCAACTTCAACTTTGGGAATGGATGATGATTCACTTTCTAAGGCAGAGCCATCTGACGAAGATCCCTCTACCACTGACATTAGCTGCAGTTACAACACCTTCCCACCACCCACGATACCACCAGGCATACACTGCTGATTCAAACTCAAGAGGGCGACCTGAATGGCGTTCAGGAGAGCATGGCTTGACTGTTAAGTGGTCTGAACATCGCATACGCAATTAATCAGTAGCTGCCACTCTAGACGAAGGGACCCATTCCTCTAGTTTCTGTGGTCCCTCTTTATCAAGCAAATCATCGTACTGGACCTTCAGCAGCCTTGGAGACACACTCCAGATTTTTCATCTAAACCAGCATTCTCTAACGCCACTATCATGCCAGAGTACCTCTATACTAGTACCGACCTGGAAGAACAGATTAGGCTTTGGTCCACATTTTGTCATTTCATTGGTAGGAGTAGAGACTTGCAGACCAGAAAACCCCTCTCAAAAATTTGATCCTTAAACTTCTAATTCCTCTTGTTTCAGATGTCCATCATTGGCACGAACTGATTTGCCACGACTTAGGTTGGCATCCACATTGTTATTCTGTCTAGAAACTGCAGAGATAGAGTTCCTTCCAGGATTTTCACTTTTCAGTTCAAAAACGACAGGTTTGTAGCTCGAATTCACATTAGGCACCGTTTCTTGTCGAACCGATCTTGAAGCAGCAAGAGACTGAAAGAGAACGGCTTCTTTCCTTCAGGCGCCCATCTGGTTCGTCTTTTCTTTGATTACTAATAGCAGATTATGAAGAACCCACCTTTTCCATACTCATCTTTCAAATCACGATCAACAAAACAGCATCCATTCTGCGTGAAGCTTTCTCTCTTATCCCAGTAACTTCTCTACCTAGTATTTTTTAGCAATTTTCTCTGTCTAATTGAACTTTAGACATAAATACAATATCTCATCTTTCCTTTTAAGCTTGTTGTTAAGCTAGAGTCATCTCATGCTGTTTCATCGACATAAACATCTTCCAAGCTTCAAATAAAAGAAAATTCATTCTTTCATTCTTGGAACTTAACTCTGGTACTTCCCATGGATACACATGCTTAAGTCTTTAAACCCTCAACCTACTGCTTATTTACTCTCCATAACTTATATGTAGCTGAAACTAAACCTTGGTACAACTAAATCTAACTTACACTTGCTTCTTTAATTCCATCAACTCAGCTGGAGCCATTCTGTAGGGAGTCATTGACACTGGTCCAGCTCCAGGTACCAAATCAATAGAGAATTCCACTTCTCTCTTAGGAGGTAATCCTGGTATTTCTTCTGGAAATACATCCATGAAATTTTTCACTACAGGTATCCTGCTTACGTCCTCTTCATTCTTCACTCCCAACCGAGCTAGGATTCACGAAGCACCTTGCACCAAGTTACCTGACTGAGACACCTCTGCTCCTGTCATGGCAAACACTCTCCCTGCTGCCTTCATTCCTCATCTGTTGGGAACCACCGGATTGAGTCATCCTATTTCTGCTAGGACGATCTCTAGATATGTGCCCCATCTTTTGGCACGTGAAACATCTGGGTTTCCATGTTTGTTGCTGCTGAAACTGGGGCGAAACTGCTCCTGCCCGATGGGGTGGAGGTCCCGCATAAGGCTTGCTTTGTGGGTGCTGCACCTTGGCCTTCCCACTGAAAGACCCCCTGGGTGTGACCTGATCACCCGAGAATCACCCTTTTCCAGGGTCTCCACCATCTTCGCCTTCTCTACTAAGGCGTGAAATTCCCTGATGCACATGGGGGCTATGGTCCTCTTCAGCCCATGCTTCAGTCCCTCTTCGAACTTCCTACACCTCCAAGCCTCAGAGGTCGCCTGGGTATAGAATCGGGCGAGGTACTCAAACCGAGCAACATAGACGTTCACAGACATATCCCCCTGCTCCAACCTTAGGAACTCAGCTTCCTTCGCAAACCTTGCGCTGTCTGGGAAGTATTTCTCCAGGAACCTCACCCTGAAGCTCTCCCAATCCAACACTTCCTCTCGGGCCTCCATCATCTGCTGAGTTTCCATCCACCAGAGCTCAGCTTCTCCAGACAGAAGATATGTGGCGAATACCAGCTTCTTATCTTCAGGGCAGGAGGTCGCCCTAAAGATTTTCTCTAAACCCCTGACCCATCGATCTGCTTGGTCAGGAGTAGCATTCCCACTGAACTTAGGTGGGTTGTGCCTGAGGAACTCGGTCAGTCCCATCTGCTCCTGAGGCTGGCCGACGTTGGGAGCTGTTGCAGCCGATCTGGCGGTCTCCCAATGCTGCATTGTTGCTTGGTGATTCTGAGACATCGCCGTATTCTGCTGCTGGATGGCACTCGCCATCATCTCAATGGCCCTGGCGATCTGGCCCATTTCAGCAGAAGGTTAGGGAGGGGTAGGCTGTCTAGGAGCCATTCTTCTCTGTAGAAGATTAGGAAACTATTGGTTTCTATATCCCCTACAACTATAAGAATGAGATCGATAAGAAATCGATTCATTCAGGAGGTAACATGTAGACCTTACAAAGGTCAACATCTCAAAGTCATTTAGAATTTGAGTTTATCAACAGAATCATGATACTTATAACCTCAAGCAAAACACCAGAACAGCTACTGGTATACAACCATCAATCCAAACAACCACTTTCAATCAATACAAAAACACTCAATAAACTGAAATAAAACACACCAGAATTCAATATATGCTAAACATCAAACCTTCAGAATTTAAGATTGAGAATCATCTCGATCCAGTTATGAGTGTGAACCCTCATTACTTTATCAAGATCCTTTCATTCTTAATACTAAGATTTTCAGTTAGGGCATATATTCACTAAAGCACACACAAAATTTCAATACAAAAACGTTTGAAAACCTTTCACTATAGTTGTTATTTAAAACTCAAATAATTTTTATGAGCAGAAGAAACACAATGGATCCACAGCCCTCAGGTCATCCTAAGAACGAACTGCTCTGATACCATTAATGTAACATCCCGCCAAATTCCTTTTCATATTTATGTAATAAAATAAAGGTGAAACAAATATATCGAAGTGAACATAATTATATATATGTAATGAAGTTTCTCCTCACAGGGAGTTAAATACATAATCGGTCAGTTTTCCAAAACTTAAACAAAATACAGCAAAATAAAAGAAATAGGCGATCTCCTAACAGAAAAAGGCGATTGTAACATCCCGCCAAATCCTTTTCATATTTATATAATAAAAATAAAGGTAAACAAATATATTGAAGTGAACATAATTATATATATGTAATGAAGTTTCTCCTCACAGGGAGTTTAATACATACTCGGTCAATTTTCCAAAACACGTAAACAAAATTACAGTAAAATAGAAAGACAGGCGATCTCCTAACAGCAAAAAGGCGATCTCCTATCAGAGAACGGCGATCTCCTATCAGAAAACAGAAAAAGGGTGATCGCCTAACAGAAATATGAACAGGCGATCTCCTTCCGGCGACCACTCACTGAGGAGCTCTACTTCCTGCAACATCATCTGCTCCCGTGTAAATTATACACGATCATCACAGGTTTAAGAAAAAGCCAAACACAACACCAAAAATCACAGGGTAAGCTAGATATTTGAAAGAGAGTTTAGATATGAAACTTTAAAATCAAGATAAAACAAATTTAAGACACCCACGTAAAACCATCAACTTTCTCATTCCCTTCACATGACCATCAGGTAAAACACATATTTCACAATTCCTCAAGAGTCATCCAATTCACATAATTCATCAAGTGTCTATCAATTTCAATGTTTCTCATTTCTCACGTCAGACTTCCACTGACTCATCACACAAGACACTTGACACTACTTCCAGAAGACTCGTGCATTGACTAGACTCAGAGATCTGCACCTGTCATACTACACTGCTGTAATGTTTCCACAGCTATGCGCATCAACACAATCTCGATCTCAATTTCATCACTCTCACAGTATGACAGGGTGAATCCACACAACAGGTCAAGTAGTTATCTTTCAAACACTTACCCATACGTATGAACCTCCATCGACTCTCAACGCCTGAATAACTTCATCTATATGAATTAATTATCTCAGGAGAGTCAGGATATCTCATTATAGAAATCACCGATCAATGCACATCCTACACGATCTTACACGGTATTTTCTTTCCTGAAAATACTATGCCTTGATCCCACATTCACAACATTCAACACATCATATAACACTTAAATGAATGATTCCATACACAACAACAATCATTCCCTGGTTCAGATTCTCGAATATCACATTTAAATCTCAAACCGTTTCAAACAACACAAAAACAGGGGAGTTCGAAAAACAACGCCAAAACCGGCGATCTCGTTCAAAAACAGGGGATTATGCAATAACAGTTGAAAAACCGGCGACCACGTCGCCCCATCATCTCAATCATCTACTATAAGGTTTTTGTTGGAAATAAGGCTAGCTTCCCTTACCTGGACTTGCGCAAAACACCAAGAGCTCCAAAACCCACCGAGCTTAAAGGATGCCTTGGCTCTATTTTAGCGTCTGGTTTGTAGAACTTGCAGAGAACCTCCCAGGTGCTCCAAGGGCAGTCGTCGCTCGTCGCACTGGTGCTTGAGGATGCCTGAATAGCAGCGCGAAGGAGAGAAAAGGAGAAGAATGAAGGAAAACTCACTCTTTCACTCTTGAATCACTGCAACGTCCTTTTCCTCTCAGAAGTGGGTTTTTGAATCTTAAACCAACTTGTCCACAAAAGCCGCTGCCACCACCCACTCTGCAGGGAAGTTTGCGTGTACGCTTCCCTGAACAGTACGACTGCGCGTGCCTCTGCGCAGGCCAACACTCTGATGTCACTATTCTGAACCACCCTTTTTGTCTACGTGTCGCGCGTGCAGTACGTCTGATGCTGAGAGCCTGGGTCCCACCTTATCTGTGTGAAACTCGACCTCGCGCGATGACTATCCACCGATGCCTCATCCTGGGGGACGACTGATGTCTCTCCCTGGGAGACGACCGATGTCTCGCCCTGGCGATGACCGCATGCCTCGTGCCCTGGCGATGCCCGCAAGTCTCGCGCCCTGGCGATGCCCGCATGCCTCGCGCCCGGCGATGCCCGCATGCCTCGCACCCTGGCGATGCCCGCATGCCTCGCGCCCGGCGATGCCCGCATGCCTCGCGCCCTGGCGATGCCCGCATGCCTCGCGCCCTGGCGATGCCCGCATGCCTCAATCCCGGCGATGCCCGACGACAAATCGCCACGCCTTGCTGTAGGTTCTTCATCCCACTATGTTACATCCAAGGTATCATCTCCACATGACTTGGTGACGTCGGTAGCTTCACATTTCCAAGAGTAGGTCAGCACTACTCCTCGTGCGCCCATGCATGCAACACCAAGGACGATTTCTTATGCTCAAGCATAGAGCTTTGCATGCACAGCGTATCTAAGGCTTAACCCACACCTTGATACGTGTGGTTTTGTGGAACCCACTCTGGTTGATCCAGTATCCTGACCACATACTGAGTGCACTTTCGGCGATCATGTGCACCATAGGCGACTGGCGATCACATGCAACCTAGGCGACAGGCGATCATGTACTAACCAGGCGATCTCATAGTCTTCTAAACTACACTTTCCTTCCTTTTTATTTTGAATAAAAACATACTTAGAATTCATTTAAAATATATCCCTTTTTATTCCAATTTAATTTTACAGGTCCTTACATTCTCCCCAACAAGAAAAATTTTCGTCCTCGAAAATTGAATTAGAAGGAAAAGAGGTATGGATAGGCTTCTCTCATGGGTTCTTCTAACTCCCAAGTTGAATCACCCGATCTCTCATCCCACACCACTTTCACCATGTTGATGGTCTTGCCTCTGAGCTGTTTACTTTGCCGATCGTCAATCCTGACTGGTTTCGCTTCAAAGGACAAGTCATCCCTGATCTGCACATCGTCCACTTCCAGCACATGACTAGGGTCTGCCATGTACTTCCTCAGCTGTGATACGTGAAAGACATTGTGCAGATTCGCTAAATGGGGAGGTAGGGCGATTTCATAAGCCACTGGACCAATCCTCCTTAAGATCTGATATGGTCCCACGAACTTAGGGGACAACTTCTTTGATCTGATCGCCCGTCCTATACCCTTGGTTGGTGTCACTCTCATGAACACATGGTCTCTGTAAGGACCTGAGATTTATTGAAATGAATGAGTATGTTAAGTAAATTCTATGTATGTTTTATCTAAGTTAAAAAGGAAGGAAAGTGTAGTCTAGGAAAAACGATAAGAGTTTCTTGTTTATACATCATCGCCGGTCGCCTAGACCACACGTCATCGCCTGGGCGCGAGGCATGCAGGCGTCACCAGAGAAGAGAGACATCGGTCGCTCGCGCGAGAGGTCATCAGCGGGTTGTCATCGCGCGATAGCTCATCAGCGGGTTGTCATCGCGCGATAGCTCATCAGCGGGTTGTCATCGCGCGATAGCTCATCAGCGGGTTGTCATCGCGCGATAGCTCATCAGCGGGTTGTCATCGCGCGATAGCTCATCAGTGGGTGTCATCGCGCGATAGCTCATCGGTTGTTAGCCTTCGCGCCTGTGGTCATCGGTGAAAAGGTCATCGCGCTACGTTAAGTTATACACAGAGAACGTGGGACCCAGACTCCCAGCAAGAGACGTTCTGCACGCGCGCCACGTAGACAAAAGGTGGTTCAGAATAGTGACCTCATAGCGTAGCCTGCGCAGAGGCACGCTCAGTAGTACTGTGCAGGGAAGCGTACACGCAAACTTCCCTGCAGAGTGGGTGGTGGCAGCTGCTTTTGGAGGGATAAAAGGGGTTTAAGTTGCAGAAATCCACACCTGAGAGAAAGAAAGCATTGTTGTACTCGAAGAGAGAAAGAGTGAGTTTCCTCCTCCGCGTTGCGATTTCAGCATCTCCACACAAGAGTACGACGAGAAGGAACACCATTGGAGCACTTGAGCAGTTCTCTGCAAGATCTTCAAAACAGAGCCAAGGCATTCTTCAAGCTTCGTTGGATTTCGAAGCTCCTGGTGTTTGCGCAAGTCCAGGTAAGGGAAGCTAGACTCTTTTCCATACGAGCCATAGTTTAACTATCTTCTGAAGTGAGGGCGACGTGGTCGCCATTTTCGTTTTCATCTGCGTAAAATGCTCTGTTTGTGTGCTTGGGCGACGAGGTCGCCGGTTTTATATACAGTTTTCGAAATACCTTGTTTTTGAACCAGGTCGCCGGTTTTGGCGCTGTTTTGCGAACTCCTTGTGTTTGATGTTGTTTTGAGAACTGCTTGAGATTTACATGAGATATTCGAAAATATGAATCCTTTGAAATGGCTATTGCTGTGATTGAAATCATTTCTTTGAGTATGGTATGATGTGTTGAATGTTGTGAATGTGGGGTCGAGGCATAGTATTTTCAGGAAAGGAAATACCGTGTAAGACCATGTTAGATGTGCATTGATCGGTGATTATGAACGAGATATCCTGACTCTGCTGATAATGGAATCACATAGAGGAAGTTACTCAGTTGGGAGAGTCGAAGGAGGTTCACCTGTATGGGTGGGTTGTTTGAAAGAGAACATACCGACCTGTATTGCGTGGATTTACCTTGTCATACTGTATGGTGATGTGTTGAGATTCATCATATGCCTGTGAATGTGAGATTTCACGGCGACCCTGTGGATGTGCGAGATTCCACAGTGGGCAGTGTGACAGGTGCACATCTCCGAGTCTAATCAATGCATGAGTCAATCCGGAAGTAGTGTCAAGTGTCTTGTGTGGTGAGTCAGTGGAAAGTCTGACATGTGAAATGAATGTGAAATGAGAAACTGGAATACTGATAGACACTTGATGCTGTGGTGTGAATGAAATGGAATGACTATGGGAAATGTTTGTGAAAATTGTGAATTTGGGCGATTAGTTGAATGCTATGAGTAGCTCTACGTTTACTTGGATATTTTGGAAAACTTGGTTTACTTGGGTTTTTCATATGCATGATTTAAACTCCTTTCATATTATCTAGCTTACCTTTTATCTGTCATTTTGGTTGCCTTCTCAAAACTGTGATGATCGTGTAATTGTTACGCGGGAGCAGAAGACCTTCCAGGAAGAAGAGCTCCCTAAAGGGGTGGTCGCCGAGGGCAGAGATCGCCCATTTCCACCTCTCGGTGGTGATCGCCGGATTTTGCCCTACTATCAGATCGCCTGTTTTGAGGTCGCCTGTTATGAGATCGCCGATTTTATGTCTGGCTAGCAAGTCGCCCATTTTTGGGACTTCTGGTGATCGCCGTTTGAAGTTGGAGATCGCCGTTTTCTTTTGAGACCGCCTGTCTTACTGCATTTCTTTTATTTTCGTAAAATCTTGCAAACATTTGATTTGGTTATGTATTAAACTCCCTAAGAGGAGCAACTTCATTTCAAATATATATATTATTCATGTTATTTTCTCTTCAATATTATTTGGTTACATTTAATTTCATTATACCTGGTATGTATGTATACTTTGGCGGGATGTTACATTAATGGTATCAGAGCAGTTCGCCTTAGGATGACCTGAGGGCTGTGGATCCATTGTGTTTCTTCTGCTCATAAAAGTTATTTGAGTTTTAAATAACAACTATAGTGAACGGTTTTCAAACGTTTTGCATTGAAAAGTTTGTGTGTGCTTCTGTGCTTTAGTGAACGATGATTTAGCTGAAAATCTTAGTATTAAGGGTGAGAGATCTTGATGAAGTAATGAGGGTGCACACTCATAACTGGATCGAGATGATTCTCAATCTTAATTCCAAAGATTTGATGTTAGGTATACATTGAACGTGGTGTGATCTAGTTTAGCTTATTGAGTGTTTTTGCAATTGACTGAAAATGGGGTTTGATCTGATGGTGATGATATCAGTAGCTGTTCTAATACCTTGCTTGAGATTCTAAGTATACGAGTATGTTGATAAACTCAAATTCTTTATGATTTTGAGATGCTGACCTTTGTAAGGTCTAGCTGTTACCCCCCGTGAATGAATTGATTCTTATCGGTTTCATTCTTATAGTTGTAGGGATTATAGAAGCCTATAGACAGAATTCAGAGCGAAGAAGATGGCACGTAGACCTGCTACCCCCACCCCAACCTTCCTCAGAAATGAGTC